>JAKLMY010000010.1:0-343589 GCA_022814645.1 Ganoderma meredithae
ATGGCGCACGGGCTGTTCGTGACCCCCTTGAACCACGAGGTCGGCAGGACGCTGCTGGACGCGCTGCCAGCGTTGCTCGAGAACGGGGATATCAAGGTGAGTGACCGGTAGCGTCGGCCTTTATGTGCTGAAGGTCGACGCTGAAACATCTCTGCACAGCCAAACCGTACAGAGATCCTGCCTGGGGGCTTGAACGGCGTCCCCGACGGGCTGCAGCGCTTGAAGAACAACCAAGTCAGCGGCGTGAAGTTGGTGGTGCGCTCCCAAGAGACGGCGTAGAAGAAATTATCACTATTTATTGGGGGGAGGGGGAGGGGCATTGTACAATTCGGTCAATGGCATCATTGCCATGCGGCTACTTTCTCTAGCTTAGATTTGAGGTTAGTCGACTGATACGCTTCTTGTTGGGCTCGAGCACTGCAAGAACGAAGGCACGTCTTGTCCATTCTTATTGGGAAATTGTACACGGCTCAAGGTGCACTATAACCGCCACAGGGTTTGAGCCAATTTACGCTTCGCTTTGTCGCTCGGCATATACTCTGGTTGGAAATACTATGTTCTGGAGTCTTCACACACTCGTGAAGACCTTGAAAATGACGTTCATGGGACACTACTTAGGCGCACGCGACCCGACGATCTAAAGATGATTGATGACACGAGGCAGAGCGTGTCACCAGAAGGAGTCGCGTTGCTCGCCTAAAACGTAAATTCCGAGTCATCGTATCCTTGCTTTCTAAAAGCAGGTAGAGTCTAAGCGGCGCTGTAGCCGGTCGGCGGGACGGTATTTAAGAGGGCGTCTTGCTTAAAATTGCCTCACTCTCCTCTTGCCCACCAACGTCCAGGAGATCGTTCGTGTGGACGCAATAGAGAACACACCCTCTTTTGCCTGACCTGCGAGCAGCCCTCAAGCACCCCAGAATCCCCCAAGCATCTCTCAAGTCCTCAAGCATCCCTTCAATTTCGATATCGCCTCCTCAAGATGCAATCGTCTATCACCAAGGCGCGAAGAATCCACCACGCGCGTGCCCCCTCGCTTTCGTTCTCGTCATTCTCCTTTCCTTCAGAGAGACCGTTCCCTCTTTATGCCCATTGCAATTCCCAACGTTCTCAGCGTGCTCCAAGAACCCCCTGCAACATCATTCCCACCGTCTCATCTCGTCGACAAGATCTCATGGTACGTATGTCGTCTTGTCCTGACCCCTACTACACTCCCTTCCCTTCGGTGTTCCTGACGTCCCTCAAGCAAACTGTTGATTATCGCCACGCGGAAAAGCTAACCAGACGGTCTAGCTTCGCCCTGGTGCGTTGGCCTCTTATCTATTCCATTCATATTTGTGACATCGGTCTGCCTCAAGTCGGACATTTTTGAGCTAGACGAGGAAGAAGTTCAAGTCGAGTTCGAGATATCACCTATCCTCCCATCCACACCGACCTCCACCTGCTCCACCACAACGTCTGGGAGCGTTAGGTCACGTATAAAGGCCATCTTCGTTGTAAGTCACCTACGTTGAGGTCAGTCTTTTTCAACATCGTTGACACTCTTCGTAGGATCTCGCTCACGCGCTGAAGACCAAGCTGCATCGCTCTCAACCCCCAAAGATTTATGTTGTCGACGTCGAGCCCGACGCCAACACCACCAAGCTTTCATCGTGTTTGTAACAGATTCGGAACTTCCAGATTACGTGAAAGTATACCAAAACACCAACTACTGTACGATAATATCGCCCCTTCGAAGCAGCCTTGTACATTGTCGTGCCTAGAGCCAGCCGTCAGTAATGCATGTTCAAGTTCGTTCTCTCTTTCCGAGTCCGACGTCTCGAGTCCTGCACGATTTTGGTTGAGTGTTTGGGTTACATTATTTTGCCTGAGCATTATTAATTACTAAAAGCGGAGATGTTTGGGAAAAACGCTGCGAAAAGTAAGTCGCGTCCGGCTGCGTAGGCGCCTCACCAGTGTTCTGCCATGGCCTTCGTCCAAGCTCTCCGACGACAAGCACGCCTCAACGCCTTCTGGGCACCACGACGATGCCTCGCCAGCCAGAGCGCACCTGCAGCGGCACAAGCCGCTTCTCCTGAATCGTCCAGCGTCCCAGAAAAACCCAGCGGAGGTGAGCACACGTCTACCTCTCCTCGCGCGCGCTCCCTCTCACACAGCAACAACAACATTTGTGAACATCGAACTGCAGGCCCGAAGGTCGCCTCGTCATGCCCCGAAAATATGGTCATGCAGGGCCTGAACTACCTCAAGGGCCAACCCGAGGTCGTCGCGCAGGCGGACGAGGCGTACCCGCCGTGGCTTTGGACGATCCTCGACAAGTCGGAGCTGCCCGACGACGGACCGGGAGGGCTGGCGGAGAAGAAGCGGCTGCGGAAGGCGAACAGGCAGCGCATACGGGACCAGAACTTCATGAAGACGCAGTGATGGGTTTCGGGTCCTCGACGGAGGGGTTTGGTTTGCTGGTGCGTCCGTCGCGTGTCAGTCTTGCGTATTTGGCGCGTTCTGAAGGGAGCTGTCCACGCAGCTACGTACATGTATTCCCCGCTGTTAATGGCTATTTTGGCTCCCTTCTCGGCTTGTTGGTGGGTCGCGTCATCCTCGAGGACGACACGACGGAGATCATGGACGGATCCTGAAGCGAGACCTCACCTGACAATCCGGCTGACCTGCACGTATTCTGCGTCTACTCTCCGGAGTACGAGCATGGCAAGGAAGCACGGATAAATATGCAAAGTATACTGCGTACATTCATTTCTACTTGCGACAAGACCAAGAAAGTCATTCAAGAAAGACAACAAGATGTCCGTCTGCACGACAGCGCTGCACCCAAGCCTTACGCAGGGAACGTCCCGAGCGTGAACAAGGTCTGTTTTTGCTTCCCCTTGCCCTTCTTCTTCCCACCCCCACCTGCGCCTGCACCTCCCGCACCAGCCCCAGATCCATCCCCGTCCGCCTGCTCGCCCGACGCAGGCGTGTTCGACCCGCTGCCTCCGCTGTCTCCACCCCACGCAGGCTGTGCCGGCGCACTCGTACCTAAAATGTTGCGCAACGACTGGTTCCCGCCAACCGCAGCCTTGGGCACGCGCGTCGAGTTGGCCGTGGGGAGCTCGGGGAATGCTGACTTCGAGAGCACTGCAGGCCCGCCTTTGGCCCGCGCACCGGGACCGGGTACGGACGTCGGCGCACGTACGACGGGCGCAGTCGACACCGCCGCGGGTGCGCCTGAGGACGCCCACGGGGTTGTGCGCTGGGCTTGGCGGAAGGGAGTCAAGTTAGACGAGGCGGCGCCACTCGATGATCCTTGGAGTGGGGGGAACGCGTTCGCGGCCGAGGCACCTACGTGCGGAGAACTCGTCGACGCGACAGGACCCGAACCTGAGCTTGAGGCGGCCGCCCGCGCGACGCGGTCCAGGACTTGGCGGGAGGACTGGGTGGAGGAGGAGCGGGTCGCGGTGGAGTGCTTCGCGTTGAGGACGCGGCCGCTCGTCACGCCCGCCCACTCCGAGCCCGTCGCGGTCGGGACGAGCTCTGGGAACTGGTTGCGTTGCTGTTGATGCGACGACAGAAAGGAGGTGGGGGAATGAAATGTCGAAATACGGAGATGCGATGCAAGACCAGGGACGAGGAACGCGAGAGAATTGGGGGAACGGAGGAAAGAGAGAAAAGAAGAGTCGTTCACACGTTAGCGCGCCACCACTTGTCAAAAGAGGGCGTCCCTGCCCGCTGAACGTAAATGACGTACCTCGACTTTAAACCCGTTCCAAGCGGCGAGTAGGTCGCGCTTCTTGTCTTCCTCGTCCGCAAGGTCAACGAGCGCGTTCACGACGCTCGCCGTGCCGTCCAAATTCCGGTCGAGCACGTTCCACACCGTCGAAATCAGGTCCCGCGCCGCCGACTCGGACGCACGGTACGAGCGGATCGCTGCCCGCACGACGGGGACTGCAGTTGTCGGGTTGGGGGCCAGGTTCGCTAACCGCGACACGAGGGCCGCAAGACGGGGATCTGCATTGCCAGCCTCCGGCGAGGGCGACTGTCGCCGGCTGGGCTGCGGGCTGGGGCCGGCACCATCGGCGGTGAGGTTCCCCCCAAACGCCTCACGCCGTCGCGCCCCGGCCGCTTGGGGGCGCGACGGCGCACCCCCTCCCAGCCCATGCGGTGGTGGCTCGCGTTCCCGCTCGCGGTCGCCTCTGTCCCGCCGGCCCCGCCGCCCGGGACCCCCGCCGACCTCCTCGAACTCGAACTGCGCCTCGACGCGACGTGCGTCGCGCTTGTCGCGGGCGGACATCTCTGCCCCGTGTTCCTCCACCTGATGGGCCTTGAGGTCGATCGCAGAGCCGAATACGACGAACTTGCGGGCGAGGCACTCCGCGCGCCTGCACGGAAAGTGCGCGTGCATGAAGTGCTCCTCCTGCGCGGCCGGCAAATGTGTCAGAGAGGGTTGCAGCTTTTGAGTCGGGACCACCATGGGGCAGCCCGGCTACTCACTAGTGCCTCGTAGTTGCGGAAGCTGGGAAAGTGCGAGGCGGAATAAATATAAATTGCGACATACGGGGGGCATTAGTACTCACTATTGGTCCTTGATCTCGTTACGCTTGCACACGAAGCACTCCTCGTGCCGCTCGCGCATGTGCGCGTATAGCTCGTCATCGCCGAAGAAGCACTCGCGGCAGAATTCACATAGCGGATGGATGCCGCCCTCGATCTGCGGCTGGTGCTTGTGGTCGCGCCGGTGGCCGCGGACCATGGACGGGACGTGGATGGGGAGAACGTTGGGGTCATACAGGGCGTGCTCATGTGCGAAGACCTTCTTGAACCGTATGCATAGATCACTGATGAAGCGACGATGTAGATATACGCACATTCGGCCGGGGCACTGGCATTGCGATGAAAGAGACGTACCACATGAGCTTCCCGTGCGTTGCGCGGGTGTGCAGTTTGAGGTCACTCCAGCCGTTGCCGATGAAATCGCATTGCGAATCTGGACAGTTGAAGCGAAGCAGGATCAAGGTCTCCTCCATCATCTCCTGCGTCTCGAAAGAGATAGACAGCTTCGCATCCTTGTACGGGATGGTCTCCGGGGTATAGGAGGCCCACAACGCATCAGCGGACGTCGTAAAGATAACGGAGGGTTGGGGTTCCTGGCGTTAATGCGGCAAACAGGGTGTTAGGGTCGCACATTTTACGTCTTAGGCGGATGACAGCGGGCACGCACCTTGCAGAACGTGCATTCTGTTTTCTTGTAGAGCGCACGGAGGCGCAAGGCGCAGACATGGCACGTCCTGTGGTTGCACTCGGATACGGACCAGTACTTGACGGGCTCGGCACAGATCCAGCACACCGCACCGTCGTCGACCGCTGTGTCGGCTGTTGCGCTAATGCTATCCACGGCGGCTTCTGAGCTTGCTGCCTTGCTGGCTTCCGCCTGTGCACCGGGAGCAGGGAGGCTGTCAGGCTTGGTGCTGTCGGCAGGACCGCGAGGAGGACCGGACTTGACTCCTCTGCCCCTACGTCCCTTGCTGCCTGCGCCTCCGCCACGGCCGCGATTGGTGGGAGGACGGGTGTGTGTCGCTGTCGCGGTAGCCATGGTGGAGATATCAGATGACGAGGATGCTGGGGAGGTGGATGGTGCAGGATTTCAAGGTAGCAGGGAGGAGGAAGCGTGACTTGGGTGCAGACGCTGCCGCGGCCGGGCCTAGCGGAGCCGTGGATTGCCAAAAGAGGGCAAGGGTGGCGCACAAAAGGATCCGCGAATAATGATGGGCCGTAGTCGAGCGCGTGGGGCTCTGAATTTCAGGCGACGACGGACGAGCTGGAGTTCTGATCAGGGCTTGGGGAGCTTGCACAGAACTACTGCGCATCATTCAGCGATCGAGATCCAGCACAGAACGATACTTATGTGGATGACACCAACAGGACCACCCTCCCTCCTCATATTCGTTGCCAGACTTATGCACGCCCGACCTCCTCCACCTCCCCCGCCTCCCCCTCATGAGTGTCACTGAATATCCTCGCTGCTCCGTCTCAGAGTCACCATACCGCGCCTCTCATGGACCCTCCACCGCTCGTACCAGCTCAGACTTCTCTGGCGCCCCTCGCAAAACCCATGCTCGGAACCCCCACTTTGTATACAAACATGGCTCCAAAGTTCACGCCTTCGATTCGGATCAGGCACCCTGGCCGCTCTCATACGACAAGGCCACCCTCGAACTGTACGTATGCGTCGTTCACGCTTTGAGTCCACGTCGCGCTGATCCCGCATATGTATACCCCACTCCAGGGAAATGATGGACAGCGCGCTGACATCCCAATACAAGGGCGTCGTCTCGCTCGTCGACCACAAGGGCAAGGAGCCTGCCCGCTGTTTGGACATCGGTACAGGGGTGCGTCGCGCTCCTCGTCCTCTTCATCGCACCCACGCGCAGGGATGGGCGCGGGCAACTGCCAATCGCACCCGGGCTTAATCAGGGTTACTTTGCTCTCTTGACATCGGTCCTCTGGGCACGCGCGCGACTGAATTGAGACACCCACTCGGGACCCCGTCGGTCGGCGAAGCGCCCTCGCGAATCGATGATATCAGAGCCGAGTCCCTGAGGATTTGTTCGTCGTCAGAGGGCGCGGTGGCAATGGTCGCCGTTCAGATTCATTCCAGAAGCCCCCGCGTGAGGGAACACTAGCGGGGAGGCGAAGCCGGGTGCTCAGAACGGCCTCCAAAGCCATTTGCACAGTGGGTCTTTACGGGGTTTGGCCCGCCGGCCGATATCCTTGACACAGTTAGTGTCGTCTGACGCGGGAACGAGGCCACAATTTACGTCGGCAGTGTCAATCCTATCGGACACTGCCTGGATACGCCCATGCGTCATTGAAGGTTCCGTTCTTTATCAAGGGACTCATGTTCGCGCAGTTAGGTCTCTGGGTCGTGAATTCTGCTAGATACTGGAAAAAGACTACATTCGTACGTATTTATTTCACATTCAAATGCATCCTGGGGTTTCACGCCATCATCACTTCCAGGTGGGCTTCGACCTGGTTGACGTGCAGATACCACTACACATACTGGACGAGGATGTGGCAAGGCGAATAGAATGGGTATATGGCAACATGTCAGTTTCTGAGACAAAGAAATGCTTGGGGCCCACGCTGATGTTCATGCAGTTTAACGGAACCGCTCCCGTTTGACGATGAAGAATTCGACCACGTCCGACTAACCGAAGTTGCTTTAGGGATCCCCGAAAACGACGTACGTACGTCTTCCTGATAGCTTAGCTTCTGCTAATTTGTCTGTTAATCATAGTGGCAAAACATCTGGGAGGTAAAAAATCCGAGGTCGCCGGGCTCTGCGCCGCCCAAAGCTTATTTTGCGGTTGTAGGAGATCCGACGCGTCATGAAACACGGCGGTACGATCGAAATCATCGAAGAAGGTAATCTCCAAGTGTCCAAACCACTTTTGCGTGCACTCTAACGCCACGCGTGTAGATGCGATCTTTCCTGTGCTCCCGCGGTGGTTCACTGAGCCGCTGCACGCACGAACGCGATGGCCATCGATCAGCATGCAAGATGGGTCCAAGTCTTTGTCGAATCCGCATGTGTCGAGCCATCCGGATGTGGAGCACGAGTACGAGCTTCTGGAGATCCTCTTCGAGAAGGTGTTCCATCGAAGGTTCATCAACATGAAGCCGAGCTGTATGTGGCGCTTCCCCAGCCCGTTCCTGTCTCTCCACGTTCTCATTCCTCGCTTCCGAATAGCGACACTGCCGGCGTCCTTCTCGACCTGTTTCGGACATGTCCTTTCCCCGCCCGTCCTCACCGTCCCCATGCCCCCGCTCCCGCCCGTCCAGCCCCGGCCCGCCCCCCGGAGCTCGTCGTCCAGCCAGTCCGACTCTTCGTACGGCGAGCGCGACCTCCTCTACGACCCCAACGCAGCCGGCGAGATCTCTCTCGCCGCCTTCCACAGGCCCATTCGCAAGAAGACCGCCAGGAGCACCCGCAGCAACCGCCAGTCCGTCATCAGCGCGCCCTCCAGCCCCCCAATACCCGAGAGCAGGCCGCTCATACGCTCGTACTCCGACGGCCCGCCCAGCTGTGCGCGCAACGCCAGCCTCCATGGGCACAGCAGCGGTAGCGACCTCGGGTCGGAGCACCGCTCCCCACCCCCTCCCCTGCCCTCTTCCATCCCAACGACGGTGACCGCCTCGGGCATGCCGATCTCGGGCCCGGGCTCGAGGAGCGGGCGGGGAAGCACAGAGGTGCGCTCGTCGCGGTCGAACTCGGTGTCGTCGGTGATGTCGATGGCGTCAAAGCGGACGGCCGCGATCCAGGACCTGGCGGCGTCGAGCACGGTGATCGGGGGGCGGACGCAGATCGAGCTGTTCCCCGTCGACGGGCTGCTCATGTTCGACATGCACTCGCTGTGCCTGCACCTGCGGCGCGCGCTCGGGTTCGTGCTCGCGGTGCGCGAGGCGATGTGGGAGGAGCTCGCTGCGCTCGTCACTGCGCCCGGGGGCCGCGGGGACGTCGACTTGACCAAGTATGGGTTCTTCCCGCATGAGGACACGCTGCAGAGCATGCGGAGCAAGTATGTACAGCTGATGGACCAGTTCAAACAGTGCGTGGTCGCGTTCAGTTGTGTCTGGGTTGTTGTCTGTTGGGTGTGGTCGGCTGATTGGTTTTGTGTGGATAGTGATATGCACGTCAGGATGTCCCTCTGGCATTCGCTTGTTCACTTCGGCTGGGACTATCCTCAGCGGGACCCCATGTCTAAGGCAGAGGAAATGGAGGAGATCCGCCTGCGTGAGGACATCCTCACCGCCCGCCGCAACGCGGGCGCTGAGGACGACCACGAGCCGCATTGTCGTGCAGTGCGCATGCTCATCGGTGTAAAGGTATGACGATTCACGATAATTGTCGACTTAAACAGCACTCCTTTGGGTGTTTCCTTTTCCCATTCTTTGGGCTGTTGCTTCGAAACATTCTACTTCCTCCACTCCTTCTGCAGTCGGACTATGCCTACACCGCGTACTATAGTGGAACCCTTACTGTATGATTAATGCACCGCGATAGGTCGAAAGGACCCAAGTCTCCATGCTCACAGTCGGCACTTGTGAAGTTCAAGCATTTAAGTATTCACGGGCACATCCATCAACGCACCTGCGAATACCCTGCACGCAAGTGGCCCCGCAAAGCCAAGACAGTCAGGTCTGACCCCGCTTCCATGCCTCGAGCCCGACGTCTGATGGGTCCTCGAATGTTTCCCATCCTCGTCGCCCTTCCCCACGAACTTCTCGTCCCGCGTGGCCACTCGCCGATCCCCAATCAATAACCGCTTGGAATCGCCGGCTGCGTCGCGGATCCATAAGATCTTTGCCCTCAATCCAATCTTGAAATAGTGGCGGCCTTGTTCTGGCCAGGCACTGAGACATTTCCAGCACCATCAGAGCAATTTACGTGCCGTATCCGCGCTTGACTAACCGTCTTCAAGGCTCTCGCAGATTCGCAACGTCTAACCTGATGGTATAGGTGCCAAGTTGTTGCGCTTACCACCTCAATTAATTTGTTTCAGGTCGCCAAACATTTCATCCCCACAGCCAACCCAGCAAGCGTGAACATCGACAGTGGCAGAATAAGTACCTCCGGCGGTGGCCCCCAATCTGCCTCCGCGCTCGATACCCAACCGCTGTCGCGCCGGTTGGCATCGATGCGTCTGATGCGCACCCCGCCCTCCATGCGATGGACGTTGGGATTTTGACGTCGTTCCAACGTCGTCGCTTGTGGCGCCGGCAAGCCTCGGCAAGCACTGCCGGCAGTCCAGACGGGCCGCTCCGATAATCGCGGGGATGATCTTATCGCGAAACTTCATCATCTTCCAGCCCAAATATGGTTAAGAAGACATACCGGAGCTTGGCAGACGGCGGAGAGCGGAGGCAAATTCAGGGGCGTGGCAAATCTTCAGAACTCAACGTGGGCGCGATCCGGTCGCGAAGGCAACAAGGGGCCCCAGAAGGCGGCCATTGGGTCGCTATGCCTCGGGGCGGGAGACTGCTCATAAGTATTAAAGTAGTATACTAATAAGTGAGTAGTGCCTTCTGCGGCGGTTAATCCAGGCCTGACCAGTTCAAATCCCGGGCCCTCGACCGTTACCGGCTATAGAGTCTAGATCAATACTTAGCAACTGGACTTTCAGCCCTCGCGCTGCAGTCGTCCAAGGCAGGTCCGTCTCAACTCGCGATACTATGGTTAGTATATAGTTATCACACTCGAAACCTCATGGTACTAGATATTAGACTACACAAAAAGAGCGTAGGGAAAGTATGACCAACAGCAACGGTAGTCAAGGCTGCAATTTTCTCGGTCAGTTGTTTCACCAGCAGCGGTAACTAAATAGTCTTGTTTGGCTTCTCCGTCAATCTTCTATCGAATGATCCATATGAGCTGTGCGCTCGTCACGGCGCCGTTCAAGCTCTCGCTTCAGACGCCATGTCCCACTTAGATTTTGCTTAGCTTCGAACCACGATGCATGAAGAATTTGCCGAAGACATCTTCCGCCAAGTACCTCGGTTCCAGGAACCCCACCCCATAGGTGACGCGCGAATCCTGGAGGACTTGGCCGACAAAAGGAAGAACAGAGCTTGCGCCCCCGCATTTGCACTTGTTTGGGATCACTTGAAAGCGGTGCTGTCTCTATCAAAGATTGTCTCTGGATTAATAATATCACTGAATACGTAAGTCAATCATCTTGCTTCGGCCCGCACGAAGTAAGTACAACCAATTTTGCAAGGCGCGCACTGCCTGTGGCAGACGGTCCCATGCAGAGGAGGAACTTGTGTCGATTTGAGGAGGAAATGCTTATGATGAGCCTTTCCGTACCAAATAAGTTGTCCCATGCTCCGGGATCGCCTCCATGGCCCGGGAACTAGAGCAAACGGCATGTTGACACTGGCGCATTCTGAATTCTCGGCTCGCCTTCGCCCCATGAACGATTTTCCACGCACTGATCTTCCCCTCCCGCATCCACTGCAGGCCATCCGGGATCGCTGTCCAGCCCGCCCTCCCACACCTTGATCGGGAGCGGCTTCAACTTGACGATGCCCTCCTGCATGAGCTGCGGCAGGTTCTTCAGGAACGCAGCGTGGTGAGCCCCGTCCTCGGCTGAGCGGGGGATCTCGACGGCCGCCTTCCACACCAACTCGCGCCGGAGCGCGGTGTACAGAACGCTCGCTGGAAGACGACGCCATGCCAGCCACGGGGATACGGGCCTCTCAAGCTCTCACTGTGCCGCGGACAGATAGCAACAGATGCTCACGTTGGAGGACGACGTCCTCGCGCTTCGTCGCGGCCTCCTGGGCAGCCTGGACGAGCGCGACCTTGCCGCCCTGCGGACCGAGAGCCTCGGCGCAGATCCGCTGCGAGCTCAGGTCCGAGATCGCGTCAACGGTCTTCGTCAGGGAGTCGCTCGTCACCTTATTGATCCTCGCCACCACCGCGGGTTCGCGGTAGTCGAACGCTGCGTCCGCGCCGAGCTGGATGAAGCTCTGGCATACCGCGGCTAGACTCGGGGCGGCGATCCAGCGGATCATCAGCATTGGCGAAGAAAACGGAGAGGACGTATGCAAAGTGTATGCACAGCTTCCCCCGTAGAGCAAGATCCAACCCTCCCCGGAAGGGGCGGGATGGTCCTTGACCGCCACTCTACGTCCCTGCGCATATGTGCGTTCGATGAGCTCTATACACCGTCGCTGGCAGGCGGCCCTGAGCGGTTCCTCAGAAACTATTGCAGGTAAAAGCTGCAGGATCGTTGCGAGGTCCCCAGAGGATTTACGCAGCTTGGAAGTTGAGAGTAAGCGTCCGGGAGGAACAGCTCGGGTTCCGAGTCCAGATACCACCCACCCGGCCCAGCAGTGGCTGGCAACGCTACATACCGTACTCATGGTGCATCTCACAAAACTCGCATTGCAATGTCAGATGGTACAATTGGGTTACGCCGTGTCCTGGGGGTGTACCACCAACTTCACGCCGCTGATCTGGTTGTTCTTCAAGCGCTGCAGCCCCTCAGGGACGCCGTTCAGACCCCCAGGCAGGATCTCTGTACGGTTAGGCTGTGCAGAGATGTTTCTGCGTCACCACACAAGTGCATGAGAAGGAGAGTGTTGATTACTCACTTTGTTATCGCCGCTTTCAAGCAACGCTGGCAGCGCGTCCAGCAGCGTCCTGCCGACCTCGTGGTTCAAGGGGGTCACGAACAGCCCGTGCGCCATGTGCACGCCCTTGCCGTCCTCCTTGGCCTTCGCCGCGAGCTCTTCAGCGACGGCGACCGTCACCAGGTTCCCGTCCTGCGCCGTCAGCGCGTACGCCGCCGCCCGGGTCTCTGGCGTGGAGATCGCATCGTAGACGACCTCGAACGGCCCCCCGGCGAGCTTCGTCGCCTCAGCAATGAGCTCGCCGGACGGGAGGTTCCTATCGAGGACGTGTGTGGCGCCGATGGACTTGAGGAAGGGGGCGTTGTGGAGGGACGCGGTGGTGATGATCGGGGAGAAGCCGGAGAGGCGGGCGAATTGGATGACTGTGTAAACGAGTATTATTTTCAGTGTTAGGTTCACAGACGCAAGAAAGCTGCACGAACCGAACTGGCCCATGGAGCCGGCTCCGGCGAGCACCAGGAACGGCTTCCCGGCGTACTTGCCCCGGCCACCCTCGAGCCACGGCGCTGTCAGCCTGACGGACGCTGCGGTCGGGTCTTGGTTGTACAGAGGGAAGGCAGCGGTGGCGATCCCACTGAGGATAGTGGCTCCTTCATCAAACGAGGTGGAAGCCGGGATCTACAGATCGAAGTCGTCAGTGACGAGTCTCATTTACCCACCACCTGGAGCAGCGAACAAGCACGCGACATACGTTGGCCACGAACTTAGAGGGAAGCAGGAAATATTGCGTGAAAGTTCCTACAGTCGACTTGTTGGCACCATCATACCATCCTTGAACGGCACTAAAGTAGGGGACAGACAATATGAGCATCGAATCAATGGCAGGTTAGTATCGGCAAACACGTGCACACGGTTCCCAACGGCGAACGACGAAGAGGGAACACCCTCTCCGACTTGGAAAATGGTCCCAGCGGCATCGAAGCCTAAGACAGTGGGGTATGTCTCGATAAAGAGACCCATTGACTGGATTTTCCAGTCAAGGGGATTGAGGGCGGCCGCCTCGACCTTGACGAGGACCTCGTCCGGTCCCGGTCGCGGGATCTCTGTCGATCTGACAGCGAACTGCCCTTGCTTGGATTCGAGGAAGAGGGATCTGTTCTGGGCGGGAATGGACATGATTTACAAGTTGAGAGGAGGGGTGGAAGGGAAGCAGCAGAGAGCAATGTTGGAGCTGTTCGGTACGCGAAGTCGCAGGCCATTTATAGTCCTCGAAGAAGTGAAGGGATGGAGTGCTATGCATTGCGTGACCCTGTGGATCTTCCAGCGGAGTTGGCACCTTAGTAAGGCGCTCGATGGCATGGCTCGGAGAACAAGTGGAGTCCGAGGAAGTCGGGGAGGGTATAGTGCCTGATAGGACGACGGCCTGCCAGATTAAATAACTTGGAGCGGATGGAGAGAAGATTCAGATCGCAACGTTGAATAATGAATGCATACCCACATCGAAATCCGCCGCAAACTCAGGCGACACTCGGTCAACTGGTTCTGGCTGGCATCATGGCAGGCGCCGTACGAGTCGACATGGGAACTGCAAGCGTACCAGAATGAGTAGACATCCAGATCGCATACTTGAACACACATCTAGGACCTCCGCGAACAGGCAAAACTAAAACATAGGTGGCCTAGGAGGCGCTTCGTACTCGAGGAGGTTGTCGCCACGAGCATGTTGCAATTTGCAAAGACTATTAAGAATCCGGATTGTCCAGGTTGCAGGTGCAATCCTCTTTGCTGTCTGTCTTCTATGTCAAAGACTCCTGGGTGCTTGTGTTCTGAGATTAGTCAGGAGGAGTCAGCATAAGTAGAGGCGGCGTATGGTGGCGGTCCGACTTGAACGTTTGCAAGCAGGGAAGTTTTCGGCGGCGCACGCCCCGATCGGAGTTGGGAAGGGACGGTGTTCCAATTAATGAGTTTCATCCCGCCCTCTTCAGCAATGAACGGCATTCGAGAGGGCATGAAAATGTGGGATATTTCGTCGCAGTACATGAGGAAGGATGAACCAAGAACATAGAAATGTTGTCACGATGTCGAGGATGTTTCGCCACATTTAGTATCTCAGACGCTCAAACTTGAAGGGTCACACTGCAATCTGTAAAGTACGCAGCAAGTGCCTTCCGCCCACGGTGAGAGGCTGACACGAAGAATACTGGAATATAACACTAGTAGTAGATGTCTATGAAACAAAATGTGCAGGGATACGTCGCGGCTGGTCATGGACAATGTGGTCGTAATGGAGATCTATGCAATAGAACGCGATGATTTTGCTGGTTGGATAGTACTCAGACTCCTGATGGTGGATGGCTGAATGGGGATGGGATCGTGGAGAGCGTAGTTGTCGTATCAAGCTCAACATCTACCCCATAGCTTGCCACTAAGGAGGGATAAACGGGTAAAAATCAAGCATACGACGGCAGCCATGACGGCAGATCCTACAGGCCGCACGCGCGTGCATTAGCAAATTGGGAACCCGATATGATATTCACGCCAAGTGAGGGTACGCAGTGCGGCGTACCTGCATATATTCCCGTAAACGTGAACCCGCCCGTCGCAGCGTTGATTGCACCGGAGATGGGAGGGCCAGCGACAGCACCGATCGCAATCACGGTAAAGCACATGCCGATCCGCACCCCGACGTCCTCCGTTCGGCCCATGTGAACGATGGGCGCGGAAAGCATCGAGACGTAGACTCCCGAGGAACCGCTGTGTTTTGCTCGTTGTTAGAGGGGAACAGCACAGGGCCATATTTGCGAGTGCTTACCCGTACACGACGGCCACAGCGATGTTCCCCCCCTTCGACTTTGCGAACGGCCAAATGTATGTCATGATGCCGGCGAGGAATGTGGCAGGCGTCATGACGTTGAGAGGTCCTGTGTTAGACAGCTCAGCACTCAGTTGAACGTATCGAGCTAGCTCTGAACTTGCCTAAGCGATCGACGAGGAGCCCACCGGACACTCGACCGACGGCCGAGCAAGCGTTCGCGATTGACAGAAGGTAGAACGCGAGGCTCTCAGGAATACCTATGGAGACCGCGCTTACGTCGATATACGTGAGAACCTGCCATAGCAATGATCAGCCGCTCAACGTCATTGTGCCGTTCCGCAAGAGCTAGAGCTGACGGTGTAGATCCCCAAGAAGGCGAGGAAGCTTGAGAGTGTGTAAATCGAGAATGATGCATTCTTGAAGACGGAGAAGTCCAGGAACGGTCCCGAATGGACTTTTGGGGGTAACCTGCGCTCTACAGTCTACGGCATGATATCAGCCCTTAATAGAGCAATTGGGGAGTTTGAAAGTACTTACGGCAAGCTGAACAGCGAGCAGCGCAACCTCGATGAAGCCGAGCACCCTCATCGTCCATTGGAACCTGGGGCCGCCGGTCAGTGGATATCCTTAGCTGGTGGATACAAGGAAAAGCTATGATCTTACCCGATTTTCTGTATAAGATTCTTAACGATGATAGGATATAGCGTGCCTGCGACGCTCGAACCCAAGGCCTGGATCCCTAACGCGAGGCCTACCCTGCGCTTGAACCAATGCGCAGGGGTGCCCATCAGGATGCCGAATATCACCCCGCATGAAAGCTAACCGTGTACACCAACCAAATGGAAATCAATGACGCGGCAGGCAGATATATGCCGCGAAACGGCGTACTCCGACAGCAAAGCCCTGGCAAAGCAAGAACTGCCAGTATTGCTTGCACTGCGCATTGAGGAAAGTCGCGGTTACCAACACTGCACTTGCGATGCTTAGCGGCAGCTTGACATAGCCCATATCGAAGATGCGACCGATGACCAAGCCGGGGATGAAAACCAGCGCGTACTAGACGCAGAAGCTAAAGTAAGCTCGTGCTTCCTCCTGTCCATGATTTCAAGTGCCTTGCCTGTATGGAGCCAATCCATGCACTGATATCCATGTAAGCTTTTGTCATTTTTTGGGGGGGAGGAGAACATCATGGTGTGCTCACATCGTTGACGGCGACGTTCCCTGTAAGATGGTCGTGGTGTAGTAGGCCTGGAAAACCTGGCGGGCAGAGATCGGCTATGGAAGCCTTGGGTTCGCGGAGCAAAAGAACTCACCCCCCAAGCGTTCACGAGGCCAAATGTGGCGCATATTCCAGAAGCACACTAACACAATAACACAACGAAGTTCAGAGTCAAAACATACTGCGGCTTCTGACACAGCATCGAACCCTAACTCCACGCTCGACGTTCGAAATAGAGCACTCACCCCGAACACCACAGACCATGCCTTCAGCCCGCCGTCGGGGTGCTCTCCGACGTCGACCGACAACCCAGCCTCTTCAAGCTTCTCCACCGCCGTATCCTTCTTGACCCTGGTAACATCCTTGGGGTCAACCTTTTTGGATTCCTCATCGATTGTGGATACTGGATCGTCGTTGGGAATCGTGCGCGCGGACGAGGCGGACGAATAAGCCGTGCGAGTGTTCTTTTCCAGGCCAGTTGCCATCGCTTCAAGTTGCCCGTGTATGTCGTACCGACTTCCCAAGGTCGAGGCGTCCGGAGTTGCCAGCGAGCGCGGAGGAAGAGCTCAGCTAGAAGGAGGGGGACGGGGAAGAATGACGATTCTGAGGCTGGGTCCAAACAGCCAGAGGCGGGGATATGGCTTCTTGGGGTTCCTGGAAAGCACCGCGGGGTCGACCCACGGTATATATTCACCGCAAGACATACTTATGCGCGCGTCCGGCACTAATACACAGATGAGCTGTTAATCGAGACCCCGCCGCGCGCGGCGCGCGAGCCGTTCTGCTGACTAAATGGGCATCGGGATGTCCGACAGTGGCTTCTCGACGGACGCCAGAGGGACATGCAGTAATGAGGTGCGGGAGCACTAAGCCTTGCCCTGTGGATGTGGGTGTGGAAGTAAACACCGCTTGCGCATGATGCCTGGGTTTCAGAAGTCCTTGAAGTACGTACTTAATGGCTCGCGACACCGGGAGGAGGGCCGGATGGGTTCGAGGCCCGATCTCGAGCCGATGTCCGGGGGCTGCAGACAAGGACTCACATGTTCCTCACGTGGGAAAGACATTCACCTTTAGCCGTAGATTTCTCGGCAAAGCGCTTCTTGAGGGAATTGAACGCTGGTATAGTACACATTAGTATTGGCTTCAGGTACTTGGGCGGCAGGGGCGATTCGGAGGAGTAGGGAACGGAAGTGGCACAAACCATATTGACCCATAGAGAAACCAGTAAAGTACTAGGAGCGGTTTGTAAGCCTACGTCGGACTTTTCCAAACGCCCTCGAGCGCTGAGCGGAGTTGAGTCGTAGAGAGGAAAGCGAGGGGCATGACGCCATTTGATAGAGCTCGGAGGTGAAGACGTGGAGGTTTGAGGTAAAGTTTTGAGGCTACTACTCTTCCCACGATTTCACCGTATTTGGTATCTCTAACGCTCGTCAACCCACCAGCTCCAGTCTGTTCCCTCGAATCGACTGCAACAAATACTCAGGAGTACACTCTGGTTTGCTAGCAGCAATTCATTTCCGTTCTTCATGCTTCACCTCAGCTCTAGCGGACGAGCATTACAGCCAGCTTTAATATCGTCACGGTGGTGGTAACCACCATGAATCTATGGGATGGTACACAATAGAGTTCATCTCTTATGGTTAATCTAGCGATGACAGCAGGTTCGTAACACCCTGCCATAAATGACCATTTTGCAGTGAGATGTCTAACATCTTCCCCATAGTCCGCCGAGGATAGATATTCGCGTGAAAATCAAGCCGATGACCGCAACCACAACGGCGGACCCTTCAAACATGAGGCGCGTGAACAACTTACAAGATAGAATCGCCGTAGGGGAACCACACCACACCACATACCTGCATATATGCCCGTAAACTTGAATCCGCCCGTCGCGGTGTTGATCGCGCCAGATATTGGAGGGCCAGCCACGGCGCCGAGCGCAATGACCGTGAAGTTCATGCCGATGCGTAGCCCGACGTCTTCTGTCCGACCCATCCGCACGATTGGTGTCGCAATCTGGGACACAAAGACTCCCTGGAATATGCTACGAATCCGTCAACCTGAGAGGATCGACGGCAGAACGTAATACGAATACGCACCCGTATACGACGGCCACGGCGATGTTCCCACCAGTCGAAGTGGCGAATGGCCAGACGTAGGTCATAATACCGGCCATCAGTGTGGCTGGCGTCATGACATTGAGAGGCCCTGTAACGAATAGCTCAGAACTTCGGCTACGGCGTCCGATGGTCTTGGAATTTTACCTAAACGATCGACGAGTAGCCCACCCGCTAGTCGACCAATGGCCGAGCAAGCGTTCGCAATGGACAACAGGTAGAACGCAAGGTTCTCGGGGATACCCGTAGATTCCGCGGCCACATCGATGTATGTGAGGAGCTGGCAGAATTGCAGTCAGACGGGTGATGCCGTTTTAGGATCTCTCGAGCACTCACGGTGTAAATGCCTAAGAAGGCGAAGAAGCTCGAAGCCGTATAAATGGAAAACGGTACACTCTTGAACACGGAAAAGTCGATGAAGGGCCCTGTGTGGACTTTTGGAGGGAGCCTCCGGTCTACTGTCTACATGATGAAATCAGTCCTCAGTTGGGGCGGCTTACATGATTAGAAAGGATGTACAACAAGCTGCACGGACAGCAGCGCGAGTTCAATGAAGCCGAGCACCCGCACAGTCCATTGGAACCTGGAGGAACAAATGCCGTGAACACCGGCCCGTGGCACAGGACAACTAAGGAACTTGCCCAACTTTCTCCATGAGGTTCTTGACAATGATGGGGTAGAGTGTACCGGACAGGCTCGAACCTAACGCCATAGTCCCTAAAGCGAGCCCGAGCTTGTGCTTGAACCAGTGCGCGGGGGTGCCCATGAGGACACCGAAGATAACGCCACACGCAAGCTGAGAAGGTAAGTCAATGACATAGACATTATGTGTATATAACACACCCCGATTGCAATGCCTTGGCAGAGCAGGAATTGCCAGTACTCCTTGCACTCAGCGGTGAGAAAGGTCGCCGTCACTAGCAGTGCACTTGCGATGGCGAGGGGTAGCTTCACGTAGCCCATGTCGAAGATGCGGCCAGCAAACAAACCTGGAATAAAGACGAGAGCGTACTTGATGTACAGACTGAAGTGAAAATACGCCCGGCTAATAATGCCGGGTGTGGCTCACCTCTATCGAGCCAATCCACGCGCTGCGACTCGTGTTAGCAGTGGGTAGCTTGGACAGGAAGGAACATGCTCACATTGTTGACGGCGGGGTCCCCTTGAGGATGGTCGTGGTGTAATATGCTTGAAATACCTGGAGGAGAGGTCGCATTCAACGACCTTGGGGGATCGAACAGAAGCGACTCACCCCCCACGCGTTCACAAGGCCAAATGTCGCACATATCCCTGAGGCACACTAACATGATGATCGAGAGTCAGAACACATTGAGTGGGCACTGTCTGGAAATCCCAATTCAGTGTTTGATATTCAAAATGGAGAACTCACTCCGATTACCACGAGCCAGGCCCGCAAGCCCCCGTCAGGATTCTCTCCAACGTCCAGTGGTGGCATGGCATCCTCGACGTTTTCGGCAGCCGTGTCCTTCTCGACATCTTGAACGCCCTGCTTCCTGGATTGCTCATTGATCGTGCATGTCGGGTTGTCGTTGCTGATGGTACGAGTGGAGGAGGCGTTCGAATACGTGGTGCCGTTCTTCTCTGGATCTGCTGTCATTATGAATGGGTAGAGGTCGTGCGGGGTTGCCAAGATCAAAGGGTTCGGGGCTGAACGCCGGACACGGGGTAAAAGTTCCGTTGGGGGTGGGGAATCAGGACTCCAGGGCTGAATCGAGGATCATAAAAGCGTAGACAGAAGATCAAGGCCCAAGGGGATTCCGAGACAAACCTTGCGGGTTTAGCTCGAGGTATATATTTCCCGAGAAGCCGGCGCGCCTACCCGGCATTCATATTCATACTCGCAGACAGTCCATCCGACCGTCAAATTGAGACGATGTGCGCCAGCCATTCTGCTTACCAACCGGACGATTTGGATATCCTACCCCTAGTTTTCCCAAGGATAGAGTTATGAGGTCACAACGGCACTGCGTCGCTGGGTGGATGTATGCGCGTCTTGTGGGCGTAATTGAGGATTCTCGTCTGATGGAGACGGAGCCTCCGCCAACTCTCTGGTGCATAACCGGGACGACGACCTTGAAAGCGTTGAAACAGAGGTCAATGGGTCTGCTTTAGCCCGAAAATCCGACACCTCCGAGCCCGACG
Organism: Ganoderma meredithae; assembly: GCA_022814645.1. Classification (NCBI taxonomy): domain Eukaryota; kingdom Fungi; phylum Basidiomycota; class Agaricomycetes; order Polyporales; family Polyporaceae; genus Ganoderma; species Ganoderma meredithae. The sequence continues at coordinate 20,444 of JAKLMY010000010.1, forward strand.
GAGCCGATGCTTGGACTGCGCAGAAAAATGGCACTCACTGCGAACCACATGTGACGCACGTTTGCACTGAGCGGCGCTCACAATCGAGTTTTGAGTGACTGTGCAGCATCGGGGAGAGCATCGGTCTCGGACAGATGGCCCGAAAGTGTGCATGGGGATGTTGAATGCAGCTGAAGGACAACGGAAGGAGTCCGGAAAGGTCCCATGGTTCCACCGCCACATATGGTATCTCAGACGCTCGTCACGACACAACACGGAGGAACCAATCGGACTCGCAAACAAACATGTGCGAAATTCGTTCGATTACGAGTTTGCTGGGTATACTCCATTCTCTGTCTCAGAATCCACACATCCATATACATCATGCTATAAGTTTTACGTTGCAAGCATTATAATATGTAACAGTGGCGAGCCACAAATCTGCCCATAGTAGTCCTGTATCATTAGATATCTTGTGGGCAATACATGCGACGATACATAGTGCATGTCGATGTATCGGAATAAACACCTGGATGGAACATGATGCATGATGGTCGTTCGATCGTCGCTAGCGCGAGAGTCAATACGATATATAGGATAGGGCCGAGAATGTTTTGTGCCATCCGGACAGCGGTCGACTGCAGTAGAGACTGGTGCCTAACACCTGCCCCGAAGGACACCAAGGAGAGAAACCCGCGTCAACATGAGAAAAAAGACGGCTGCCATTACGGTCGATCCTATGGTCACACCGTTCACGCGTTAGCTGGAGCCGAAGCGGTCAATGCGATGTGTGCGGTACGTACCTGCATATATGCCCGTAAACTTGAACCCCCCAGTCGCCGCATTGATGGCTCCGGAGATGGGAGGGCCCGCGACGGCGCTCAGCGCCATGACGGTGAAGCACATGCCGACACGCACCCCCACGTCTTCCATCCGACCCATCCGCACGATGGGTGTGGAGAGCAACGAGACGAAGACCCCCGAGGACGCGCTGCAGTGGTGTGATGTTTGTTTATGAGAACGGCGAACAGATGGCGAAAGACCGAAAACCCTACCCATAGACGACGGCCACAGCGATGTTCCCGCCGGCCGAGTTGGCGAATGGCCAAACGTAGGTCATGACGCCGGCGAGGAACGTCGCGGGCGTCATGACGTTGAGAGGTCCTGTGTGGGAGACGGCTGAGTAGCTTGCACCGGGGAATCATCACCATACGTAGAGCATACCTGTACGATCCGCAAGGAGCCCGCCGACGACCCGGCCGACCGCCGAACAGGCGTTTGCAATGGACAAAAGGTAGAATGCGAGATCCTCAGAAATCCCAATGGAGACCGCGTTCACGTCGATATACGTGAGGACCTGCCGGGGTGCCCAGTCAGTCCTACAATACTCTCGAGCCTTCCCGCGTTGGGATGCTCACGGTGTAAAGCCCCAAGAAGGCGACGAAGGCCGATGTCGTGTAGAGCGAGAACGACACGTCCTTGAAGACAGAGAAATCGAAGAACGGCCCGTTGTGGACTTTGGGGGGGAGCCTGCGCTCTACAGTCTACCGATGCATATCATCCCTTAATAAGGAAGCGTTCGGGACGGCCAGGAGCGACTTACAGCGAATAGAATGGCGAGTAGTATGATCTCGATGAACCCAAGTACGCGCATCGTCCACGGGAACCTGGGAAACGCATTGAATCAACACATCGGTCAGTCTGTGATCGAAAGGTAAGGGGCCTCGAGAGGACTCACCCGACTTTCTGGATAAGATTCTTGACAATGATGGGGTGCACGGTGCCGGCGACACTCGAACCCAAGGCCATCACCCCGGACGCACGCCCAAGCTTGCGCTTGAACCAGTGCGCAGGGGCGCCCATTAAAATCCCAAAGATCGTCCCGCACGCAAGCTGTGGAAGTGCGCCAATTAGAATTTAGGTGACAGTTCGTTGCGCAGCGGCCTGGTGGGACAAGGAAAACGGGACGTACCCCGACAGCAATGCCCTGGCAAAGCAAGAATTGCCAATATTCCTTGCACTGCGCGGTGAGGAAGGTCGCGGTGACTAGCAGTGCGCTCGCGAGACCCAGCGGCAGTTTAACGTATCCCATGTCGAAGATGCGGCCGACGACCAAGCCGGGGATGAAGACGAGAGCATACTGGATGCAGAGGCCAGAGTTAAGATGGACTTCGTTGTTCAAATAATATGATTAGAGGCTTACCTGAATAGAACCAATCCACGCGCTGCAGTCGTGTAAGCTTTTCGTCACCCTAGGTTAGGACAGATCTGCTTACATCGTTGACGGCGATGTTCCCTTCAGGATAGTTGTAGTGTAGTACGCTTGGAAGACCTGCAAAGCAACGATTGGTTTGACGAAAATTTCGATTCATGGGGGAAAAAACTCACTCCCCATGCGTTTACCAGACCGAATGTAGCACAAGTTCCGGCAGCACACTAGAATGACGAACTTCAGAGTCAGAAATTATAGCTGGCAACACGGCAATCCTAACACAGCATTGATTCTGAGGCCAAGCTCAACATTCATGTGCGGAATAGAAAACTCACCCCGAGTATAACTAGCCAGGCCCTCAATCCGCCATCGGGGAACTCTCCAACGTCGAGTGCCGGGGCGTTTTCGACCTTTTCCACCGCTATGTCCTTCTCGCCATCCTCAGCTTCCGTCTTTTTGTTTTCTTCGTCGATCGTGTATGTCGGATCGTCGTTGGGGATCGTACTGGCGGAGCAGGTGGACGAGTACGCGACTCCTTTGCTCTGTTCCAAGTCCGTTGCCATCAGAAATCCGCGAGCGTCGTGCCGGGGCGGTCAAAGTTCCGGAAGAAGTGTCCGAAGCTGAGAGCGGGGTGAAAGCCCAGATGGCGGCGGGGGAACAGGACGAGCCCAAGCCTCAATCTATCTGAGGACAGCAGGGGAGGGAACAGGCGATATGGGGGTTCCTGGAGATAGCAGGCTTAGTTCGCGGTATATATTTCTCCAGGAGACATGCGGGACTCACGAGCATCAATAAGCATGTAAGGACCCTCGCAGACGATGTCAGTTTGTTGTGACTCCGCCGCACCGCGCACAAGCAGGCACAAGGCCATCTCGCTGACTAAACTGGGTATTTGAGATGTCTGGCGGCAACGAGTCCTTGAGGGACGTAGTCGCGGCACTGCGCCGTCGTGTGGTGGTGTCGCAGTAGTGTATTAACGAACGTCATATAATGGTGGTGGTCCGCCCGAGATGAGCTCCTTGAAACAGCGCGTTGGGAGCTTGCAATGATCTGCTGCGTTGGACAGTAACTGTAGACGGGACAATCCACGAACAAACCCGGTCCCGGACTCGGCCCGAGACGGCGCAACGAGCTTGTTGAACCACATGGCGCTCGCGTGGGAAATAAGTTCATGACGAGCGCCTATTGGCTACCGGGCGCCTCTTGTGCGCTTCCCAAAATTTCTACCGACTTCTCTATTCGCAGCTGCGGCCTGGTCTTAACGCAAACCCTTGACTTTCGACGCTCGGCTTTTCACTCACACAAGGCTACAGCATGGCATTCGGTAAGCAGAATATTGCTTCTCTCGTTCTTTAAAATGACGATACTGACCGTGGGCCGATCTTTTCACGTTTTGAATTTCCAGGTGCTTCAGGTGGACGCGGCGGCTTTGGCGGCGGACGAGGCGGAGGTCGTGGAGGAGGTAGGGGTGCACCAAGGGGGCGTGGCGGCCCCCCCGGTCGGGGCGGAGGACGCGGTACGTCTTCTTTGCTTGGTACGGGCCGCGCCTTCTACCTGCACAACGCCCACGAGCTTGGGGATAACGGCAATGGATGGAACCAGGAGCCGTAGAAAGGGTCTTTTGGCGTTTGGAACGTCCTGCTTTGGTTGCGGCAACGCTCTTGTAGGATTGCCATTCTCATGGACGGGCAGTAGGGTGTCTATGAAGAGCGGCAAGACGGAGTTGGGAGAACATCATACGATCCCTTGAACGTAGACTACTCATGGGGGCAGTTGGGGAAACCCCGCATAACTCCCATCCAGTGCAGCTCTGATCCATTCTTGTATCCCGTTGCCAGTGTCGCTGTGCTTCGTGCTGATAATGACTTGCAGGTGGAGGCTTCGGTGGGGGTGTTGCCAAGCGCGGTGCACCTGGTGGACGTGGCGCGCGGGGTGCTGGGCGCGGTGGAAGGGGCGGACGTGGTGGAGGGAGGGGCGGCGCGAAGGGGGGATCGAACGTGATCCTCAAGCCACACCGACACCCTGGTATCTTCATCGCTGAGGGCAAGGAGGCGTTGCTTGTCACCAAAAACCTGGTTCCCGGCGAGGCTGTCTACGGCGAGAAGCGGATATCGATCGATGGCGGTGTGGAGGGGACGAAGGTCGAGTACCGCGTGTGGAACCCGTTCCGGAGCAAGCTCGCGGCGGGTGTTCTCAACGGTCTCGACAACATCGCTATCGCGCCTGGGAAGAAGGTGCTGTATCTCGGTGCTGCCAGTGGTACCAGTGTGTCTCACGTTGCGGACATCGTCGGTCCTGTGAGTGCCAGACTTCCATGTTTCGGCGACTGGTATCGTATTGAACGGTTGCGATCGTAGGAGGGTACTGTCTATGCTGTCGAGTTCTCCTTGCGGTCGGGACGCGATCTTATTGGCATGGCGAAGAAGCGGACAAACGTTATCCGTGCGTCTCCGTTGTTCCAACCCCTCTCTTCTCCTAACCAAACCCCGTCTGTAGCCATTGTTGAGGACGCGCGTACCCCTCAGAGGTATCGGATGCTACTGTCGACAGTCGATGTCATCTTCGCGGATGTCGCACAACCCGACCAAGCGCGTATCATCGCTCTCAACGCTGAGTATTTCCTGAAAAACGGCGGTTATGTCGTCATTTCCATCAAGGCGAGCTGTATCGACTCGACTGTCCCGCCAGAAGCTGTTTTCGCTCGGGAGGTTGAGACGCTCCGACAGTCGAAGATCAAGCCTCTCGAGCAGGTTACCCTGGAGCCCTACGAGCGTGACCACGCTATGGTGACGGGTGTATACCAACGCCACCAGTGAGGTGGTTGATCGTTGTTTCGTCGTCTCCCGTGTTATGTCACTGTCTACTCTCTCTTGTGTCTAGTCTTCGCCGTGCTCGTCCTCCCGTTGCCTGTATTTTTGTAGTGACCAAAAAGTAGTGCTATGTTATCGAGAAATGAAATCGCTGGTATCCATTCTTATGTATTCACCGAAGCTCGGCCCCGTTGCCAACCAGTTCAACTTGTACAGAATCCGGGATCGGGGCCTGGCACGGCTGTTCAGGGCTCCCGCGAGTATGATCGGCTCGGAAGTTCAAGAAATCAAGTGCTTCCAGGTCCCAGAAATTACTTCCATGGAGGTAAGCGGCATAGTGCGCAGTCCTGCATGGTCTTGGGTTGGCCATGGGGTTCCCGGGCGTCGTGGTGTTTTCTGGCGCATGGCAGCGGTTGTGGAGATGGAGGACGAGACTCGCGGGGGCTGCGCGGCCGCCACGTCAGGATGGCTGCGGTGGCTGTTCTGGCGTATATTGGACGGAGGAGAGAGACGCCGGGGAACCCATTGCAGACATCCGCTTGGAGCCGCCCTCGCCAAAGCACGGCTCAAAGGTCGCCAGCCTGGCTCATGAGGCCACCCAGTCAAGTCGCTATCGATCTTGGTCTGCCCTACGAAGACGGTGCCCACTCAGACTCCGACTTCGAGGAGATCCCCCACCCCTCATCCCACAACCACGAGTACTGGTCGCAACACCCGCCAGCGCACCCCCCGCCCCGAGAAGAGGAGCTTCCCCTCCACTACATGACCCACGAGCAAGCACGACGACGGGTCCCCCGCGGACCTGGGGGCAACGGCGAGACTGGCTTCAGCCAGTTCGACGAGAAGGAGGGCCTCGACTACTACGTGAATGACGATGAAGGCAAGGACGTGTACTCCAAAATGAAGACCGCCAGGGGCCCAGTCAGCAGCGGCCGCCCCCGCCGCCCACCCCCTCCCCCACCCACCACTGTGGTACGTCTGCATTCTGCATATATACGCGGTGGTTCTGCCAGTACTAATAATGCCTTGGCGTGGGACGCATCCTTTCTCTCCTCGCGGCCGGAATAAAGCGCGAGTTCTTCCTGCAAAACCTCGAGCACATCCCGCCCATCGTGTACACCCTCCTGTCGTGCTGGACGCGCTTCCACAACATTGGCAAGTCCAACGTCGTCGTCTGGGACGAGGCGCACTTTGGCAAGTTCGGCTCGCACTACATCAAGCGCGAGTTCTATTTCGACGTACACCCCCCGCTCGGCAAGATCATCGTCGGCTTCGCCGGCCTCCTCGCAGGCTACGATGGCTCGTTCGCGTTCGAGAGCGGCGCGGTGTACCCGGAGGAGGTGCCGTACGTCGCGATGCGCGTCATCCTCGCGACGTTCGGTGTCGCGCTCGTACCACTCGGGTGGTACACGGCGGTGGAGCTCGGGATGTCCTGGATGGCATGCCACTTGGTGGCCTTGATGGTTCTTTGCGGTGAGCACCCCCTTTTCGGTCGGCTTTCCTTCATGCGCGCACACATCCACGTATGCCCCGTCTCTATTTGTCTGCGTTCATGCGCGACACGCCCGATACTGATGCGCGCCCCGTAGATGTTGCGTGGTTGTGCATATCTCGGTTCATTCTTTTGGATTCCATGCTGCTGTTCTTCACGTTCACTACCGTCTTCTGCCTCACTAAATTCCACAACCAACAATACCGGTCCTTCTCATTCGACTGGTGGCTATGGCTCGTCTTGACCGGATACTCGATCGGCTGTGTATGCAGGTGTGTTGCCCCGGTAGCCCCTCGTTAACCCCTTTCTGACCATCATTGTATCCAGTGTGAAATGGGTTGGCTTTTTCGTAACGTCTCTGGTCGGCGCATACACCATTGAAGATCTCTGGGAGAAATTCGGAGACTTGAAGATGTCCGTCGTACGTGTCACCGCCTTGTGGATGCTGTAATCAACTGCCAAACCAAATGCTTACTACTTCTTTCCTTCTAGCGCGACCAAGTACGGCATTGGGCTGCTCGCATAGGATGTCTGATCGTCCTCCCGGTGCTGGTTTACATGGCGTCCTTCAAGCTCCACTTTATGATCCTGAACCACTCCGGTACCGGCGATGCGCAGATGAGCTCTTTATTCCAAGCAAACCTCGTCGGAAACACCTTCAACCAGAATCCTCTCGGTATAACATGCTAGCTCGGCACAAAATACGGTTGACTGACTTGCGTTCTAGACGTTGCATATGGTTCCAAGGTCACGCTGAAAAACATGGGCTGGGGCGGAGGTCTTCTGCACTCGCACGTGCAGACATACCCGGTCGGCTCAGAGCAACAACAAGTCACTTGCTATCACTACAAGGACGACAACAACGACTGGGTTCTCCTCCCGCGATGGGATGAACCCCAGTACAACCCGGAACACCCAATCCGCTTCATAAAGGACGGTGACGCAATTCGCCTGCAACACGCCCCCACTACCCGCAACCTGCATTCGCACCCCATCCCCGCACCTGTGACGAAGCTCAACAACGAGGTCTCTTGTTACGGCAACGCAACGATTGGTGACTACCAGGACTACTGGGTGGTCGAAGTCGTCGACGACATCCACCGCGGCTCCAAGGACAAGTACGAGCGGATCCACTCGCTGACGACGCGGCTCCGGTTCCGGCACCAGGCGTCGGGCTGCTACCTGCGCGCGGCGAACGCGGTGCTGCCGCAATGGGGCTTCAAGCAGATCGAAGTCAGCTGCGACAAGGAGAACAACCCGGGCGACATCCACACGTACTGGAACGTCGAGTCGCATTGGAACGAGCGCCTGCCCGCGGGCGACATGAAGCTCTACCGCTCGCCGTTCCTGCGCGACTTCTGGCACCTCAACGTCGCGATGGCCACCTCGAACAACGCGCTCGTCCCCGACCCCGACAAGCAGGACATCCTTGCGTCCAAGCCCACCGACTGGCCCCTCCTCCGCGTCGGCCTCCGCATGTGCGGCTGGGGCGACCAGCAGCTCAAGTTCTACCTCGTCGGCACACCCGCCATCTGGTGGGGCGGCACCGTCAGCTTGGTAGTGGGTGCGCTCGTTGCGGGCGTGTACATCATGCGCCAGCAGAGGAAGTACGTGGATATGGAGCCGCGGGAGTGGGAGCACTTCCTGTATGTCGGCAAGGTCGCGTTGGTTGGCTGGGGCCTGCACTACCGTGGGTCGTTTACTTTTGCACTGTCCCATCTTTGTACTGAAAGCATGCCTCCCCTAGTGCCGTTCATGATCATGGGCCGTGTGACATACATCCACCACTACGTGCGTCCTCACTTCTCTGCCTACCAGAGGCGTTGGAGGAAAGCTGAAGTTTCTCCCCGCAGCTCCCGACCCTATACTTCTCCGTGCTGATGCTCGCGCATCTCCTCGACCACTTCGTTTTCTCGTCTCGCCGTCTCACTGTCCGCACAAAACAGATCGTCTTCGGTGTCTGCGTGTTCACCATCGTCGGCTCCTTCTGGTGGTTTAAAGGTGTCGCATGGGGCATTGACGGACCCATTAACGAGCATTGGGGTCTCAAGTGGCGCTCAGTACGTCCTCTCCTCTTCCTGCCCATGCTGATAGCTGGCTGGTAGCTGACACGCCCTCTCCGCAGGATTGGAATATCTATAACGAGTAATTATCCTATCCGCATGTCCATTAGTTCTCTCGCTCGCTCTCTGTCTAGTTCGCTGTTCCTCGCTCCGGACCTTCGAATATATGTATTCTCGATCTCCCGTCCGTGCCAGCGTGATGCATGTGGTCTATGATATCTATCGTGCTCGCGTGCATCAATCGTAAGGAAGGCCAAACTGCCTTGCTCTCATGGATGTGGAAAAGATGCACCGAGCACGGTCATGCATCGCACCCACGCGGTGCGAAAATCCGAAAGATGATCGTAAGGAGAGAAGTATACTAAGTACTGGCACAGTAACGTAGCAGCGGCTGCAGCAATACCTAACACACTAAACGAACGCAGCGGCTACCCTAGTTTGTCCGTGCCAGGGCCCACGCGGTTATCTGCCGGTAGAAGAGCAGGTATGGCTGGCGGTCTTCGCGCTCCTGCCCGCCAAAGACGTCCTCGTGGCGCAAGTCCGATACGAACTCGTCGTCGATGCGGATCCACGCTGGTCGTGGGCGGTCGGAGAGCTCGCGATTCGGGTGGAGGACATCGAGGGTGTAGTGCCCGCCGTGCGCCGACATGCCGTGGTGGTATAAGACTACGGTGCCATTGAATGATGTGTGAGGCTGGGGTCTTCGAGGTGATGCAACGAGTTGATGTGGACGTACCTCCGAATAGCTCGTATTTTACCGGTTGTGCCGTCCGTTTTGCCGCCGAGATGAGGTCTGGAGAAAGGCCGAATTTTAGTAGGCATCATACTGAGACCATGTAGAAACGGTGACGTACCTGATGGGACATCGAGCTCCGAAGCGAACGAGACTTGCTTGCCGACCTTGACAACTTCGCCGACCTTGGTATCGTACAGGAACCGTTTCATGTGCAGGATCAGCACCGGCGGCAAGGCATCGATGAGCACCTGCTGTTGTGCGTCGAGGAGTGCGCCGGGCCGTGTGGGGATGGAGATCTGCACATGCTGAGGGTGCGATATATGCTGGAGCGCGTCACGGAGAGACTTGACGTTTTCGGGTTGGATATCGAGTTGTAACGATCGCCAGTCCTCGATCGTAACCGACTCCCGCTGGTGAGGTGTGCGCAGTGTCGACCGGAACTTGCCACCGAATATCCGGGTGATGGGCGACTCGGTAGATTTTGCCTATCAACGAAAATGTCAACAACGCATGTAGCGAATCACTAAGGAAGCTAGGACTGACTGTTCTTGTCGCCACTGCTTTGTTCTTCTTCCCAACCTCTAGCCAGCCATCGTCCTGTGGTTCCTCGGGCGATTTTGGTGGTTCCTTCGGTTGCAAGGACTGCGCGATCGACAGAAGCTCCTCCTCCAGGGTATCCAAGAAGAACCCAAGGAACTCCTCAGCATCCTCTTGATGCCCACCCTACATGTGAACAAATTCAACAGGGCAAACAATGAAGGCATGGAAAGGACGCACTATCATGTTGGCAAACCGCTTCTTTTCCTTCATGGCATCGTAGACGTACGTCGGGATGAAGCTGTCCAACTCCTCAAAGATGTCGTCCTCCCGTTCCTTGCCCTTCGACTTTGGGTTCGTGTTGGTGGTCGCGGGGGGATCAGGGACGAACTCCTTGAGGAACTGGAGCGTGGCATCCACGAGCGGCGTAGCCTTTGTGCCTTCGCGCTGAGAACCGACAACGGGACCGGCGAGCTGCTTCTTGAGTTCCGAGAAGAAGCGGTGGAAAGGCGGGCAGTATACGAGGATCTGCAGTACTGCGTTCGCAAAGCACATGTTACCCGTGTTGACCAGACCACGTGGACGGATCTTCATCGCAGCCGCAAAGTTCACAGATGATCCCGACGGACCATCATTAAGCAGCTGCAGGAGCTCGCTACGGTTACTAGCAGCGGCTGACGTACCAGGAGTGGAAGATGCACCTATTCCGTTGGCAGCGGGGATAGAGATCCCAACGACATTGGAGACGGGAAGGCGAGGTTTCGAGGTCGACGCAGCCGAGTCAGAGGTCTGGAAGAGTGAAGTCCACGACTTCTTTGGGAGGCTTGGGACCTTAGCAGCAGGAGCAGGAGTGGGCACAGAGGATGTCGAGGCCACGGGGACAGCCGGTTGCTCGGCAGGAGGGTGAGGGGTAGTGGGTTCACTTTCCCTGGATGCAACGTCAGCAACGGCAGGAGGAAGCTCGAGCTTAGTCTCATCCTCTAAAACAAGGGCCTTCGAAGGCGACTCGACTGCGCAAGAAATGGAAGTGGCGCAAGAGTAGGGGGAACCAGGGACCGGAGTATCTGCCACAAGCGAGCCAGCCGGAGTCGTCTCGGTGGTCGACGAGGAAGGAGCGACCGACAACTCAACAGAAACGTCCTGCACGGGTGGACTTGAAGGATGAATGAGAGTAACCTGCACCGGCTTGGGAGAGGCTGGTGGGGTGCGGAGCTCCAATGCCTTCTGCACGACATTCTCAGGCGGAAATGCACCATAACCGATGATGAGACCTGGCGCGTGACTGGGGTCCCTGGGCCGGCGAGACCAGACTACGTAGATAGAAGGATCAGACAGTGTGGGTGCAGGTGGCGAAGGACTCCTCGGCGTGGGTACTCTGGGCTCAAGCTCCACGACTGGTTCTTCTGCAACGGCCGCTTGAATGAGTGACACTGCGGCAAGATCCTGTCCTGGCTTTTCCGGCTGCTGCTCCGAAACCTCTGACGGAAGGACAGCGGACGGCACCTCCTTCGAAGGTGTCGACTCGGGTAGTGGGATATCTACGAGCTGCGTAACAACCCGGATCTGAGGTGAGGCCACATGCGGTATCGTCTCCTCCCCAACGTTGGAAGGTACAGGATGGATTTGCGGAGGGACCTCAGGTGGCGGCTGAGGTTGGGGCTGAGGGAGATGAGAGGGCTGGGGCTGCTGTAACTGCGGTACATGTTCCGGTGATACCATCGGGGGGAGCATAGGCAAGTGCTTCGGCAACGGAGACAGAGTCTGTCCTGCCCACGCAGGCGGGTAAGGGCCATTTGGTTGGGGATGATGATACGGCGACCCGTAGGGTACCTGGTGTGGATGCGGATGTGGTGGGAATTTTTGAGGATGGTGGAAGGGGCTGGCAGGCGAAGCTGGGGGAGGTGTTTGTACAGGTACCGTTGGGGGCGCCATATGGTGTTGGAGAGGAAGATGTTGATAGTGGTACTGAGGAGCGCCGCCTCGATGGGGATTAAACCGACCACGACCAGCGCCGTTGATCCTTGGGGACGCAGGTTGGTGCATGGGGGCATGTCCATTCATCGGTGGCATAGGATACGAGTAATACTGTGGTGGGCCAGGCAGTTGAGAGTACGAATAGTGTGGAGGGGGGTGCGGGGGCGGGGGAGGGTAGTATGAAGGTCCAGGCTGGGGATGGTAGGGCGTGTGAGGACTGGCCATGTCTGCTTATACGCGAAGGCCACAGATATCTTGTAAGGATAGGCTAAATGGCAAACTGACGAGCAATGAAGGAAGAGACGTACCTGTGTATTTTGATCGTTGCAGAATCCAGAATGAATGCTATCGCACAAACAACATATGCTCCGGGTCTATAAAATGCAATGCACGACTAGACCGTCAATGATAGATGACGTCCCTGGGATCACGGAGAGCGGACGAGGAAGGGTTGACTGCCAGTTGTTTTGAGGATACAGCAAGCTTGATGCGTAGAGGACGGAGCGACGTTTGCAAGATGGATGAGCAGGGTGCGATGTCTCCCGAGGCGCAAAAGGTAGGTGTGTCTTCACAGTGCCTGTGTCGGTCAGAGCAGTGTCGACGGCGAGGACGAGGGCGAAGACGAGGAGGGGTCAAGAAGTGGGCCACCCAAGCCTATCGGAGATCGTATCCCACAGCTCCGATCAGCGGGCGCTTAGGATAATTCTATACTCCGCAGCCGGAAGATTGAATCTCCGCGAGAATACGTAGCCGAGAGAGCATGAGAACTGCGCTGGGCTCGTCTACGCACCAGTTTACGTGCATCTGCACATGGCCGACACCTTGTCCGCTGCAATAAACGGCGACCACCCACTTGCCTTAGAGCTGTCTAGTCTTCGCTCAGCCGTCTCCCGATACCAGGTACTTTTTCTTCACAGCCCGAATCTCGGGCCAATTCCCGTACGTGGCTCATCGTAAACTGACGTGCAGGCTTGATTGGCAGCACGAAGCCCATGCCGCCTCGCTCAAGCTACAAAGGCATTCGCTCGAGACCTCGCAGGCTTTGGACCATGCTCGCGCGTTGGAACGCGAAAACGCCCGTTTGAAGGAGGAACTCGCGGTTCTTAGGGCTCATCCCGACACCCCTCCTTCGCCGGGCGCTACTCAGGTGCCTGAGCTAATTCTTGCCCTTCGGCGTCTCTCGGACAAGCTTACTGCTGTGGAGGAGACGCTTCTGACTCGCACGAAGGAGGTTGTGGACGTCCGAAGCGAGCTCGCTGGGGTGCACCATGAGCTGGATGCGGCACGCGCATTATCTGCGGAGGCCCGTGCTAGAGAGGAGGAGGGCCTGGCCCGAGAACGCGCGCTGGAGCAGAAGATGCGGGCTGCGGAGGAAGAACGGCGTATGGCAGACGTAGTGGTTCAGGAGTATGCCGACCTTGTTCGCAAGCTCGAAGGCAGGTCGAAGACAGGTCCTTCGCCCCCATCCACATCTCCCTCGTCAATTGACCTTCATCGCTCGAGCAATGGATCCACGACGACCCTCGTTGACACCCTTGCTGAAGGAAAGCTAGGTCTCCAGAAGTTGCTGGAGGACTTCAATGGTCGAAATGAGCAATTACAGGCTGATATCGCTGAACTTCACGGCGACAATGGTCTCCTGTACAAGGAGCTTGAGGTCGCTCGTGAAGGCGCGAGGCACGACCGCGACGAGCTTGCCAAAGCTGTTCATGAGCTGGACAAGTATCGTGCGGACGATAACACTGCTACGAAGATGGTGTCCCGCTACATGTAGATGATTTTCCTCTCCTCTCATGTCTCCACCCGGTGACTCATACTTCCTTCAGGAAGTTTTCCCAGTCATCCACGGACACGCTTCAAAAGGCTATGGACGCCCTCAAGGCACGACATGCTGCAACACTTGCCACTCTCGACGCCGAAATCACACATCTTCGAGGCGCACTGGCCCATGAGCACGACGAGTCCGAACGAACACGTTCAGCGCTCGATGAACTGACCGAAGACATCGCACGTGAAGCATATGGTCGTCGTCGTGAAGTCTCATTGCGGCTCGCCTTCCTCGGACGCGAAGAGAACCTCGCAGAGCATCTCAGGAGATGGACGAAGAAAGCCAGAGAGTGCCTCGAGCGTTCGTCTGGCTCAGAAGACGGGTCAATCTCACTCAATCCCATGGCTCTTCGAGAAGCCTTCTGCAAAGCCACTGATGACGCCGAGGCTTTATTAGATACCCTCAACGAGCAGCCGTCAGCGGAAACAGTAGGGATCACCATAGGCTCCATCGGGCGCCTGTTGCTAGCCCAAGAAACCGTCGCTTCGTTAACCCACGAGTTGCAAGAAGAGACGATACGAAGACTAAACACAGAACGCAAGATCGCTCGACTTGAGACCGTGGAGCATCCCGAACGGCCGCCAGATCCAGACGACGGGCCCCCAGTTGTGCATCCGGTCCCCCACCACATTGCCGAGGAGAGGCGTTTCCTGGACGTTGGGGTATCAGCCACAATGGAAGCCATATTGGATGAGCATCCCTCTGTCTTCGAATCGCAAACTTTCACCCCGATCTCTTCTGAAAGTATACCCATCGTCGACGTTATCGAAGTACCCGTGGTCGAGGTGTCTTCCGCGATACTAGAGGACCCCCTCACCCGAACCGTATCAATACCTACGATACCAGACGAGCGATCGCCCTCACCGCCTACGTATACCGACTCGTCCGTCAGTCCGCTCAATACTCGGTCATCTGCCTTGCTGGAGACAGTACCTGACCAGGGTGTGTCCGCCGATGCACAATCGAACCTACTCCAGTCCGAGTCCAATCTGCCTCTTCCTGAGGCTTTGGAGGGAACTGAGGGTGTATTTACGTTCCCTCTTCCTTCTGGTCCAGAGTCGCCAACATCTGAACGTTCTTCCTTTACCATTCCACCGCTGCTTTCCTCCCCCCTCCAAGAGCCCATTCCAGAGCTCCCGAATCCCCCTCATCCATCGAAGCCACGCGTACCACCACCTCTTCCATTAGAGGCTACCGGCCTTATATTATCATCCCTGTCGCCAGGTCCCACGGGCGCTACCCTTCCCGCTGAAATCAGGGAAACCCCACTAGTCGCCCAATTGTCGAAGGTCAAACATCGCTACGATGGTGTTCAGCGAGGCTTCCGCGACTGCCACATAGCACTGAAAGATATGAAGAAGTCGCTTGGGTCCCTCCCTTTGCAGACTACAATAACTTCTTTCGACATGGCATCCATTCTAGGGAAGGCTGTCGAACGACTCGGCGATTTCAACGAAGATGCCCGCGTCGAATTGGAGATTCGCATCGCGGACGAAGAACGCATCGCCAGCGGATACGAGGCTCTGCTGTCGATCCCTGGCGCTATGTCAAGCAGTGACGACCCGAATGCGGAGAAGATGGACGAGCGCGAGGTCATCAAGGAGGTTCAGACGTTTGTTGACGGGACGGACCATGCCGTCGCGAAGGCCACCCAGCAGTTCACTCAGAAACTTGACGACCTCGAACACGATATCGCGTCCATCAAGCGCACCCTGCATGAACTGACGTCGACATCGTCCGATGACGCACTCTCACCCTCTGTTTCAATCCCCTCCGCGAAACCTGCCCCCTCTCCAAGTTGGTCCGCATGGACTCCGAGCTTCCTCAGCCCCTCGCGCTCGACGAGCCCCGCGCCCACGTTCGGATCCGTAATGACCTCCCCGCGTCTCCGCCATTCTTCCTCATTCTCGCACCCCCGCGAACGTTCCAATGACGACCCGCCGACAGACCCACTGGCAAACCTGGGCCTCCGCATCATCGTCCCCCCAGCTCGAAGTCCCGCATACAGCCCAGGGCTAAGCCAAAGCCCCCTCAGTGCCCCTCGCGGTCCTCGGCAGCGCACGACCTCCGGGATGTTCATGCTTGGGCTGGGCATGCGGGGTGCGTCGACACCTCTGGGACCGCGCATCGGTCGCCAAGGACTGCGAGAGATGTCGTCACCAAGCTCGCTAGCAAGCTTCAGCAGCGGCCATCGAGCGAGCGGTGCGGTTACTAGTGACCATGCGCAGGCGACGCTGATGGCGAGCGGCGGGGTTCCGGGGGCACAGAACGAGGCTGCAGGTGGGCATGACTCGGACGTGGAATGAGCGTACAGTGTACAATGTAATATCGGACGGTCCAACGCTAGAACTAATTTTATACCAGACGTCATTGATTCTCGCATCCATCTGACATGTGGGGAAAGGTGCAGGCGTCCGGAGGGTGGTTGGAGAGCGCGCGTGGGGATTGACGGCCGACCGTCCGATGACGAAACTAAGAGTTACTTCCTTGCTCTGCCTGCTTACCGTGCGGTGAGTAATGATAAAATTTGCCAATATTATCGCTGAGAGGGTCGTTCCTTTGGGTCTAGAGTTCCTCTTGACATTTGCCAGCTGGCCTTTAGGCACGCTCCTCGTGGCATTGTCAATTCATGAGGTGCGTCGCGGTGAACTGGTGTTCTCCTTACCGCACTAGCGGGTGTCCCGTGTTAGCGTTGGATAACGCAGTATATGTCATTCCGTCATGTCAATCTCGCTATTGGTCCACTCGAAAGGTGTTCCTAGGATTGACCGTAGTATGCGGAACTCCTCGGATTCCGGGTGAGTGGATAGTGGCTGTGAACGCTCTCCCCGCACCGGCGTTTCAAGTAAAGAATTTGCCGAGAGCCGATTTTGGTTTTCCCCAAATGCCTTCCGCTCACCATCGTCGCCGTTTTCACTTGGCGACTTTACAAGTGAATTTATGTTCTATCTCTGTCCGCGCTTCCTGTTGAATACTAATATGGCTCTTCGCTAACTGTCAGAGCTCATGGCTGGCTCACGGACGCACCAGCGCGCGGCCTTGTGTCATCAAGCCCGAATGTCTTACGCGATGCCCGGGGATCATGCATTCCATGCAAATTTCCGTCGGTCAACCGAACCGGACTTTTCAGAAGACATGCATCCATCAATAAGCCGTGCATGACTCGGAAGTGTGGTGTACGACGCGGACCAATTGCAGAGCCTGCCTATATTATGCCAGTGCCGGAGGCTCCCTTCCCTTCCCGAGCCTCGTCTTCCTTGCCCTCCTTGTCCGTCGACAGTAATATTCCTCACAACTTCCTCCTGGCGCGATGTCTGAACCTCAGCGACAGGGGGCTGAAAGCCCGACTCCATCCCTGACGGCCACAGTGTTGGAAGACCAGCGTCAGCACATCATCGACAAAGAAAAGGGCTCGTTAGACAAGGAGGTGGAGAACTACGACGATGTCCTACGATCCCCTGCGGCCGAGGACCTTGATGCACAATATGGCAGCCACCCCGACGGAGGTTTCAGGGCGTGGCTAGTTTGTATAGGCGTAAGTAATTTCTGCCTCATCACAATCCTTTCCCCATCTCACCTGATCTCACCTGCTCAATCAGTGCTCGGCAGGTGTCTGCGCAACATTTGGTCTCGTAAATGCATGGGGTGTAGGTGTCGTCCTGTGCCATGAGTCATTATGTAGCTTACGAGACGACCAGGTCTTTCAAGCGTACTACACGGAAAGCATCCTTGCGGGAACTCCGCCATCCACGATGTCAGTGTTTTCGTACCATTCTTTTCAGTCGAGATGCAACTCTAAATCCATTGGTATGCAGTGCCTGGATTGGTTCAATACAAGTGGGTTGTTGTCAATACACTCTGAGCCCCGATCTAGTTCTCGCTAACGATTAACAGTATTCTCTGGTGTTCATGCTCGGTCTGATAGTCGGCCGCATTTTCGATCGAGGTTACACGAAGATACCGTTGCTCCTTGCCAGCGCCCTTCTAGTGGCAGCAACATTTCTCACTGCGCAATGCACAGTCTACTGGCAATTTCTGTTGTGTCAAGGGTTTGCCATCGGGGTGAGCCACAAAGTTGACTTATCGCAGACCGCGCCGCTTACTTGAAGCCTCAGCTCTCCTCTGGCTTCATCTTCGGGATCGTGATTGGAGTACCTGCTCACTGGTTCAAACGACGATTAGGACTAGCTTTCGGCATCACCACCGTAGGCTCCAGTATCGGTGGGACCATCTATCCTATTGCTGTCAGGAATCTCATGGCCGAAGTGGGGTATGTCTTGTTCACTTTCGACCATGAACAACGATGATAATGTGCCTCCAGCTTCCAATGGACGATGCGTATACTCGGTTTCTTAGAGCTTGCCTTATGCCTTTTTACCCTGATGGTATGCTATTTTCCTGACTTCAGGATCAAGGCTAATATGTTTGAACAGACAGTAGAGCGGCGCCTTCCGCCGAAGACCCACAGTGGTCCTCTCGTTAACTTTTCCGATCTGAAGTCATGGTCGTACTCGCTTTATTGCCTGGCTTGCTTCACTGGATTCCTAGGCATTTACACTGTAAGCCACACGTTTCTTTGCTGCGTATCCTACCTGACAACCATTCCAGGTGTTAACGTACATCGACGTGAGCGCCCCATTAGTCGGCGTTCCAGACGATCTCGCATTCTATTTGGTGGCAATTGCGAATGCATGCTCAGCGATCGGTCGCGTAGGTGGTGGACTGCTATCAGACCGCATAGGTATGTTTCCGACCCAGTGAGGTAGCAAAATACCAGCTAATGCTCTCATTTTTCTTCAGGCCCTCTCAATGTCATGATACCTTTCTCATTCATCGCCGGGGTGATGACATACATATGGCCCTTTGTGAAAACCACTGGGGGGTATATCGCTATTGCGATCGTGTATGGGTTCGTCCTTTCTCCTTGCATCTCAATTTACGACAGAACAGACTGAGACCGTTTCTATCCAGCGCTACGTCCGGTGTGTTCGTCGGGCTCTTGGCGGTCCCTCCCGCCCGTATGGGAAACGTCCACGACGTTGGCTCACGAGTCGGGATCAGCATGTCCATCCTCGCCATCGGCGCCGTTGCTGGCCCTCCCATCTCTGGAGCGATCACTACCGCAACCGGAAGCTTTAAATATACGGGCATCTACGCAGGTGCGTTGCGATGTCACACCCTACGCTGACTTGATCGGCTCACAATTCCTCGTAGGCACCGCTGTCATGGTCTCAATTGTCCTCCTAACGGCTACGAAATTGACGATCGATCGACGACTCTGGAGCAAATGTTAGACTCCTTTTTCTTACTGCATCAGTGTCACGATTTCACGCAAGACTTACGCTACCCACGACGCGTCATAAGCGACATTGGACCTCGTTATAGATTTACTTTAACATTGTGTCGTTTATTCACCACAATACTGTACACTAATACACAGTTCGCGCGCGACGAGACTAAAGTTGTCTAAAAGCCGAACTCAATTCTAACTGAGCTAAGTACGTTCACTTTTCTAAGTGAAGTAAAGAAAGAATAATGAGGTGCAATGGATTGGAATGCAAATGACAGGTGAATGGGTCATAGCGGTGTGGTGGTGTGTCGATTTGACGGCGGTTAGGACTGGCGCCACGATGCGGTGGCGAAGGGTGGACGGCTCCTGGCTTGCTCTCGACCACAATATTCTCCGCTCATGTCGGTTACTGGCACTCTTCACGCTGGTCGTTTTCTTGGCTACCTCCTCCTTCAAATATGCTTCTCGGAGCGCTCTGAGTGCCAGCATGGCAAAAAGAATGGAGTATAAACTGATTCCATGTAGGCGCATGGCATATGTGTATCCGATGCCTGTAGCTTGTGCATTTGGCACTGGCAGCTGCCGTCAATTGCATCCAGCACCGTATTTATGCCATAGCGTGCTGGATAGTGCTGGAGGCGCTAGACTGCGAGGTGCGTGATATTTGTTTCAGAAGGTGATGTTGCGCATGTGTTGCAGCTTGCATGAGATGTTCAGGCACGGAGAGACTGTGACTGAGCATCTCAACGTTTATGCATTTATATGTCAAACAGTGCAATTTGGATGACTGGAAACAACTCTGAGCTTGTCAGTTACTCCCTGGGCATTGTCATTTGTGGTACCCCCGGGTTCAGGCTCCCGACATCAGGGCGAGGGAGTGTTCTATTCGGTATCGCTTTCTGCCACATCTTTTCAACGTCTTCTGGCCCCATCCGGTCATCTCCTGAGACCAGCATGTGCGCGAAGTGGGCACATTGGCAGACTGATGTTTGGATGGGATGGTATCGTGTGTGTACACTCACCTTGGCGTAGCACATGTATACGCCTTCCATGGATGATGTGATCCGCTACTGGCGTAAATCTGGCAGCCCGTTCAAACATGTCGGACCTGCCGTGCCGCAGCATAGCCTCGCATTTACCGAGAAGGGAATTCGTGAATTCCTCGATGTGATGAGGGAGGTCGACGTCAGGTCCCCTCTCAGTGGCGGTAATCAGGGTTCACAGCCTCGACTCGAAGACGTGGACGAGGCATGCGATGTGCCCCGAAGGAGCATGGCGGACTGCGCGACGGATGCGCATCTGAAACGTAATACCCAGTCACTCCTCCTCGTTTTGTCCGCTTTCCTTAACGAGCGGCTCTACCGCAGCGGCGATATAAAATACTACCATGCTGCCGGCATATATCCTACGCCCACCTCCCACCCACCATCAGCTAGGATATCCGTTCTTGACGGCGCCAGGAGCGCAAGCTCTGTTGCCTCGCTGGCGAACGCCTTCCGCCTACCTGTCTCTCCGACAACCATTGGCGTGTCTTAATCTTCTTCGACCTTCGCCGTTCGCAGAAAATGAAGTCCTCTCCTGTTACTAAGATTTCCGCCGCCGCCCAGGATTCTGCAATACCTTCTTTACCAGCCCAGCCTTTCGTTTTCCCTTCCGATAGACAGTTCCCTCTCTATGCCCACTGCAACTCTCAGCGTCCCATCAGGCGGATCAACCGCCATCGTTCCAGCATTACTCGTAGGACGTCGTCGCGCCGGAATGATCTCAGAGTGAGCCCTCTCATTTTCAATTACCCTCCTTTTTTCAATTAAACCGACCCTGGCATGATGTCCAGCCGTCGCGGCAGACCGCAGACAACACCCCCCGACCCCTGAAGCAACGTCGGTCAAGCTTCGCCTTGGTGAGTCGAGCACGCCCAGTCCACACTTACGTCCATCTTTATGAATGACCGCCTTGCCGACGGCTGCGCAGTCCGCCGCATTTGAGCGGGACGGCAAGGTCGAGTTCGTCGTCTCGTCCAAGCTGCCGCCGACGCCGCGCTCAGGCTCGCGCTCTGTGACCTCCGTGTCCACGACGTCGAGCGTGAGGTCGCGCATGAAAGCCGTGCTCGTCGTGAGTCGCAGCAACCCTTACCCTTCGCCCGTGCCAGGGCGCGCATCCTCTGATACACGTTTCAAGGACCTTGTGCATACCGTGAAGGCGCAGTGCCGCCGCACCCGCTCCCTGCCCAGAATACTTGTCGTCGAGCCTACCGACTAAATCTTCCAGACTGAACCATCGGTCCGTCTGACGCACCGCGCCTTTGCCCTCGCTGATCATAATATCTCCCGTAATTATGTTGTACAATACGATCGTGTGTCATATTAGTCCGCTGTATAGTACCCTAGGTTCCAGTTAATCGCTGAACATTATTCTACACTTCTAACAACGTCTGGGAATGGGACACGATGCTGTGCATATCCTACTGCCTCCGGCTCCGCGACCACGACCACGTTGAAGCTGTCCTTACGGCCCATCTCACCGTTACGGGTTTAGGTACTGGTTAGGTTCATCGTTACGCCGTATTACGAACTCGGCTGGCCTTGGGCGGCCCCGCCGAAGGGTCCAGGGGGACAGCGCAGCGCGCCGACAGTCGCATTGACAATCTGATTCTGGCCGCGTGTGAATGAGGTACATGCCTACATGAACTCTTGACGAGCGTACTCACATGGATCAGACCCTGACATTTACGTCACAAAACAACCAGTGCTGGGCGAGGGAGGGTACCTGATCGTCTAAACACCAGTGACTCTTGCCATTCGTTAAAAGGTTTTTGGCGTCCACCTTGCAAGCTATCCGGCCACATAAACGCCAACCACGATGAGTGGCGATCCTGGCACAGAAAGTTCACCGTTGTTGAACTTCAGCGCTCGTGCAGTCTACCCGATGTGCACTCTAAAGGGATGCATTGACATTGATAGTTGTGGCGCGCCTTGCCGATGAGACGGGGACTGGCCA
Source organism: Ganoderma meredithae (assembly GCA_022814645.1). NCBI lineage: Eukaryota > Fungi > Basidiomycota > Agaricomycetes > Polyporales > Polyporaceae > Ganoderma > Ganoderma meredithae. The sequence continues at coordinate 42,362 of JAKLMY010000010.1, forward strand.
TCCAGTGGTCGAGACAACTCAATGGGTAGAGTAGGATTGAAACGTTGTTTGAGAGGTTTGTTATGCGTATTGCACCTAGAAACCTGTGCATTCAACATCTGGCAAAAAGCAGATTGTGAGCGTGAGATTGCAAACCGTAAGCGCGAGAGATAGAGATAAGTTCTAAACCCTTTGGAGCCTTTACGGCTGCAGGATCGTACGCAATCCTCAAAAGGAGAGTCAGCGTGGAGGAAGACGAAGAGGACGTCGACTTCGTTACGACGAAAGTCGCATTCCTTCCTGAACTGATTGGATGCGTTGTTCACCCCTGAAAGATTATTATATATGTGACTGCCAATAGCTTCAAAGTCCAAGTCCTCGAATTGAAAGGAATACTAGAAAAAGAACACATCAGCTCGTCAGCTCGTCAGCAAACCGGCCGACTTGCCTTCGAGCCCAACTTATGTTAGGCCGGGCTAGCGACCCATTCAGGACGGCGGCCATACGTCTTATGCCGTTTCCAGTCAGCTTTCTATAACAGCACACCTCAGTAACACGCACGCAAATAACAGAAGCGAAAGAAAGGATGGGCTTGCCTGACAGGGTTGCGAACAGTAGAGCACCGCCTAGAAACTGAGTTAGCATGCGTAGGGATTGAAGAGCACACCATGATCAGGGCCATACTTTTCACACAGAGCACTTGGACAACTCCTTCAAGGAGTTTTGAAGTCGCATGCACTGTGAACGCAAAGTGGTCACGCATATAGACAGGTTAATCGTAAGAGAAGGCGCAAAACTCACACTGCTATTGCCGCATGCGATGTTATCGGGAAGGCCTTTGAGGCGGGTCTCCTTGCAAGTCACCCTTCATCTCAAACAACCTCCCCAAGCTGTCGCGCGTCATTGCGAGGTCTGCATTGAGCCCGGAGTCCTTGTGGGCGTGCAGGGCCTTGTTGAAGTACTCCTCTGCTTTGTCAAGCTGCTCCATCTTCAAGTAGAGCTCACCCAAAGAATCATAGGACGTCGCGGTTGTGTAATGGTCAGGCCCAAAACCCGACTCTCTGGCCCGAATCGCTTCGAGGTACTTGTGCTCTGCAGCAGCGAGACGCCCGTGGTTCTCGAGAGCCTTGGCTTGTTCATGGAGCGCGCGACCGTCCTCAAGACCCATGATTTGGGCTATCGTCGGGTTGGCTGTAAATTGGATGGACATTTTAGACAGACACAGAGATGTGGGGACGAGATGATAGTTCTGCTCCTGGTACTACAGTAGTCGGTGAGGGCAAGCTACATTCGGCCAGAACAAGCAACTCAGACGCCGGTTGATGGGTATAGACAACACGTGCAAACAGAAGCAGGACGAGTACGCGCGTCGGGTCCGCTCAGCCACTTTCACGTCCTCCATCCTCCCCACTCCTCCTGCCGTATACTCAGCCATGGTCGCAACAACAACAGAGCAGGTATGCACATCGCCACGAATCCCAGACGTTATCTGACACCACCCAGCTCTCCGCGCTCTCAAATACGACCGTCGGTATGCACCCGACATGTCCTCGAGTTTTGATCATGCCGCTAACCTGCTTCTCCCATCCAGTCGTCCACCCTTTGGTCCTGCTTTCAGTAGCGGATCACCATGCACGTTCTGTCGCGCGGGGATCAAGCAAGCGTGTAGTCGGCATCCTCTTGGGCCAGGACAACGGCACAACCGTGAACGTCGCGAACTCCTTCGGCATCCCCTTCGAAGAGGACGAAAAGGACAGCAAGACGTGGTTCCTAGATCACAACTACATAGAGGGAATGTGGGATATGTTCAAGAAGGTCAACGGTCCGTAAGTTCGCCACTCCGTCCGCTGCGCTGCTGTCCTCACCCTGGTCTCTCCTTCGGCTCTTCCTCCAACACGCTACCTGCTATGAATGCTCGGGAATGCAGCACGAGAACGGATGATTGGGTGGTACCACACGGGACCTAAATTGCGGGCTTCGGACCAGGAAATTAACGACCTTCTGAAGAAGTTCATTGCGCGCCCCGTCATGGTCATCGTCGACGTCCGGCCACAAACGGTCGGAATCCCGACAGACGCATATTTCGCAGTAGAAGAGATCAAAGATGTACGTCCCTCTCCTTCCTCCACCACTACCTCCTCCTTCTCCTTCTCCCTAGCGTCCTCGTCCTCCCCACACTGTCCCGTATTCTCGGTGGCAATGCTAATTACGTCTGCAATCTTCTCCGGATGCACAGGACGGTACAGAGACACGAAAGACGTTCTTGCACGTCCCCTCCGCGATCGAGGCCGAAGAGGCCGAGGAGATCGGTGTCGAGCACCTCCTGCGGGATATCAAGGACTCGACGACGACGACGCTCGCGACGCGCGTCGCGGAGCAGCTTGCGTCCCTGCGCGGGCTGCAGTCGCGGCTCACCGACATCCAGGCGTACCTGTCCGAGGTCGCGGCGGGTAAGATGCCGCTGAACCACCAGATCTCGTACCACCTGCAGGACGCGCTCAACCTGCTGCCGGACCTCAACGACACCGAGGTGACGACGAGCTTCGCCGCGACGACCAACGACGAGATGCTCGTCGTGTACATCAGCAGCCTCCTCCGCGCTGTAATCGCCCTGCACGCGCTCGTGGACAACAAGGCGCAGATCGGACGGGCAGAGCTCGAGGAGGGCAAGGGCGAGAAGGACGATTCGAAGAAGAATGGCAAGGCCGACGAGAAGGAGAAGGGCGACAAGGAGCGGGATTCAAGTAAAAGCAGCACGGAGGACAAGGGCTTGTAATAATTCATTCTTCATTGACCGGACATTGCACCACGCCGTATCATATTTTTCATCTTTCCTCCTTCACTGTGCGCGTATTCGAGTGACAGGGTGTGCGGTAGGGGATGGAGCTTAGCCAGGCCCAGGCCGCTGCGGGGCCGGAGAGATGGCGACAATGATGATGAAATTTCTATCCCCGCGCCTGCAAGCGCGTCTGTTCTGCAATTCAAGTTGGTTGAAGCAGCAGGAATATACAGGAGATTAGTGTACGAAGTAGCAACGATTATCGCGCACGAACGCAGCCGACTCAGCGCGAGCAACGCTCTCCTGCCCGTCACTACTGGCGACAGCAAACGGTGACGAGTCATATTCCCTCTACGGAGGCCCCGTCCGCCCACAGCAAGGGGGGTCTACTTCTGGGTGACGAAGCCGGGACCGGAGTAGCCTTCTGACGTGAGACCTGCAGATACAAAACGTTGAGTAAAGGTGCACGAGTATAGAGGAAGCGGTGGAGAGGTGGTGCGGGGGACACGTCAAAAGAGCTCGGGGTCGGAACGGCAGAGTCGGAACGCACCGTGGATGGGGTTCATCTTTTGCTCGGCGGCGCGTTCGTTCGAGGCCTCCTCCCACTCCTTCGTGATCGTCTTGGGCGGCGCAGGAGCTGTGGGGACACACGTTGTCGTTCAGCACAAATGGCTCTTGGGTTACGTCACCGAGAAGCAGCACGTACCGTTCGCGCGGATGGCGACGTAGAGCGCCGTCGCGAGGGCCAGGGAGGCTGCGACGCCGCCGATGATCTTGGGCACCGTCCCGGGGGGGTTGGCGGGCGCACGGGGGCCGTGGGGCCCGAACGCAACGTAGTACGCTGCACGGGCGGACGCGGAGCAGGTCAGCAAAAAAGCCTCTCTCGCCCTCGGGCGGACGCGGAGATAGCGGTGCGGGGGGAGACGCACCGGCCTTCTTTTCGTCGACGGTAAGGCTCTTCCAGTCCTTCTTCTGGATCTCCTCAAGCTGCTGGTGGATCGCGAGCTGCTCGTTCGCCGAGAGACGCTCCCACATCGCCTCGACGTTGGAGAACGGGACGACGGGGGCCGCAGACGACGACGCAGTAGGGGCCGCCGCGTGCGCAGAGGATGCGGCTGCGGCAAGAGTGCGGGAGCCGGAGCGGAGGGGGAGCCGGGGGCGCGCCAGGCGAAGGGCTTGCATGAGGACTAAAGGGAGGAGGAGGAGGAGGATGTAGTGGGCAAGGAAAGAGGAGCGAGGATGTGCGTCGATGATGAGGAGGGAGAGCAGGCGCCCGTTGCTTGACACGAAAACGGCGCGCCCAATTGGCCGGCTGAAGGCGGCACGGCTTCCCCCGCTTTCCGAATGTGCAGCCGCCCACAGATCCCAGGCCAGAACGACCTCGGCGAGTGCGCGTTAGTCCAGTGCACTACGTCGCAGTCTCGCCATGTTTTAGTGTATCAGGCGACGATGCTCCCTCTATCAAATTTCATCCCGGATCGAGACATGCGTGATCCGTGGTGCTCAAGACAGATATGCTATATTCACGGGCATGCAATCATACATCGTAAACAGTCGACCACAAGATAGAACAAGCGACGTTATGGATACAGCAGAGATACGAGGTCAAACACCCTCCGAGGCAGCAGTGGTCGCGCTGTTGTTAGGACAGTCGCGCGAAATGTGTCTGGAAGCAGACGTCAGTACATGCAGATCTCACGTAAGATACACAACAACGGTCACATACCCTTCAGATCCGCAGGTATAACAAGCGCGCCGTTGAGGTTGCGGGCAGTCCTTTGAGATATGGCCCTAAAACGCCAATCATCAACTTGGTGTAAAGACGGCGAGCGCCACAGCAACTTACGAAGCCGCTGCAGTTGTAGCACTTGGACCCCTGCACGCAGTCGCGCGACAAGTGGCCGACACCGCCGCAGGTGTAGCTGCACGAGGATAACGTACATGTTGTTAGCGAGAAGTCATGTGATACGGTAACGAGACACGTACCAAGTCCTCTGCTGGCCACCAAAGCTGGAGTACCCGCCGTATCCACCACCCGCGCCGCCAGGAGCCTCTGGGCAGGCGCGAGCAATGTGGCCGACCTTACCGCAGCGGTAGCATTCGGTGCCAGACGAGCTGCTGTTGAAAGCGGCGAAGCCTCCGCTGCTGCTGTTGCTGTTTGCGTTCTCGGGGCATTCTCTGGACTACGGGCGTACGCTGCACGTTAGCGGGACCGTAAGCAGGAGGGAGAGGGGGACGCACGATGTGGCCCTCCTGGCCGCACTTGTAGCACGTCTTGGCCTTGGTCTCCGCAGTGCAGTCTTTCGAGACATGCCCCTCCAGACCACAGTTGTAACTGGGGAAATAAGGAGAAGTTCAGCGTGAGTCTGACACGAGGTTCGAGCACGACTTACCAAGTCGGGGTGCCGGCCTTCGGACAGTTGGCGGCCTGGTGGCCAACTGGAGATGAGATAGGAAGAACGCGCGATTAGAAATGGATGATCGGCGTCGATATAAAGAGCCGTCGGCATGCCGAGGGAATGAATACTTACATCCACCACAATTGAAACATCCGCGGGCAGCCATTGGTTTTGAGAGAAGTTTTTGCTACATCATGTGAGAAGTAGCGGCGTAAGGGAAACATGAGCGATCGGGCGATGAATGCACCGAGTGCGAAGGGGTAAACGGGCGACGTACAGAGCGGGGGGGTGAGACGAGGAAGTGGGTGGAGACGAGAGAACCGGCGAGGAGGTGAACGCAGACAAGGGACGCGGGGCCGAGAGAACGAGCTTTGGGTCGCTGAGGCAATACGTAAGCAACGCCCGCCCATATATGTACACTGGGCCCCGCACGTGGGGGCGGCGATTGAGGGCACAACGCCGTGCGCTAATCTCTGCTGCAGAGCCAATCTCGAGAACTGGTCCGAGGAAGAGAGAAGAAACCTCATTTTTGAGGAAAGATAGAGGAAGATAGTAAGAGAGGATGCGGTGGCTCCGTGTAAGGGTTCTCTAGGAAGAGATAGAATGGAAGGTGGAATTGCGCGTGCAGCATGTCCAGGGTCCAGCAGCGGGTCGTGTCTCGCGATCGGTTGTGTCCTGTGGGTGGACTTTATAGACCACCTTGGGGGTACCGCATAGGTCTCGAATATCTTTGGACCGCAACGGTCCTCCTCACTCGGCACCGTGCGTCTGCACGAAAAGCTGAAATGATACGTTGGTTGCCAGAAGCAAGGAAAACGCAGGCTGGCGCGGCGATTGGATTGACCGTAAGCATGAGGCCGCCAGACTATATTCGCAGGATCTACGCCGAGTCACAACATCCCGCTTTGGAAAAATCTATTCCTGCTAAACGAATACGCGGACAAACTCTCTACACTGCTGCCTTCTTCGCCGCGTCCGTCTCGGGAGGAGGGTTGAGGAACGTCTGTGACGAGGACGAGTGGAGAAGGGGGCGCCGAGGGGAGCCAATGGGATAACCCCAGCGGTGTATTGGCAATTGGAGAGCAAGACAGCCGCGGTGAGGCCCGGCGCAACGGAGAGGGAAACAATGGAACACTGTCAATGGACGTCTGAGAGAACATCGTCGAAGACGCACCTGCTGGCCACCCTGACCGTTCTCCCAGCGTTGGTAGCGGAGAATCGTCAAGCCGCGCTTCTCAGCGGCGACACGCTCCTCCTCCTTGAGCGATGCGCGGAGGGCGCGGGCGGCGATTTGGGTGTACTTGTTGTACCTGCAAAACGGCGCGAAGACAAGAAGAGGTCGTATCAGTCCCGCGAAGGTGAATCGTTTGGAGAAGGCAAGATTGACAGGTTCGAGAGGACTGTGGAAGGGCAGAGGGGAACGTACGTGAAAACATTGCGCCAGGTAGCACTGCTCATCGTGGCGGAAGGAGTTTTGGGTGAGCTGGACGTTGCGGTCGTCTTCCGGTCAACGCAACCTCTGAGCTTTCCGGGTAGCTCCGAGATCACGTGCAGGCCGCCCCACATAGCGCCCAATAGCACCGAGACCAGAGAGAGTCTGGCTCGGACTCAGTGCCACCCCCGCAACGACACTTCCTCTCAACGCTCACCAGCTACCTGCCGTTTCGACACTCCCCCTTGTGCACCCCTTCTCCGAGCCCGGATCAGACCACGCACTATCGCTTTGCACATACAGACTTCGGTTTCTTCACGGCGCTCCTAGACTCCCTTGCCGCATTCCTACCTCCTTCGACATCCCCGATACCACAGCTTCTTTGCTCTTGCAACTCGGACCCATTCAATACCCAATAGAACGACAATATCTGTATCATGGCTGGTGTAGCTTGGCATTATGTTTTGAAGTTCATCATCACAGGTCAGTGTCATCTCTCCTCACATCCTCCCTAGAACATCTTCCCTAAGTCTGACCCATTGCCTTCGTTGCTTTCCTCCCGCTGTACCATGCTGTGCAATGCTATATATTACTTCTACGCCTCTTTTCGAACCCGCACAATCGCAACCCAGGTGACGCCGCAGTGGGGAAGTCATCGCTACTCGTGCGGCTTACGGATCAGCGATTTCTTGCGAACCCAGACCCAACAGTATGTCTCTGGCTGATCTTCCATCCATCTTTCCATTTGCTTATCTACCTACCCTACACAGCTAGGAGTGGAATTTGGCTCCAAACTCATCACAATTCCGGAGGAGAACAAGGTAGTCAAGCTCCAATGTACGTGCCCGCGCTCACCCCCATTCATCCCCCCGTTGCCCTGCCACCGCGCCCTACGCACCGCAGTAACCCTCGTGCTAATAGCCCCAGCATAGGTTGGGATACCGCCGGCACTGAGTCTTTTCGGTCCATCACTCGGTCGTACTACCGCGGTGCTGCGGGTTGCCTGCTCGTGTACGACGTTACCAGTCGACAAAGTGCGTCCTGTGTCCGCTTCTTTCCCGACCCATCCACCCCCGGAACCAGTGCACGCACTCACCGCCCAACTGCGCCCGCCCCCCCAGGTTTCGTCAACGTGCGGTCGTGGCTGCAGGACGTGCGCGAGCACGCCGATCCGCATCTGACCTGCATCCTTGTCGGGAATAAGATTGACCTCTGCGCAGATGAAGTGGGCCCCGCAGCAGCCGCAGGCGGACTGCGGCGCAACCGGGAAGTATCGACGGACGAGGGCGAGCTGTGGGCGAAGGAGGAGGGCCTGCTCTTCGTCGAGGCGAGCGCCAAGTCAGGAGAGAACGTGGAGGACGCGTTCGAACGCGCGACGCGCGACATCCTCGATAAGGTCCGCCGGGGCGTGTTTGACGACGACAGGGTGAGTGTGAGCGTCCATGTTTCTGTCTTTTCGAAACTGCTGCCCTAATGCAGTCTCCACCCCCTGCTTCGCTTTGCCTGCATGGGACGTGTTTTTTTCTCCCCGTTTGTCCTGCTGTGGGGCGCGTCGAGCCGATTGTGGCGATGGCTTGACTTGACTTCTCCCATGACGTCGCCGCCTGCGGGCTCAATTCGGGCACCTCGGAGGTTTTGCGTCCCCGCCCGGAGCGCTGCGGACACCTTCCTCGAGCTGACGCTGATCGTCGTGTTTGCGTTTTTGTTTAGTCGCCGGGCGTCAAGCTTTCGAAGCCTTCGGGCGGGGTCGCGCTCAACGAACAGAGTAAAGGCAGTTGCTGTTAGAGCAATTCGTCCCGACTCACCGCCTACCCTATCTTGCTCTTGCTTCTCGCTGTGGACTCCGCCCATCCAGTGGCATCGCCGGCGGCCTTATTATCATCGTCATGTTATTTGCTGTGTGTAGAACGGTCTGTCGGACAGAGGTTATTGTGCATGTATTGTAATATGTGACTGTACGTATAGTTTCTCCCACACCCAAGTCAGCCAGGGATCTTCTGCTATTTTTTTTTCATCGAACATGTCTAGATGTGCCAGTGCCCAGCATTAGCCGAACATGCCTCCCAAGCCGATACGACGGCATGAGATGTCCTGCATTCAGTCAATTAATTTATTGAGCGGTACCGCTTCGTCCCTCGCATGTGTTTTCCAGGAAAGGATCCGCGAACACCGGTCGGGTGTCTAGTCCTGCCGATGCGTCATGCATGCATATGTGCATATGCATGAATGCACGGTGGGTGGTTAAACACCGTTCTAGGTAAGTTGCCGCATTGTGTGGCTTCCTTCCATGGAACGTTGGCGTCCACGCCGGCGCGGCTGACACCTGCACGCCGCACGATCGAAGCACGCGGGGATCGCCCGATGCTCCGTTCTCCATCCGTCGACCGCGCCCGCCCCTCCTCAGGCCCCAGGCTTCTCCTCATAATCACTTGCTAGCACTGGCTGCAGGACGCTCGCTTGTGCATCCTCGCTCCGGGATCTGGGCCTACTATAACCGCCTCCCGCCAGCGTGGCTCAACCGGGGTCGCTCGGGCCCGACGCTGTGCGCTGCGAGTTGACGTTGCGGCGGTCTCAGTCTCTGAAATTCTGAATCATTGAATGAATCACAGATCATATCTCGTACGCACAGGTACCGCCCAAGCGCGTCCGCGCCGCTGCCGCTCTCCAGGAACCTCCTCTAGTTGCAACTTGCTGCTCACGGCCGCACCGACGTCGACACACACATCATCTGATTCAAGAACGCGCAGAAGCAGCGACGCGACGCGTCCGAGCCTTGGAATACTTACCTCCACACAGCGTGATCGATGATCTGATCTTCCGGGGGGTCTGGCAACTTGCAGGACCCACTGGGGAGGATGCATGGATCATGATCCGCACGAAGGCTCGCGGTCGGACCAGCCTGGGGTTCGAAGGGGTTCGAGCAGTGCGACGGTGAGACGTAGAAGGACATAGAGCAGGTTAAACGCATGTATGCATGGTTGCGTCGATCAGAGAAAATCTCCTGCCCTTTCAGGGAATCATGGTGCTCGGTGATCGCCATCAATTCATTCTTGCGACTGGCTCAGGCTGCACAGCTTTTGCCCGGGGCTGGTTGGCGCGATGGATCATGGCGGGGGATCGGGTCTCCAGAGTTGCCACTTGCCAAGTGTACTTACGCGAATTGTGTGTGTGTTTTTCGGGTGTCTTGCGGGCTACTAGATCATGATTGCATTGTCATGCTCAACCGGATGTTGGTTCGGTGGAGTCAGCGCCTGTGCATTGCGGGGCTGAAAAGGCGAGCGCAGAAACTTGGGGCGATGTAAATGGTCCAGAAGGAATTGTACTGCGGATCCACTTATCTGGAACACGAAACACGAAAAAAAAATCGGGCGGACCGAGGCAGCGTACGTGGACAGCGTAGACCTGTGAATGGGCTGCGACGCGTGGACTCGGAGATCGCCCCCTATGCGATTGGGGCACGACACAATAATTCTGCACGTGTCTCCGCCTCAGAGGCACGACAGCATACATACAGGAAGGGGAACGGTATGTGCACGAGATAGGTGGATTTATAGTATGTAAATAGCACTGGGACCACCAGCGGCGGACGACCCCGGTGGGTAGATGGTATGCTGCTTTTGTTTCATCGAGAAAAAGGAGAGGAAGGGAGGTATGAATAGCGTGCTGGTATGCATGACGCGTATAGCGGGCGGGGACGGCAACGCAAATACAGGTTAGTAATATGAACGGGTTATGAACGACAGTAAAGAAGACGGAGAATGGGACACCTAGGATTTGGGATTGAGATTCAGGGGGAGGAGTCATGGGAGCGTAGAAGTAGGAAAAAAATCACAGCAATAGCACTGTCCGCATAGCACGCAACAGCAATGCGAAGGACGAACCTCAGGATCTCAGGCTGGACTCACGGAATCGCATCCGTCCGCCTCGCCTCAGGCTCCCCCAACCGGTACGCACACCGCACACCGAGACGGAGTCCGCACGGCCCTACCGCAGCTCGCCTCGCCCCGGCCTGTACGAATGCGCATGGTGTGCGTGTGCGTGTGTGTGCGTGTAGTGCTCGCGGGCGCGGGTCTTGAGGAGGCACTGCTCGTACTCGAGGAGCTGGTCGCGGAAGCCCTTGTTCGGGTTCGCGCAGTGGCGGAGCTGCTTCACGCGCGCCACGGCGTCGGCGGGGGACATGCCCTTCGTCGCCATGAGGTACGCGGCGACGACGGTCGCGCTCCGGCTGATGCCCTGCACGCAGTGCACGAGCACGCGCGCGTGCGGCTCGCGGAGCGCGTTCGCGATCCAGGCGGTCGTCCGCGGGAGGTGCGACGCGAGCTCGACGAACGGGTGGTCTTGCACCGAGACTTGGCAGCGCTGGAGGGGCTGGTAGGGGAGCAGGTGCGGGAGGTCGGTAGAGGAGGGGAGCGCGACGTGCCCGGACATCACGCTGAGGACATGTGTGATGCCGAGCGTGGCGAGGACGTCTGGGGACTCGGCGGCCGCAAGGTCGCCGAGGAAGACGTTCTCGGCAATCTGTGCGGGGGGCTCGGTCTGGAGAGGTGAGGGCGCAGGGGAGGACGCGTCGTCGTAGATGGCACTGCGCGGAAGCTGCGCGAGGGAGGTGGAGAGCGAGAGCTGAGGCATAGGCATGTGCAATATCTGACCAGCAGAGGGTGGCGTGAGTGTCGGCAGAGGGGAAGGAAGGAGAAGGGGGGTGAAGGTGAAGATGATACTGACCATATATAATAATTTATACAATTGAATATTGTGTGTGCTGGTCCGAGGGTTGGTTGCGGCGTGATGAAGCACGGAGGAGCTGAAGAATAAAGTGTTGTTTGGAATGAAGAGAGCGGAAGCCTAAGCGTGGTGGCGAGAGAATAAGCTCAGGCGAAGGTAAGAGGCCTGGACTAGAGGGGCATGGATGGCAGCCCACGGATAAATACTACCTATTACGAGGCGGTATGGGTGACGTCTGTGAAGATCAGACGGCGGGTCGGATGTCGGGGCTCGGGAGTCGGAGGGGCGACTGGGCGGCGCTGCGGCTGTCGCCCGCGCAGGCGGACAGCCGGCTCGTTATGAGTGTGGCCTTGACAGCCGCCACCGCCCCCGCCTTCCCATTCCGGGCGCCCACACAACAGCCTCGTCTGTGCCTAGCCCACGCCGCCCCCGTCGTCAGTCCCGACTCTGTGCATCATTGATCTGGCTTTTTTGCCACTCCCGTCAGCTCTTGTCTCGTATCCATCAGAACACGTTATATCATCATCGTATCGTACGCCCCTCTCGGGATACATATACACAAACACGCGGGGGAGATCAGGGAACCAGCCTCGGACCATCGTACGGAGCATATACAACAAAAGACTTCACTGCTTCTACACTGGTCTTGTGGTGGCGACGACGACGGCCAAGAGCGGCTCCACGGAAGGAGAGAGGAGGGAGGACAAGGGCGCGCGTGCGACGGATGACGATGGCGATCGATGGGAATGGCAAGATGTTGAGGGAGGATGGACGACTGTGCGCTTTTGATCCGCAGGCGATATCAGGAGGTGATGGCGAGTGTGCGATGTTACAAATAGGGAACAGCAAGGCGAATAAAAATCATCTAAATCAGGTCGCTGCAGCAGTGATTTTGTCAGTAACCAGCACCTTTCCACAGCAAACAACCGCCACGTACGCGACGTTAAGAGGCATTTCATCAATCTGAGTGTTGTAGAATTCTGCAGGCGGAATCGTCACTACCACCACTCAGAAAAGACGACTTGTCACTTACGTTCAATATCGCGCAACATGCGCACGTCCTCCGTAGTGACGAAGTTGATGGCTACACCCTTCCGTCCGAAACGTCCACCACGACCAATCCGGTGGATGTAGTTCTCGCGGTTCGTGGGCAAGTCGTAATTGATGACGAGAGAAACCTGTTGCACGTCAATACCGCGCGCAAGCAGATCCGTCGTGATCAGAACACGAGAAGAGCCGGAGCGGAACTCCTTCATCAGGACCTCGCGCTGCTTCTGGTCCATGTCGCCGTGCTGAGGAAAAATGTAAACTGTCGCAATCCCAGATTCTATGTGAAACGTTATGAAACTCACCATGGCCGAGACGGTGAACTCGCGGGAATGCATCTTCTCCGTCAACCAGTCGACCTTCCTCCTAGTGTTGCAGAAGATGACGGCTTGCGTGATGGTAACGGTCTCGTACAGATCGCACAGCGTGTCGAGCTTCCACTCCTCCTTCTCGACAGCAATGTAGAACTGCTTGATACCCTCAAGCGTCAACTCGTCGCGCTTGACGAGAATACGGACGGGGTCGCGCATGAATTTCTTCGTGACCTCCAGCACATCGGCGGGCATCGTGGCGGAGAGGAGGACGACCTGCGTGTCCTGGGGGAGGAGCTGGAAGACCTCGTAGATCTGGTCCTTGAAACCACGGGACAGCATCTCGTCGGCCTCGTCGAGACAGAAGATCTTGATGGTGTCGGTGCGGAGCGCACGGCGATTGATCATGTCGTACACACGGCCGGGGGTGCCAACGACGATCTGGACGCCCTCCTGGAGCTTGGCCATGTCCTCGCGGACGTTCGTGCCGCCGACGCAGGCGTGGCACTCGATGTTCATGTAGTCGCCGAGAGCGACAACGACCTTTTGGATCTGCTGCGCGAGCTCACGGGTGGGCGCGAGAATCAGTGCCTGGGTACCCTTGATATTGGGATCGAGGCGTTGGAGAATGGAGATGGAGAAGGTAGCGGTCTTGCCAGTACCAGACTGGGCTTGCGCAATGACGTCGTGGCCCTTGATGACAGGGACGATAGCGCGCTGCTGGATAGCAGAAGGGCGCTCGAAACTCGAATCGCAGTCAACACCTGCATGAGGCAGTGGTAGGCGGTTGGGGGCAAAGCTTACCCGTAGGCGTAGATACCACGGAGAAGCTCGGGCTTCAAGTCCATGTTATCGAAGCTGCGGGTGCAGCGGTCAATAGCAGCACGTAGCGGGAAAGCAGTCGGATGCACTCACTTGTCAACAACCTGATCCCAGTTGGACTCGATCTCATTCTCCTGGAGGTCCTGAAGAGTTCCCTCGCTACAACAGGCCCATCACTCAGCACTGGAGATCTTTTCCGGGATCGCACGGACAAGACTCACGTAGCCATCTTGGAAACACTAGTTATGAGTAGGTGTAGTTCGCAGAATATCGACTCGTTCGTCGACTCGAGTCCGGGATCGTTGGTGCCGGGTAAGGATCGATAGATCGTGGAGGGTGGTGGTCGGAGACCTTGATTGCAGCAAAATTTGCTATGCCAAAGGCCTCTTCCTCGTCGTCGGCCGCTGCCGACGCATTTCGAACCCCGACGGTTTACCAAATCGGGGCAACATTGGCCACCGTTACGTCAGCAGCGGACAAGCTCACCGCTGCGTCCTCAACTCCTCGCTCTCTCTGGTCTCGTCTCCTTTCGCTGTTCTTGCTTTCTGTTGCGTCGCTTCATCATGGCTACACAAGTGCATAGTGTGGTGGCCATCAACGGTATTAAGACAAATGGCAAAGTGAAGTCGAAGAACCAGCTTCGTCGGATGAAAGCCAAGGCCAAGAAGGCGGAGGAGAAGGTCACTAAGGTGGGTGCTACACACGTACTCATCTTTGAAACGCTTTAAATAAAGCTTACATGCGCGTATCGTAGGCAGAAGAGATAAATGGCGCTGTAGACGAAGATGTGACAATGGAGGAGGAGAAGCCACAGCATGTTGAGTACGTATCTGAGCAGTTGGATGTCAAAGATCCAGCTCTCGAAGTATTCTCCAACGTCTTTGCCCGCTTCCAGGTCCCCGCCGAGATCACAACAGTGCGTACCCTCCGTTCTACTTCCATCGCCGTCCTTCATCGTGTGCTCCTGTTAGGTCCGAGAAGGCGAGCCTGCGAAGGGAGAGATCATCTACTCGGACGACGACATGGAGTCTGAAGGCGATTCCGACGCGGAAGAAAAGAAGCCGTTGTCCAAGAAGAAGGCGCGCAAGATGAACAGGTTGACTGTAGCAGAGCTGAAGCAACTCGTGAAGAAGCCTGAGGTCGTTGAGTGGACAGACGTCACCGCCTCTGACCCGCGACTCCTCCTGCATTTGAAGAGCTATCGCAACACCGTGCCCATCCCAGCACACTGGAGTGCGAAGCGCGACTACCTACAGGGCAAGCGTGGTATCGAAAAGCCACCATTCCAACTGCCTTCGTACATCGCGGACACCGGCATTGCGACTATGCGCGACGCCATCAAAGAAAAGGAGGCCAACATGACACTCAAGGCCAAGACTCGTGAACGTGTGCAGCCGAAGATGGGCAAGGTTGACATCGACTACCAAAAGCTACACGATGCGTTCTTCAAGTTCATGACAAAGCCGAACGTGACGAGCTTCGGAGAGATGTACGTGACGCGTTTCTGTCTTTGGCTATGGTATTGTCTTATGGATCTGGCTCTAGGTACTACGAGGGCAAGGAGTTTGAGACGCAGCTGAAGCACAAGCGTCCTGGGGATCTGTCCCCTGAACTTGTCGAAGCGCTGTCAATACCACCACTCGCTCCGCCGCCATGGTTGATCAGCATGCAACGTTTTGGCCCACCGCCCAGCTATCCAACTCTCCGGATACCCGGTTTAAATGCACCTATACCGGAAGGGTGAGTTCCATCTTATGTGTCAACCGCGGTTGCCAGTTTTGACCTTGTTCTCTAGCGCGCAATGGGGATTCCACCCAGGTGGCTGGGGTAAGCCTCCGCTTGACGAGTATAACCGACCGCTCTACGGTGACGTCTTCGGTGTTTTGCCTAAGAACACCGATGCAGATGTGCGTAACTGCAATCTTTCACTCTGCTCTCTCGCTGAAGCCTATCTCCAGATGGGTGAACCTGTCGACCGTAACTTGTGGGGTGAGCTTGAGCCGGAAGAGGAGGAAGAGGAGGAGGAGAGCGAGGAGGAGTCGGAAGAGGAAGAGGAGCAGCAGGCGATGCCCGTGGACGGCATGCAGACGCCCTCAGGTCTTGAGACACCGTCCGGCATGGCCAGCGTGGTGTCGACAGTCGCTGGTGGGCTCGAGACGCCAGACTTCCTGGAGCTCCGGAAAAACGCGTCTCGCCCGACACCGGACGCAGACACTGGGCCGAGATCGCTCTATCAAGTGGTGCCGGAGAAGCAGACGTCTGTTCGGGGACTCATGGGGAGCGAGCGTGGGTACGACGTCAGTGCGGTCTCGTCCGGGGGTGCCATTCCAGTGCTGGGAAACGAGGAGCGGAGCAACAAGGTGGGCTGGCCCGTGTTTACGTGCCGTGCGAAGTCATCTGTGCTGACCCTGATCCGTGTGTCTGACAGCGCCGTGGTTCCGGTGTCGACGTCTCCATCGATGCGGCCGAGCTGGAAGGGATGTCGACAGAAGACTTGCGCCGCAAGTACGACCAACACTCGCGTGGCTCGGCGGGTGTGCCGGGCTCGAAGGAGGATTTTTCGGACATGATAGCCAAGGAGATGGCGAGCAAGAAACAGAAGGCGGATCGGGACAGAGAAAGGCGAAAGGAGAAAGACTTCAAGTTCTAGATCTCGTTCGCCTTTGCTGTTTCTCCGTCGTCGGTCTGTGATTTTCACATGTCGTACTGTAGTTGTTGTGATGTAGTCATTTTCTCCTACCATCGAGTGGCGAACGAACCCCGCGAAATAACAAAGTACACGCTAAGCATGGGTAACCAGCGTGAGCACATCAATCTCAACTCCGATCCGCCCTGAGGCTAGTACACCGCGCATGGTGGATACTTGGATCTTGTTTCCTGCTACTCACACTCACGTTATATATCACTCTTGCGACATCGCTCGATAGTTCCGCCTCATCTACATGACGACTGTTACGAAGCAAATACATCCACTCGCCGGATGAGGGCATCAAGGCTTCGAGACGCAGTATGTCAGCAAGGTATGCCTTTTCTCGATGTACTTTAAGACCGCAACATGCCCACAACCCTTGTCCCCTGTCTTGTAACCACCACGCCCCTACCTTATCTTACCGCCCTCAACAGCTCAACCTGGCGTCACACGAATGGTTTTTTGAGGATGTCTGGATGGACGACGAAGCCCTACTTTAAGAATACTGCAGACACGCGGCTCCAAAGTAACCAGAGTCGCGTACATGAGCCTCTGCCACTGTCGTTTTGAGGTATGTCTCGCTGTAGATTTGGAGGATAACAATCTACGATGGTACGTGCATGCAAATCAGTATTCGTTTCAACCAAGTCGGACTTACTCAGGCTGTCTTGCTGCCTACGGGATGTTTGCCATTGCATAGGTTTGATGTCGATTATGCGGACAGTGCCTTCTTGCGACACTCGTCTGTGAAGATGCGTAACAGTGTTGGAAGGGTCGACTTGGCTGACTACGTACGTGGCTAGTCCAGATGGTCCAGTTCATCTATCAGCGTTTTGCCGGGCACTGTGCGCCGTGCAAGCGTGCCGAGGTCAGTGTTCGTCCGCTTTTCATGCGATATCCGGAACATGAGTGGATGCTGACGACTTGACAATCATGGGCTTACACACATAATTCCGGTGGATCTCGTCAAATGAACAGTGGGGTAGACGCTATAGGCAGGGTCCAACAAGAAGCCGACGATCCGTAGTCCGGCCTGAGTCTTTTTCCTTGACGTGGGGGTTTCGAGCTTACGGAGAAACGACCTCTCAAACATCGAAGCTCACAACAAAGCTACGAGGCCTGCGCTCGCCACTTCTTCCGTTGTCATCGGGTCGGTATCTCTCGGTATGAGGTCTTGATGCTTAAATATCCGTACACTTCCCATCCTAACCCACACAACTTTTGTCGTCATGTCCAGGAGCACGAGTATGGGTACGATCATCAGCGACCACTGGGGGAGGCACAAAATAATGACAGGAACCAGTAAGCCTCCTGGCTGTGGAGATTCGTAGGTTCGCTGACTAAATCTATATCCGGCGGTGGCCGTGTAGCTTTTGTTCGAGCGAGCAGCGGCCACCCTGCGACGACGGGCGATGCGTGGCGGGCGTGTCAGCTAACCCCTTCGAGCCAGTTCCTTCACGTCGCTACCGCATGCAATGAGCTCTCTGTCGATGGGCGTCGTCGCTGCGGAGGGGGGCATTGGCCCTCACTACCTTCTCTGCGCGGCAGCAAGTTAAGGACGAAGATGCGTGCCAGACATGCTTCGCTTTCGCAGCGGCGAAGGCTCGCGGGAGAAGACTAGTAGCATCTTCTGCGGCCTTTGGAAGATGGACGACGGCCTGTCCATAGACGCGATAGGTGCGGGACTTGGTTTTCCTGAACCCGATGCGAGCATGCTATGGGCGATTGCATTCGGAACAAGGCATCCTATTGACGATCTGAAAGCGAAGTTGGAAGCACGAAGCAACCCCGCATTCCTCCTGACGGAAGGCGGGCGATTTTGATCTTTAAATCTGCGGCTGGGGTTAATTCACCTCGTATACATCGTTCGTAAATGTCACCCATCCTGATGTGCGTTTTGCTTGCTCTGGCATACCGAAACCCTATTGTTTTGTTGTTCATAGGAATTCTCGAACTCGGCGCAAGGACTGCTATTCTCGTTCTCTGAATCCACCAGGACTCTAGCCTGACCAGGTAGTGCACTTGCTGATAAGGGCGATCTTCACCAAGGTTTTGAGAGCGCTTGGGGTCGAAGACGATTTGGCGACCGAAGCTCGGTCCGGCGTTTCGCTCGAGCGCAGATGTGAATCGCCATAGCGATGAGTGCGTGCGTTTCACTTACCGGGGACTCCCCAATTCTACATGGCGATTTGGCTCAACTCATATCATCGTTGCAGGGGCTACGATGTGGTCACAGCTGCTTGATATCATCGACGTTCACCTGGACGAGATATTTCTAGGAGTCGTCTCGGTTCGAACGGCCAACTAAGCTGGCTTCTAGTTCACTGTTCAGTTGGCAATGCGCACACCGGCATAATTATGGCTAATCGTATAGCCGTTTCGCCACGCTCAAGTGCGTGCCTTCCATTTACTTTTCTTCCCACTGCACGCATCTTCCTAACGTTCGGTTGCCATACTTAGTAGAATATCCAGACTCGACGGCCGCCGCAATCTCTATCGCCGGTCCTACATATGCGTATGTACATCTTTTCCGTCGCGCAGCTCAGTCGTTTCTGCTTCCTTGCTCTCTGAACCATACTTCTTTACAGGGTCCAATGGTCAGACGTGCGTGATATTCACTGAGCTTTCGGGTGCCAGTATTAGAGGCTATTCCCGCAGAACGGACATGCAGCCTTTTCACGGTACATCACCTAAGTTGACGCATGTTCATCAGCGCCCTCGGACCTGATCAAGCTTCCTTGCATGCTTCTTGTACGTACGCCCGGTCTTCCATCACATGTTCCGGACAAAGTAGCCACTGATAAACCCTTTACAATCCGACGACGGGGAGACACTGACTTTCCCATTCGCTTCACCACGTCAACCGACAGCTAGACTCAACTGCGCCGCCAAGACCTGCTATGCTGTCAATGGTCGTAGATGACAACGGTACGCAGCTGTCTTACATCGACAGCGGGATACCCGCGAGGGTGGCAGGCGCGTTCGTACAGCACTACGTCACCATATTTGCGCTCCATGGATTTTATTTCACCAATCGTGAGTTACAATGTCGTGGGTAGTCACTATTGGAACCGTATTTGATTTTCATTTTGGCTTGGTTGGAAGACACTTTCGAGAGAGTGATCGCTCACGCATCCGAAGCGAACGTGAGGTTCGTTGCCATCAGTCGTAGAGACTATCCTGGGTCCACTCCGTTGTCCCCTCAAGAGCGAGGTGCCTTTTCGTCGTCTAACGGCGAGGACAAGCGGGTTTTTCTCCGCGATAGAGGAGCAGAGATCGTTACCTTCATCTGCAACTTCATAGAGCAAAACGGTCTCCTGCCAATATCTAGTGACGGGAAATCAGGGGGATTCGCGGTTGTAGGATATGGCTTTGGAAGCGTCTTTGCGCTGGCCGCGGTGGCTAACCTGGACACGCTCTCGGTGTCTTTTCAAACCCGGTGGGGGGCACACATGAGGGGACTTCTCCTGCACGGTGAGTTTGAGTTCCGCTTCCATTGAAACCTTCCCGGTCCCTCGTTCCTGGTATTGATTTCCGAAACCTAGATCCTCTTGCGGTGTCGGTCGGGAAACCCCGCCTCCCGGCAGCCTGGGGCCCGCGAAACTTCCCGTCGTTCATGCTCGACAAGGAGTGGCAGACTGGGTACTTCAAGCAGTGGGACATGACCGCCCGCAACCTTGGCATGCACACGTACGACATCAACCCGTCCCTCGTGCGCCTTCCCACCGTCGACACGATGACCGAGGACGAGATCGGGCGCGTCTTCCACGACCCCATACACCACTCGTCCGACATACCGCTCGCCATCTCATGTGGCCCGCAGGTTAAAGCCAATTACAAAAAGGCGTGCTTCGACGAGGAGATCCGAGCCATTGTGCCGGACATGAAAGTCTGGGTGTTCTCGGGGGATTTGAGTCAGCCGTTCTCGTTGCCCGCGTTCTGGGCGGTGGAGAACGACAATGCCGCCCGCGGGGGTGGATTCGTCAAGTTCAGAATTGTCCATGGCGTCAACCACTACGTAAGTTGCAAACCATTTGTACGCCGTTCTCTCACACTGATGTCACTTGAACACCCCTCATGATCATCGATTTTCGTAGGTCCTCTGGGTCGATCCCGCTCTTACCTTGAAGATTTACCTGGAGGCGTTGGGATTGAATGGATCATAGCCTGGCAGGCTTGTGTGTTGTTATAGTTCTCACGGTGTTTCTCTGTAGTGGATAGTGCAGCTTCATCTCCATAGAGGATGCTACGTACTGCTGTGATTGACCACGTTGGAACAAGAGGACATGGACGAGTGCACCATGTTCAAGGCCGCAGCCCTGATCGGGTATCCGGCACCATCGGATCGCCCTGGCGCTCCGGAGTAATCTAATCTATAGCATTTGAATCTTTGCAGTCCGAGAGCACCTCCCAATGACTCGGCCCATCTCTCCCATTCGCCATACGCTCCCACAGATTCGCCTACATATACCCATCAGATGAGTGAGTAGCATCCAACAAGATGGGGCCCCAGCTGAGTTTCGCTGCAGACGCGGAAGCTCTCGACGGCCGACTCCTCTTCGCCATCCCGAAGAAAGGTCGGTCCATCCGCCACACTGGCAGACAGACAGAGCGACTCGACATCTAACCTACGCCGTGCCCATAGGGAGGTTACACGACAAATGTCTTGAGCTCCTCGCAGGTGAGTCGCACAACCCCTCTCGGTGGTCCATGCAGGCTTGACAAACCGCCGCACAGGTGCCGACATCCAATTCCGGAGACACCACAGACTAGACGTATGCCTCGTCAAGAACCACAACATCGCGCTGTCCGTCTCCCCATTCCACTCCTGCTCGCACGGAACCCTGCGTTGACCCCCCTCCCCCGCGCCGCATGCTGCTGCAGCGTCTTCCTCCCAGCAGCCGACATCCCCTCTTTCGTCGGCAAGGGTAACGTCGACCTAGGCATCACCGGCCAGGACGTGATCCTCGAGGCGCAGATGGACAAGCACGTCACCGAGGTGCTCAAGCTCGGCTTCGGCAAGTGCGCGCTGCAGGTGCAGGTGCCCGAGGTGGGCCCCATCAAGTCCGTCGACGACCTCGCCGGCAAGCGCGTCGTCACCTCCTTCGAGGTCCTCGCCGGCCAGTACTTCAAGGACGTCGACGCTCGCCTCCAGCGCGCCGATGGCGAGCAGACGCGCATCGAGTACGTCGGCGGCAGCGTGGAGGCCGCGTGCTCGCTCGGGCTCGCTGATGGTATCGGTGCGTCCGCCAATCCCCCACGTCAACGTCGACGTAAATCTGACCCCCCTGATTTGCACCGCGTCGCACCCACAGTGGACCTTGTCGGTGCGTTCTGCTCTGTCTTTCGTTGTTGGGAAGGGGGGCGTGCGCAGCTCGGCGGTGACTGACGACCACACCCAGAATCGGGAGACACGATGCGCGCAGCGGGCCTGCACGCCATCGCGACCCTCCTGCGGACCGAGGCGGTCCTCATCAAGTCGAGCACGCCAAAACACCTCGCGCTCGAGCCTCTCATCAAGGTCATCACGAGCCGGATCGCGGGCGTCGTCGCTGCGAGCCGCTACGTCGTCTGCGAGTACAACATCCACCGCACCGGTCTCGCCCAAGCGACCTCCATCACACCAGGACGGCGTGCGGCGACGATCAGCCCGCTAGAGGAGGAAGGCTGGGTTGCGGTGAGCGTCATGGTGGAGAAGAGCAAAATCGCGGACTCGATGGACGAGCTGGTGAAGATCGGGGCGCAGGACATCATGATATTCAATCTTGACAACTGTAGAGTGTAGATGTCGCATGGGCACTGTACACATCGAGCGGGGTAGAGACCCTCATTGCCTTGTAGAACACATTTATCATCATATATTGTACGACTGTACATGTGGAGTAAAAAATTCAATGCATTACCATGCATGAATCGCCTCATTAGTGCGCAGGAAGAGAGAAACAGTCCGGTACATGATACAAAGATAGAGACATTCTTTGGTAGATACAGCTGGCTTCCGGTATACATATCTTTTTGCAGCCTTCGCTCTCCTTCAGGCCTTCTGTTTTCCAGCCTGGGCAGCGGCCTTCCTCGCCACCTCGTCCGCGTGCTCCACGGCCTTCGTCGCAGCCAAGACCGCCTTCAGTCCCGATGCAGTGATGTCACCGTCGATAGCGACGCCCCACGTCGTCAACTTCGGGCTCCCCCCTGGCCCCTCGTACGCAACCTCGACGTACGACGCCGCTTTGACCTCCGAGCCCTCCCCAATCGAGTGCTCCGCGTACTCGCGGATCGACACCCTTCCGTCCAAGCCCCTGTTGACCGCCTCGACCGCAGCCGAGAGCGGCCCGTTGCCCTCGCCTGCGAGCGAGACAGGCTTGCCGTTGATGATGAACTCGCCCGACAGCTTCGCGCGCCCGCTCGCGTTGAGGTGCTCGAGCTTGAAGCTCTTGACCGCGAAGCGCGGCTCGCCCTCCTCCTCGTAGTACCCGTACGTCTCGCGGAAGAGCCCGACGAGCTCGTCGTACGCGATCTCCCCGCCCGACCCCGCCGCGGCGCGCTGCACCGCCTCGTAGAACGACGCTTGCAGGCGCCGCGGCAGCTCGAGCCGCAGCAAGTTCAGGATCGCCGTCGCGACGTCCGCCTGGCCCGACGCCGCGCTGAAGCCGGACCCCACGCTCAGCTTCAGCTCCGGCAGCGCGCGGTTCGCAATCGCGTTGTTCGCCGCGCTCAGCACCGCGCGCAGCCCTGAGCCCGCGATGTCCGGGTCGATCCCGACACCCCAGAACGACTCCGCCGCACCGCGCGTGCCCTTGACGTCGCCGCTGTTCCATACGAGCTCGACGAACGACGCGGCCTTGGCGCTCGCGTCCTGGCTGATCGTGTGCTCCGAGTACTCGCGCAGGCAGAGGTCGACCTGGAGGTGCGTTCGGAGCGCGTCGAGCAGCGCGGACAGCGGGCCGTTCCCGTCGCCACGGATGACGCGCAGCTGCCCGTCGACCAGGATCGTGCCGTCAAACTGGCGTCGCTCGTCGACAGCCTCGTCGACGGCGCCGCCGGGCGCAGATTCAGCTGAGATCCTGAACGACCGGAGGGCAAGGCGGCCTTCATACGCGGACCCACCCAGGTGGTACGTCTTCCGGAATGCGGTTGTAATGTCCTCGACGGTCATCTCCCGCGCCTCGCGGTCCGCGATCTCCTGAATGACCTGGTAGAACGTGATCTGCAGCTTGCGCGGCATGTCCAGACCAAGGTGCTGCTGGACGAGATACGCGATGCCGCCCTTGCCAGACTGTGCGTTGACACGGATGACGGCCTCGTATGTGCATCCAAGGTCGGCGGGATCGATAGGCAAGTAGGGCATATCCCAATATTCGCGCTCGCCTTGTGCTCTCGCCTTCGCGTGGCGCTGGCGCTGTGCCTCGAAACCCTTTTTAATTGCGTCCTGGTGAGAGCCGGAGAACGCGGTGAAGACGAGCTCGCCGGCGTACGGATGTCGAGGATGCACTGGGAGGTCGTTGCAGGCGGTAACGACGTCGATGACGGCCTGAATGTCGGAGAAGTCGACTTTGGGGTGGACACCTTGTGTGTAGAGGTTGAGAGCAAGGTTGACGAGGTCGACGTTTCCTGTGCGCTCGCCGTTGCCGAACAAGCACCCCTCGACGCGATCTGCTCCAGCCAACTGTCCAAGTTCAGCAGCGGCAATGCTGGTCCCTATATGCACGTGAGGTCTAGTCGCTGCCTTGCGACCATGATTTTAGAGCGTACCGCGGTCGTTATGTGGATGAAGACTAATGTAAATCTTCTCTCGTTCTGAAATGTGACGGCAGAAGTGCTCGACCTTTGACCAAAAGTCAGCGAGTGCTCTGCAAATGAAGATCTTTGTAGGTTCAAAACATACCAAGTCTGCATAATGGTTCGGAGGGCCAATCTCGACCGTAGCGGGGAGATTGAAGATGATCCTGTCCTCGAACGCAGGCCCCGCCCTCCCCCATGCCTTCTTCACGGCCTCGCACACCTCCAGCGCGAACTCGGGCTCGGTTTGCGAGAACGTTTCGGGACTGTACTCGTACCGGAACCGAGTCCCGTGATTCGCTGTGCACTCGTCTGTGAGCTTGCGAACGACCTCCGTGTGCTTCACTGCGAGGCGGACCGTCTCTTCTTTTGAGTTGTGGAAAACGACTGTCCGGAACAGACAACATGTCGCGTTGTACATGTGGATGATCGCACGTTTTGCTCCTGCTACAGACTCAACTGTGCGCTTGATGAGATCTTCCCGGGCAGGAGTGAGGACCTAAGCTCCCTGTCCGGTTAGCGAGTACTCAAGACAAGGAAATAGAGCCGGGCTCATAAACATTATGGGGATGGTGAATATATCTCGCGTCTCATAAGTGATCGGACTGTTTTGTTCTCCCTTCGTGGTATTGAAATGCAGGGTTGAATGGAGTGAAGACTAACCTGCAGCCACACATCGTCCGGCACCCTATTCTCCTCGATCAACATCCGCACGAAGTTGAAGTCCGTATCACTCGCTGCGGGGTACGCGACCTCGATCTCCTTAAACCCACACTTGACGAGGGTCTCGAAGAAGACCATTTTTTGAGAAATGGTCATCGGGTTGGCCAGGGCCTGGTTTCCATCGCGGAGGTCGGTGGACAGCCATATGGGGGGCGCACGATTGACCTTGCCTGGCCATTGCCGGTCGGGGAGATTGAGAGGGGTGTAGGGTTGGTACCTGGTGGAAGGGTCCTCGCTGTGAGAGCAAAGAGAGCAGATGAGCACTGTACCTCCGGCGAGATGAAAAGAGGACGGTCCCGGGCACTACTCACAGCATCGGCATTGTGATCGTGCAGTGATCGTGCACGGCGGAGACAGCAGGAAGAGGACAAGGAGATGTCAGTAGCAGGGAGATGGCATATAAGGCGGACCAAGGGGACGGCTGGATGAGAGCGAAGGATGACGAGTCCGAGTAAGAGTCAGGCTTCTGATAATTTTCGCGTTTACTCGAGTCATGGCCATGACCGCACAATTCATGATCGCCTGCCCAACAAGGCAGCCCGACTTCCTCTTTCGGCGTGTCCCCATATTTGCTCGCTGAGTGGCTCCGGCTCCTCCAAAAACACCACACACGCACTCATCCAATCATCCTTTCACACTCTCCTGGCACTACAATCTCTACGCTACATTTCAATGCCAAAAATGCAGCCTGTCACGGTCTTGTTCAATCACAGCAGTCCGTAGGCCGCCGGATACATTCCGAAATCCGGTGAGATTCGTCGCATCCTACAAAAGACTGTTTGCGTAGTCAAACATACAGTACATTCCCCGTGTTTCCGCCATAGAAGCACCCGAAAAAAAAGATATGCTTTCTCGGACACGGTCAGCAGAGTTTTGGGATATAGACTGACCCTTTATCAGTATGGATACTAGTATACACCATCATGAGCGGTTGGTTGTTACTCGTCAGGCGTTGCCAATTGCACCTCGTCATCGGGATCCGTTGGTATCCATTGGTATCCAAGCTCAAAAATTCTCTTTCGGACTCCGCGCTGCATCGGCTCCATGCCTTCCGGAGCCTGTGGCGCAGGACTTCAAGTGTTGCGCGTCCAAGCAGCTCGAGGCCCGGATCGGAGTCTCCAACCCCCATACGACGAGGCTGACGACGTCCTTGAGCCATTCCGTTGATCCTGCGAGCCCTGCCACAGCAGCAACGAGATCAGCTGAAATGGCAAGAAACCAGCGCCCAAAACGAGAACGCACTCTTGCCACGCCAGACGCTGTTTCGCTGGCCCGCAACTCCTCCTCCAACCACGGTCTCAGATAGAGCGGCATGTCGTCACCACGCCTCCGGCACAAGTGCGCGTACTTCTCGTCCGGCTCCCAGCAGTGCACGGAGCCCTCTACGCCGGCGCGCCAGAGCGCCTTCACCTTCGCGCTGCACCGCTCCTGCTTGGCCCGCTGGTCGACGTCTACGCCCTTGTCCGCGGGTACGAGGTACATCGGCACTCTGGCGGCGGGCTGGGATACCCAGAGCCAGCTGACGAAGTCCTGGTAGAAACCCTCGCCGCGGGAGCGCAGAAGCGGGGAGGGCTGGACGACGACCTGCTGCAGGTTGGGGTAGTGCACTGAGCCTTCGTCGTTCGGTGCTTCCGTGGTCAGCGTCGACAGCCAGAGAGATTCTGGCCCAGGATCTGAAATTTTGGATTTGGACGCGAGTCCGCGTGAGGATGTGCGACTCCAGTCAAGTTGGACATGGCACAGCACTCACCAGTGAAGATCTGCAAGTCCCTGAACGAGATGGTTGGGTTCACGGCCAGGTCAGGGAGCTCTGATAGCCGCAGGTGTGTCACGTTCGGGGTCAACGACGTCCATTCGCGCGAACACGGCCCGGAAACCAAGTGCAATCGTCGGAGGGCAGGGAAGGCAGGCGATCCAAGCTGAGGGGCCGAGAACGCGGCCCCAGACACGGTCAGTTCCCTTAGCCTCGGGAACTCTATGTCCAGCTCGATGGGCTTAGTGGGGTCAGGCCCCCAGGGCGAGAACGCGAGACAGAGGGTCTCGACGTCCGGCGCGACTGCGCGGAGGAGCGTGGTGACGGTAAACACGTACACCTTCCAGACCATCGTCTGCGACTCGGCGAGCGGAGGCAAAACCGAGACAAAGAGATGGCGGACTCTGGACGCGGCCTCGGCGTGCTTCCGGTGCTCGTGCTCCTCCTTCAGGCGCGCGAGGAACTGAGGTACTGCGGCGAGGACTCGTGGGCCGCAGAACGCGACGGAGTGGAAACGAGCTGGCCGCGATACCGCGTGTATATGGCGGGACACGAGTGAGAGAGAGCAGCCTGTGGGGCCGCCATCGGTGCAGGCGAGGAAGCATATAGGCGTGAGGAGCTCGACAGGAAGGGAATCCATTTGAGTTTGCCAAGCCAAGTGTTAACGCTGAAGTAAGTTAAAGCGTCAGTGAGAGGGCCCTGCAGGAAAAAGATAACGACGCACGCCAATAGCGACCTTATGATGGGGGGCGAACGTTGACCGCTTGAATGGTCTCTCTATATAGCTGCACCACAGTGCGTCTGGTGACTCAAACGTTGACTCAAAGAACGAGTGATCCGACCAAGGCTATTCAATTGCAAACAAGCGAGGCGACGCCTTGACACAGGAAACTGGCGAAAACCGTCAGAACGTCAAGAGTTGCGATAAAATGCTGTCCGTAGAGCCGCAGAGAGGTCTCACAATCGCCACAGTACTTCGAGCACGATTTTGTTTGTTGCTACGAGACGCACCTACAAGTTTGGCAACGACGACCCTTGAAGCTGGAACGACGACGGTGGTGGTGGGAGACGACTAGGAGCTCGCAACCTCATCCCACCTGACACGCACAACACCTTTGATCCAACGCGCCCGCTTGAGACCGCAGCGCCAGACAAGTATCGACATCCGTGAGAGCGATAAGGAGCAGCTCGCCGCCCTAGATCGCATCACATGTCAGACCCTCGTTCATTTCCGCAGGCGACGAAGCTTAAAAGCCCCTTCGGCAGCCTGCGCCAAGGCGATAAGAGAAGCGTAGAAGGCGCAAGGAAGGACAAACCACTGACCAAACGCGGCTCAGAGCTGTCCCATGATGAGGAGGTGCCATGGGGCGACGTCGCCCCGGTTCGCCCAGTGCTCCTTGACTGCCCAGCACCCCTCGCCGCCCGCGATCCTGTCCCGCCATTCCTCCTTCGCCTTCCGCACAAACCCTTTGTGGTCCGCGCCATGCAGTCTGACGTCCCCGGGGACGAGGTAGACCGGAACCCGTGCGGGCCGTGCGGAGCACCACAGGCGGGTGACGAAGTCGCAGTACATGATGGAGGGGCCGCATCTCTCGGAAGGAGGGACCGGCTGGATGAGGACGCGCTCAAGGTTTGCGAAGGCTGTATGGGGCCTGTCCTTCCCTAAATCACGTTGGACAGTTAAGGTTAAGCAGCAGATACAGTAGGGGGTATACTCACTGTAACCATATAGCCGCACGAGCGCCGAGAGGTTGCGCTGTCGGGGGAGATGCGAGATGCGGAGGTGCGTGAGCTTCGGCGCGCGTGGAACGAGGGTGGCGAGGTGGTCCCCTGGGCTCTTCTCTGAGTCGCCTAGGGACGCGAAGTGGAAGCGTCTCAGGGAAGGAAAACAGCAGCGATGGCCAATGTTTGGACCGAAGTCGAGGGGGAACCCGCGCGCCACGATGCTGAGCTCGCGTAATGCTGGAAAGGAGCAGGGGAAGGCGACGGACCCGTCGACCTCGGAACGTGCGACAAATGTGAATGTTTCGAGATCCTGCGCCACAATGTCTAGCAGCAAGGAGAGATTCTCAGCCCACTGGTTTGCGCTCCAGGTTTGCCCGCGGTTGGACCAAGGGAAAACAGCGGGATACCGCTCATCCGACGATAAGGACGTGGACATGAGTGCGTCCTTGAAAGTGAGTGTCGCGTCGTACCCCCACTCCTTCGGATCGGGACATTGGAGGAAAAGATGACGGCATTTGGGCAGTATGTCGGGGCTCCGCTTGCGTTCGACGCCTATGCAGTGGATGAGAGCTTGAAGGTTCGCCGTGGTAGCGTACAGCGAGATAATCCGGAAACGGAATGGGCGGGATGCCTCATGGACCCTTCTAGAAACCAACGACAGTGAGCGGGCAGCAAGAGCATCGTCAGCACAGGCAAGATCGAAGATGTCAAGGAGGAGTTCTGTGGCGAGGTTTTCCATGGTCGCGCGGTGGTGGTGGTAGTGGTGGTAGCCGAAACCAAGAAAGCCCCCACTTCCACCCGTTATATGTGGTATCCTGAAGAGATGGCTGTGAAATCATCCTGCGAATTGGAAGCTGCCCACTGGATTGCGGCCCAATTGCCGAGGCCGAGACCCCCTGCTCGAGATGGGTTCCGTGATCCATGGCATGCTTCTGCGCATGGTTGTGGGTATATTGACGGCGCCTAACGATACATAGAATGTAAATGGCGTAACGCACAGGATCAACTCAAGTGTCGTAGTCAGTCCTTGAGGTCAACGATGATCGGCAGGGGTATCCTCGGGAGAGCCGCATTCACTGCTATACGCCCATTAGGGTTCTGCATTGTCTGACCGACAATCGCTGCGCCATGAGCCTCGTGGATATGCCCAAAGACGTGTAGCCTGCAGTTCTCCAAGTCACTGTGGGCGAGGCGCTCTGCTAGCTCTGGACATCCTACATTGTTGCCACCTTTGGTGACATCACCTGTCCGGAGTGGGGGTGTATGAGTCAAAAGAATGTCTGTCGATGGAGGTATGCGGTCGTAGATGGCCTTTCCTTCGCCCAGGTTGTATTGAAACGCGCCGATAGAGTAAAAAGGAGCAGCCTGAGGGAAGCGTAAGATAGGCGGAAATTAGCTGCGCAAAAGAGGCCTACCGGTGAGCCATATATCGTGTACTTTCTGCCAGTGCTTGATGTATAAACCGCGGCTTGATGCTCAAGGTATATCATCCCAGCTTTGCGCAGGCCCTTACTACGAACAAGTTTTCGCGCGGCTGTGAGATCCTGAGGGATTTGCGTGAGTGCTAGAGATAAGGAAAAAGAGGATCCGAACAACCTTATCACTGAGATTATAAGGCTTGAAGTGCCACAGGAGACCGCCGGATTCATAATTGGCATCCAAACACAACTAGGCGATGGATTAGCTCGTGACTGGGAAAGAAACATGTCGAGAAAAGGAAAAAGTCGCACATCGTGGTTGCCTGCGGTGAAACTGAATGAATAATTTGTTAGGGCGTAATTGTATTTTAGAACTAAAATGCTGCGTACAACTTGATGGGGTGTGGGAGGGCTTTCAGCCAGTCGATCGTCACCTCAAGGTCCTTGAGGGTACCGTGTCTACAGAGGTCGCCTGCATGGAGCAAAACGTCGGCGAGAGGGATAGGAAAAATATGCGAATGTGTGTCGGAGATACAAACGAAGCGGGTCCAACCTAGCCCTGGGTGCTGAGGAGGAAGAGTAATGTCGTAGGAATCGTGGACGACAGCCATGGGCTGAAAGGTGGGCTCCGCTGTCACCGACGGGAGAGGATAGGCTGAGGTGGTGGTCCGTGGCATTCTGAATGTTTGGGGAGTCAAGAGGCGCAATTAGGGTCAGTCCTGAGGGATGGGGCCTCTTTTAATGCGGGGAGAGCTGCGAAGCGATGCAGACAAGCTGCCAAATGCCAGAGCGCTACAGACCATGGCGGAAGAGAGAAGAGTGGTGGGAGGCGGTGCTGGATGACTGAGGGCGTATTCGGATACAAGCGCCGAAGATAAGATAAGATTGAGCAGTCGATGAGAGTCATCCTGTGTGGCGAGAGCAGTCGTCGCTCGTTGCTCTCCGACACGGGGATCATGGCTGGCACACTCACTCTATCCCCTTCTGCAGCTCCCTTTCCATGGGCATCTGCTGCCATCGCAACCTTCACCGGAAAGGCTGTCCTCAACTTCGACACTGCTGCCACCCGTGTTACTCTTGACATCGACGGATCCAAGCTCACGACCGAGGATGACATCGTTCAATCACTTGCCAAGGCTGGTGGGCTCTCAGACGACAGCGAAAAGGTGGGCGATGCGTATCCTGCGCGGATCATCTTGACTCATCTCTGCCTTGCCTTTCCTAGACGACTTCGTACTTCACCCTCGCAAAGTCTTTGCCGACATTCACAGCCTTCCCCCAAATTACTGCTGCGCTCGACTCGTTGGACGACCACTTGGCCTTCAGAACTTTCCTTGTTGGTCACGACCTTACCTCTGCTGATTTTGTTGTTTGGGGTGCCCTCAAGGGTCCGTATGCACACGCACAGCTTGACCCACTTTGATTAACATCGTCGACCCAATCACAGGCAGTGTAAAAATCGTCGGCCTCCTCAAGAATAACAAGCACGTTCATCTAAACCGATGGTTTACCCATCTCGAGTCGTTGGACTCAACCCAGCTGGCAATCACGAGCCTCAGTGGTACGGTCTCTGTGCCATTCTGATGGAGGTAGATTTGCTGATATCCATGCTGCGTCTCGTACAGAGGCTAAGTCGGCTAAGGCACGGTCCAACAAAACTGCGGCTTCCTTCGCGCTCGGCCTTCAAGATGCCAAAGAGGGCGAGGTCGTCACACGTTTCCCTCCCGAGCCAAGCGGGTACTTGCACATCGGTCATGCCAAGGCGGCGATGCTCAATCAGTACTTCGCGAAGATGTACAAGGGCAAGATGATCATTCGTTTCGATGACACCAATCCCACAAAGGAGACGGTGTGTCTATCTTGGCTACAACGCAGCTATCAAACCTGACCCGGTTTCCTCGACAGACCGAATTCGAGGAGACCATCCTGGAGGACTTGGCGCTCCTTGACATCCATGGCGACAAAGTCACGCATACATCCGATTACTTCGCCGAGCTGTACGACTTCGCTCTGAAGATGATTAAAACAGGCAAGGCGTATGCCGACGACA
Source organism: Ganoderma meredithae (assembly GCA_022814645.1). Lineage (NCBI taxonomy): Eukaryota > Fungi > Basidiomycota > Agaricomycetes > Polyporales > Polyporaceae > Ganoderma > Ganoderma meredithae. The sequence goes on from JAKLMY010000010.1 coordinate 73,987, forward strand.
CCGAGCAGGAGCAGATGCGGAAGGAGCGCATGGACGGCATCGCCTCCAAGCACCGCGACGACTCTGTCGAGGACAACCTGAAGCACTTCGAGGAGATGACCAAGGGGACCCCGGAGGGCACCCGCTGGTGTCTTCGCGCAAAGTTGAGTGTCGACAACCCCAACAAAGCACTCCGGGATCCTGTCATCTACCGCACGAACCTCACGCCTCACCACCGTACTGGGTGAGTCGCCTCGTTCTTACAAGGGATCAACATCATCTAAGGGATGCATCTTAGCGACAAGTGGAAGGTATACCCGACCTATGACTTCGCTTGTCCGATCGTCGACTCGCACGAGGGGGTCACTCACGCTCTCCGTACGAACGAGTACCGTGACCGAAACCCCCAATACCAGTGGATGATGGAGGCCCTCAATATCCGCAAAGTGAACATATGGGACTTCAGGCAAGTACCTCCTTGTATTCGAACATGTGTTCGTTTGACGGACTAATGTGATGTGCAGTCGTCTGAACTTTATCTATACACTGTTATCCAAGCGCAAACTCCATTGGTTCGTGAACACCGGCATCGTCCGCGGGTGGGATGACCCTCGCTTCCCCACCGTGCGCGGCATCCGTCGCCGCGGGCTTACCGTGGAGGCACTCCGTCAGTACATGCTTGCCCAGGGCCCTTCGCAAGCTATCGTCTCGCTCGAGTGGGACACGCTCTGGACTCTGAACAAGAAGGTCATCGATCCCATCGCCCCCCGTTTCTGGGCACTCTCCAATGCGAACATGTGAGTAGCCCACCAGGTTACAGCAGGCGGATAATATAATATTGACGGTGTCCATTTGCACAGAGTTCCGGTCACTATCAAGGGCGGCCCTACCGCGATTGAGGTCAAGGCATTGCCGAAGCACAAGAAGAACCCCGAGGTCGGCGACAAGAAGACCGTGTACTCGTCCCAGATCTTCGTCGAGCAGGAGGACGCAGTCTCCTTCGACGACCAGGAGGAGGTTACCCTCATGGACTGGGGCAACGCGGTCGTGCGCTCCAAGACGACGGACGCGTCCGGGGTCGTCACCGCGATCGAGATGGAGCTCCATCTCGACGGCGACTTCCGCAAGACCAAGAAGAAGATCACCTGGCTCGCGCAGCCCGGCGCGGGTGGGGCGCCCGCGCTCGTCGACGTGACGCTGCTCGACTACGACTACCTGATCACGAAGAAGAAGCTCGAGGAGAACGACGACGTCAAGGACTTCGTCACGCCCGTGTCCGAGTTCCGCGATGAGGCGCGCGGGGACGCGAACGTCGCCGACCTCAAGAAGGGCGACATCATCCAGTTCGAGCGCAAGGGCTACTACATCTTCGACGGCGTCGGCGCCGCGGGCCGCCACGAGTTCATCCACATCCCTGACGGGCGCGCGGCAAGCATCGCGAGCAAGGCGGGCGCGCAGACCGGCACGGCCACTCCTGCCGCTGCTGACGGCGCGAAGAAGGATACTAAGCCTGCTGCCGCTGCGAAGAAGGGAGCAAGCGGTGATGTGCCCGCGGAGACGAAGATGTACAGGGTGGCGAAGGTGTATGGGGACGACGACGTGATCCCTACCGTGGAGACGAAAATGTACACGGTGCAGACTATTTATGACTCGTAGAAGGTTTGAGCTGCTAGAAGGCTGTTTCAATGTATTTCTGCTATGAAGGCTCCGTGACGCTTGATCTTACGCGCTTCGGTCCGGAAGGTGAACGAAGCCGTGCCCTTGCCTTCCACTCACCGCTCAAATATTTTCTGCTTGTGCTGCCCATAAGGTCTCGGGGTGCATTCTCGTGACCTTCTGAGGATGCTGTTCTTTCGCATTGATCCAACGTCATTTCCCGGCGAGTCCCATGGGAAATATAGCATTCTCTGCGTCCACAGTGTGGACTCCGAAACGTCCTATCTGCCGAATGACCCCGGGCTTCGTAATCATCTCGTCGTGGCAGCAGTCCCCAGCCCCGAACCATTCAAAGCGACAGGGCATTCGGACGGTTTCGGCAGTGATAGTAGCCGTTTGTCGTGGGATAAGTCCTCATTGCCTCCCGCTCGTGCGGGGCCTCGTACTTCATCGACCATTGGAGCCCTTCTCTCCGAACCGGGGATTCTTGGAGGCGACTAGACTCATAGTAGCTGACTGACAAACCCCCCAAGTATTAGTATTCTGCATTATCCTCCGGCGGTCCGAGCCCAGGCTGATCCGAGTGGCTACTAGAATCCATCGGCGACCATGCTGCATATAAGACGACAGATTCGACGACTCGGACCTTCCATGACCTGGGTAGCAAGACTCGCACGTGGGCATAGGAAGATGTCTACTTCTGCCAACGTCCCCAAGTCGATGAAAGCCCTCATTATCGGTGAGGTGCGTCCGAGAACGAATGTTGATCTCTCGAAGGTGTGTTCATGGCGTAACTTACATACAGGGGGGCCGAGTCGCCATCCGGGACCACCCCGTCCCAGAAGTCGGCGCGGACGACATCCTCATCAAGACCGTCGCCGTCGCGCAGAACCCGACCGACTGGAAGTGTAAGAACCCGCGACCCCCCTCTCCATCCCCCCGTAGTACCCACGCTGATCAGTGGTCGACGCCCTGGACCCCCTCGTTGGCGTTATGTAGTCGCCGACTCGGGCAGAGGTAACCCGGGTTCCGTCATCGGCTGCGATTGGTCGGGGCATGTCGTGCGCGTGGGCACGAACGTCTCCACGCGCGCGCCCGCAGTCCGAATCGGCGAGCACGTAGCGGGGTTCGTGATGGGCTCGACGTTCGCGGACAGCGGCGCGTACGCCGAGTACGTCAGGACGCCCGCGGACCTCGCGTGGGCCGTGCCTGCGGGGACGCTCACGCACGAGGAGGCCGCGACGTTCGGATGCGCGTACGTCGTCCAGTGGACTCTTGCGACCGAGCTTCAGGGCGATGTCGTGGCTAGCGCGGACGCAGACGGCTGACGCGCTATGCACTTGCAGGTTCTGGACGGCGGTGCAGGCGTTGTACCACCCGAAGCGGCTCGGGCTCGTCGAGCCCCCCGCGAAGGTCCCCGGCGAGGAGTGGGTGTACATCCATGGTGGAGCCTGTACGTCCCCCCCCCCCTCTATGAGTGGCCTTCTTGTGCAGTCTCTGAGTTTTGCTGAATTTTCGCCGCTCACAGCGTCCGTCGGCCAGTTCGCGATCCAGCTCGCTGCGCTGTCGGGGTACAAGGTCGCGACGACCGCGTCCCCCAAAAACTTCGCGCTCGTCAAGGGCCTCGGCGCGTCTGAGTCGGCGGTGTTCGACTACCGCGACCTGGACGTCGTGGCCAAGATCAAGGCCGTGACGCATGACTCGGTCCGCGCCGCGCTCGACACGATCAGCGTGAGGGAGTCGCAGGCGGCCAGCGCGGCGATCATCGCGACCGCCGGCGGGAAGGTGATGCACGTCCTAGCTGTGATCGCGGACGCGGCTGCGAGGACCGACGTCGTGCGCGAGTGTGCGTATGATTCCACCATTTCGCGGGGCACGTGATTGAGCTCACCTATGTACGACACTGGGCAGCCATGATCATATATTCTGCGTTGGGCCGCGAGTATACATTCGCGACGGGACACTATGCCCCCACCGTACCAGCGGACAGGGCGCAGATGGTCGAGTTCCTGAAGAAGGTGCCTGGGTTAGTCAAGGACGGCAAGATCAAGCCGCTGCCTATCAAGCTCTGGGAAGGAGGATTGGAAAGTATACCCGCGGGGCTGCAGCACATGAAGGAGGGGAAGGTCAGCGCCGAGAAGATCGTGTATAAGGTGTAGATCAATGTCCAAGAAATACAAGTGAGCGATGGCGTGAAATTCTTTTTGCTTCAGTCCGAATCCGCTAGTCCAATTCCAGTGTCCCAGTAGCGTACACGTCTGTGCAAGTCCACAAGGAGACGTACGAGCCGACCATGATTTTAGGCACCCACGGTGACCATCCCGCTGGTCGACAGCGGCGTGTGGAAAGTAGACGGCATGCCCCGGTCCTGGACGTTGTCCGGGACGGGGGGCTCGGTGACATGGCACTCCCAGGTGAGCTGCTTGCCCTCGATGGCCTGCTGCCACACACCCCGCAGCTTCATGATGCAGCCGCGGCTGGGGTCCATCCCCGGGGTCATCTTCGGAAGCTCCATCGGAGGGAGCAGTACGACCGGCACCCGCGCCTTCGCAGCTGCCTTCCGGATGTGGTTGATGAAGTCGCGGTACGACAGCTCGGCGGTGTCCTGGCGAGCACCGGGAAGGGGGCCCATCTTCGGCTGGATAACGACCTGCTGGAGGTGTGGGAAGAGGTCCTCCGGCGCGGACGTGCCTAGTAGATGGCACAAGATGGTGAGCCTGAGGCAGTCTATAAAGCTTTCATCACGGAACACTTACTGAACGATTGCACAAGCGAGTCTACAGTGATGCGGGGATGGTAGTCGAGGCGCGAAGCACGGAGGTGGGTCAAGTTCGGCGCATGCTTCGCCCACTTGCAGAAGTCGATGTCCTTGTTGACGAGGGACTGGATCTGATGGAGCCGCTTGAGTGCCGGATAGATAGGTTTGTCGGACGGGATGAAGTCGAAGGGAAGGAAGGAGGGGTCGCCTCCGACGAGGGTGAGCTCCTCCAGGCAAGGGAACTGGCATCGGAGGACGGTCGAACTTCTCCATTGGGCTTGCATGAGGGCGAGCGACCGGATATCCGGGGCAACGGTGCGAATCAAACCGGGGATGACACGGTTATACTGCTCGTCGAGGCTGTCCTGGCCGGACTGCATGTGCTGGGCTCGTTTTTGCAGCGACGCGAGCCATTCGGCCCGTGACCTGGGAGCAGGGCCTGGCGCACTGGAGGAGGGTGCTGTTGCCAAACCTTTGCCGAAGAAGGAGAGGCAGAGGTGTCGGACACGAGGGATATGGTCAACAGCACGAGCCCGCTCTTGCTGATAGCACTGAAGGAACTTTTCGATTTGGGTAGGAGAGTCGAGGAGTTGGACGGAGTAGAACCGAGCCGGGCGGGATGCGTAGTGAATGCGTTTTGAGACAAGGGCAAGGCGGCAACCTGTTTGGCCGCCATCGGTACAGGCGAAGAAGGATATATGCGTGAGCAGCTCGACTGCTAGCTTTTCGAGGGTAAATGAGCTGTCCATGGGGAAACGGAAGTGACGATGGGTCCTCTTCGCGGCCGACCTACTGGCTTATGTAGATCGTTTGGAGGGGGAACGATCAATGCATGGCGCTTCGCGAAGATTACTGACGATCAACGGAGGAGACTGTGATGGGCGGTGTCTGAAGACAGGAGCCGTCTGCAGTCTATAGTAACTAGCTCTGGGCGGTGGTGCGCTCACTCCGGTTGAGCCTTCTTGCGCGCTGTTGGGAGGCACATTTGTGGACTGGGCGGCACCAACCGCAGCCTGTCAGAACATGGAATCAGGACGACTATCATCAAGAGTGAAAGAAAGAGTCGCGCACTGCATCTCATCGCTGGGTGGGGTGAGAAGATCAGTACGGGCGAACGTTGGATACCCACGCTGACGATCACGGTTGCCAGTGAGGAAGCTCCTGAGAGCCTCAGCTGCATCTGGTTCGACACGCTAGATCCACAAGGCAGTACGCCGAGAGGAATATCATGGATGACAATACCCTTATCGCCGAGCGAGCTGGTGGACGGGATGGAATAGACGGATTTCGTGTAGTAGAACGAGGCGAAGGCAGAGGACCGTACAAGCTCAGGCTGAGGCTGCCAGCGACGCTCCCACGCCTTCCCAGGCTCGCGTCCGAGGCGAGCGCCTGCGGTAGATCCAACACCGCCACCCGGCTTTCTCCACACGCCCGGGCGGTCGTCATGGAAATCCGTCCCCTCTCTGCTGTAACCGACTCTGCCTCCTCCTCGACACTGGCCCCTCTAATTCCCTCCCTTTTAATGACGCCTTGCTTGCCATAACGATTCCGTAATTCTCGGAACTCGGTGTTGCGGCCGGTACCAAGATCTGCACCACGATTTACCGATAGTCAGTGAGTCCTCGCAACATGCATTACCTATTCAACTCCAGGCTGTTGACTCTGAGGCTGAATCAATCCATCCCTGGCAGAACTGTTCCTCATTACTGCATCCACCTCCGCCCGCCGTGTCGCCTCCTCTTCTCGCAAATTCCGGCGCCCATGAACAACCAGTGGCTGCGAAGTTATGACCAAGTTCACGCCGCAGCACCGTCTGCATCCCACTTCCCGTGATTGGCGATTCTTCTCAATCGGAGGACAGTGGTCCTCTCACCTCCATGTGAACGAGCTAGCACACTGAAGCTGTTGAGGGAGTCATCCTGACCGTTCCAGCTCTATCTCTCAGCTGATCCTGCAACGGCCGCGGCCGGAGGTTCGCATATCATATCACTCACTATTGCGGCCATACGTGCATGGCTCCTTCAGACACCTGATTTGTTGATCTTCGCCCCTCATGCGTCTGCGACGTGCTTCAGCAGAAGCTGACTGTGATCCCTTCTCGTCTGCCATCAAACCTAGTGAGTGAATATGTCGCAACCTGCTACCACGATCTCTTGACGTGCTGTTCCCGGCGCAGGGTGCTCCCGGCGGCTTCTTCGCGTCTCCTGACCCGTTCATCGTGGTCGATAGCACTTGCACGACATCTCTTGCATGTCATTCTCCCGTCACAATGCCGACAGGTGTCGAATACTATTATCGAGGTCTCGTCCATTCGCCACCATCGGCCCGTGCTGCCCTCCGAGGCAATATCGCCATGCCTCCTGGGCTTCCACGACAACTCTCCCATTGTGCTCCTTCCTCATGTCCGCTCGCTAGGACTTTTGGCTGATCTGCCCGGATATGGATCTCTCCGTTCCGGGATTCCCCTAGTCGTCCTGGCTGCTTCCTGGACTCCGAGGAGAAGAGTGCTCGCTCGCCCACTTCCAGGACTCAGGCGTTGCGGGACGCCAGCGAGCCACCTTCACAACACAAAAGGCAAGGCGGGTAACTATCGCCTGCAACGTGCTCAGTATACTGCCGACAAGGTTTCATGTAACTTGCCAGCCATTCTCTTCCGAGCGTGAGGCATCACGTTGTCGAACGTTCCCCAGCAATGTCGCAAGCGCGTTTGTCCACGGCATCCACGGCATGCTGTCCACAACTCGACGGTCGTTACGACGTGCACATATATCACTCGACGCGGGGTCTCCATAGTGCCGGTGCACGCCCCGTTGACAGAGGTTGCACGCTCTTGCGCGCCCAGCGTATACTCCGTGCGGTCTCCATCTCCGCCCATGGCAGTACGCCATCCCCTTTCGCCTCTTTACGCGCTGACGCCCACCCCGCAATATGTCAACCCGAAGTGCCAATGCGCTCTTCAACTCGGAGAGCAGTCCCAGTCGACACGCTGCGGGATCCGAGGCCCCCCCTGCAACGTTTCTCATCGTAGTCACGGCGCCTACGTCGCCTTCTCCGCGTAGAGCACCGGCGCCTGCCCCTGCCGACAGTCATGCCACCCCGTGTATGCAGTCCGCGAACCGGACGCGCTCCCACTCTTCCGGATCCTGCAGTACGATAACTTAGTGCGTCTGCGGCAGAGGTGGTGGCGGCGATTTGCCACACACGGCCGAATGTAACCACGTATGTGCTATGTATGTATACGTTGCTTATCCCTCGGCACCATCCTAGGCCCCAAGCTCCGACTGCACGTTCCTCTGGCCTGCCCTAACCCTATCGATAGAACGAGCCCATCGAAGGCCCCCGAGCATCACCCGACAGCCTTCCCCGACGGGATCAGCAGATCCTGCACAACGTGGGCGCGGAAAGCCCGGATAGCGGGGCGGCTCTGGCACCAGCATGCGGACGCTACGGCACTATCTCCGCCTCAAGGCCGTCGGAGGTGGATGCAAGAGCGTGCCAGCCGCGGTGAACGCCGTGCATATCCACACTAGTACTACTTATGAACAGGTTGTGGCATGGTGCGTAGTCATACACACTCGGCTCGGAGTCACACGCGCCCGCGGGTGGGGGGCAGGAAAGCCAAAGAAGCTCAGCGGCAGAGCCTGAGGCCTGAAGCTTGTCTGAGGGCCGGTGGCGGGGGAGCGGGGTGGTGTCCTCGGGTTCTCCCACTCTGATTCTCTCGGTCGGAAAATCCCCTTTAGGACTTCGAGAACGCGGCGAGCACGCTGCTCGCGCATATGCACGCACCGAAAATGGGGGGAAATGGCGAGGAATATTCGGGAAAGCTGCGCGTTGCGAGAAAGCCTCAGAACTGGCATAGAAGCGGCGCCTGAAATGCGGTTGCACGGCGTGAGGTACGCGGAACGCACCTCCAGCACGCCACGAGAGGCCACGAGCCGTGCACGATGTTCGAGACAATTGGCCACGGGCTGCATTCAGGCTTCCATTCGCATATTAGCGTCTACGGATAGACATTCCATCGCACGCATCTAGCCCACAGCGCGCAATCAGCGTGACTCAACGCCCTATTATTTGTAACACTGCCCCACTGCTAGTGCTTGTGCTCGTAGGCGTCGAACCTTCTACGCGTGATCGATGAGGTCGAGACCCTAGAGAGATCCATTTCAGTCCTAACAAGCCAGATTAGATCCAGAACGTACGGCTCAGCCATGCCCATGAACTTGAACATACTGACCATTGGCGCTCTGTGCGCGCGCCTGCACTCCATCTCAGCGTCCAGGCTCGCAGTCCCCATAAACAAATCCCCGCTCCTTACCGTCATCGAGAAAGCGTACTAGAAAATGCAGCCATGAGGTCGCGTCCGATATGTCGCGACTGACGGAACCCAACGCCAAGAGCCCACGATAAGCCCAACTCCGTAGAACCCAGTGACGCAACACTCAATACAGAACCCCCGCCGCCTTACCACACCCTGCCACCGAACCACACGCCCCCTGGCCGCAAGGCACGGCGCACCCAGATGGGGTTCAGGCTGCGACTGTATACGCGAGCCGCGATTGACGCAACCGGCGCCCGCATCAGCCACGCGGCGCGAGCGCTCGCCGCATGGGCAGCCCCCGCGCCGGCGGAGCAGTCGAAAATGCCTGAAAACAGGAAATATTGCTCATGGGGCTCGTCGCCGGCGGGGAGCGGCGTGCGAGGACGCGGGCGCGTGTCCTCGCTAGCCCGCCACTCGCCGCCCGTGTGGTGCGCGCGGGAAGCCTTGAGGGGCGGGGCCGCGTCGGCGGACGTGATAGAAGCCGCAGTGCGTGTGTGGTACTACGCGTAGAGAGGGCGAGAGAGGGCGTTGGTTGGCTCGCTGGGTGCCCCGCAGCCGGAGGCCGTCCAGGCCGTCTCTTTTTGCGGGGTTCGGGATATCCGGAGGGGGGCGAGGGTGTGGCGACACGCCGGGCGGTGCCCTCATCGTGCTCGGCGTGAGGTGGCGAAGCAGGGTCAGCTGCGAGTTGACAGTACCCCCTCGCTCCGGGGGCGTGCGGGCCACTGTGGAAAAGCGGAGCGGGATGGCGCCTACGGAGTTGCTGGTTGGCGACGCTGTGGGCAGGCGGGCAGAATATCGCAGCGCGAACACTACTCCACTTCCTGGACATGAACTATCCTAGGGGCGATCGACCTCCCAGTTCTGCGCTCTGTCAATCTGGGTTGACGCTCCTTGGCACAATAGTGCGAAATTCATGTCCGAAGGTTGCGGGATGCATTCCAGGTGGTGGTCGATTTTAGGCGCTCTCTGCCCATGCATGTCGTAGTCCGAGATCATGACAGCTTGTGCATCGTGTGGCGGCCGCTCTGGAACCGAGAACGAGATTTTGCGGTGGAATGTGATCGGAGAACTTGTCTAATCCACCGCATGTTCTTGGATATAGCGATGCGGATGCCCCCATTGATTCCACTGAACGCCTGGCCCCGGGGGTCTGCTCTGCGAAGAACCAAAATGCACACTACAAATAGGCGCAAAAAATCATCAGAATGCTCCACAACAAGCGCGAGGGCTAGCCCGAAGCTCACGTAACTGATGCACATGTCAATGCACGGCATGAACGACACATACATTCGACTATTTAGAGTCGTGCTGCCTCGACTGCAGTAGAAAGGGGTGCCCCAGTTATTCGAGCCCTGTCTAGAGGAACAGGCGGGCTAGGCATGTCCGCAGATCCACCACTCAATCCGCAAGGCGCACAGAGATGACGGCAGCGACTGATGGGGAGGACAGCAGGGGATTTATGCAAGGCACGGAGCTTGAAAATGGAGGACATCCCTGTGGGTCCCAGGGCCGCCCGAAACCCGAGTGTCCCGGGTTTCGGGGACCGGCAAGGGTTCAGGCCTCAGGATGGATCGCTACTACCGCTCCGACGGTAGCAACGCGAGGCGTGACCTGCACTGATCCTTGAGGCAAATGGGTCGTGTTAGCGGATGGCTTCGCCGAGGATGGAATAAATGAAGAATTTACGTACTAGTAGTCGGATGTGTGCCGTCGCGTCAAGGCAGTGTGGACCCCTACGGAACACGGAATACTAGGTGCCCGAAGCATCCAATCAGAACTGATATTCTGCGACCGACAATGCACATACAAGTGGAGCCTTAGACGTCCCACAACACCCCGTCACGACGTAAAGAAAGGTGATGGGTTAGCCAGGCCGCCTGACAGCACAGACTCCGCCATCTTGAGGGCACGCCACAGGCAAACACACCTATTGTGCAAGGCGGATCAGCGCCGGTGAAGGGCCATGGTTTCCTTGCTTGTCGTTGTCTCCGAGGGAGGATATCATCCGAGCGCCATTCAGAGCCGCAGCAGGCGAGCGGAGTTGTCATTGGTTTTTTAACCCAGATGTTGGATTGATTTTCTCACTTCAAGGTGTGCTTGCAGCAGGAATACAGACCCGGGGAGGCGGGGGCCTTGAGAAGGCGGGAAGGCAGTCACTTCCGTCAAGGCGACCTGACTTGGACGATTCCGTCCCTATTAGCGGTCACCAATCCTTCACGGCCTAGCTTTACGAACCTGATCTGCACACCTCCATTACAGCTCAAGCTATCTTCGTCGCGCCCACGAACGCCGACCGATATAAAGCAAGAGAAGAGTGAGAGTGAGAGAGTCGAGGTCGGAGAGTCGGATGAGTTGGCAGGAATAGACGCCGATGCTGGCGGATCCCAAACCATAATCGCGATACGCGGCGCTTTGATCGAGATCGATGCGATCGGTTTTCCCCGCGCCAGGAGCCTTTGTTCAAGATCGGATCGCTTAAGCCTCAGGCTCGGGCTTCAGCTCCTCCTCGATCCCCATACCATCGACACAGCGGCAACCACATTGTCGTATAGGTACCGCGAGGTTCGGCTAAGACGCCATACATGTTAATGTGTTCTTAGGGGCGAAGACTATTGGACGGGTGCTTCTACGGTACCCCACAGAGTGCCCTCGCAGGTGCCTACTCCGCCCGGCCACGACGGGGTGCAGTGTCTATTTGTATACACCCCGGTATGTCTACTTGTTAATGAGTGTACTATTGCGGGGCAACGGGCGCACATGGTGCCGCGAGCCTCCTCACCCTGTCCACATATCTTCCGCATCCAGCATATTCTCCGCAGTGACCAGCGACGCCCCTCTGCACGCCCTCCTCCTCCCTGCAGTAGCACGCCGTCCGAAGATGGTTGTGCCACTGCGGCGAAGGGTTTCTGCACAGCCGCCAAGCTTGCCACCAAGAGCCTCGTATTGAAATCGCACCCGGATGCCGATCCGTCTTCGACCACACGACCTAGATATCCAGATATCCCTGCCCGCAAGCACGCGGTGTGGCTCAGAGACTATCGAGAGACAATCCTGTCGGATTCGGACGATAAGATGTGCGATACGCATGGAATGACTGTGCACCATACCCAATGCTTAAGCAAGGAACCGTGCTTTGTGCCACCCGAGCGAGCTCGTGAACGAACGCCGTCCAATCGCTGCAGCTGCAGACACAAAGCAGGAGTCAGCACGACCCAGCAGGGGTAGAAGAACTCGCATCCGATCGCCCAGAAGGGCTGCAGCCTCCCATCGATGACTACGATGCCGACCCATAACCGCACTCATGTCCCCGCGTCGTGGCTCTCGCACTGCGCGCGCTTTCCACTCATCCTCGCACGATCGAACAGCCATCCCAAAAGCTTGCCCCGTCCACCCCGAGCGCACAAGAAGCCCTGCAGATCGCGAGAGATATGCATCGATCGAGCGTCGCCCCCCCGCGCCGAAGTCCCTTGCCCTCGCGCGCGGTCTCGTGATTCGCCCGCCTTCCCCTCAGGGCAGCATTGTCGGGCCAGGCGGCGCGAAGAGCGGGTCACGCCCGCGCGAAGATCCTCGAGCTGTTCGCACGCACTCCACTGCTCCTGACTCGCATCGACGCGCCGGCTGCCTCGAGGCGCGAGGTGGGGGTGAGCCGGGGCACGACGCGCATCCCCGGCCAGGGCAGGAACTGGGGAAGCTGCTGTGTCCCTCTGGAGGCGCCGCGTGCCCACGCGCGCAACTACCTTCCGAGCTCATATCGGCGGCTGCCATAAGCCCTGCGCACGCTTCGCGAGCGTGGGTAACGCAGAGCCTACACACCTCGCCCACACATTCCTGCGGAGCCCGAATGTCTTGGCCCTTGAGCCCTTCTCCTAACCCTACACGCACATCCCACTCCTTCTCTGCGACCGCCGGGAATAGCGCCCGTCCCTGCAAGTGTATGAATGTGCGAACGAGTTGCTTGGCCGATATCCAGATAGGGTGCGAGAGCACTCGCCACGTCCTCGGTGCTCGCGCCAAGCCGCCCCATCGGGGCGACGTGCGGCTAGATGCCCAGCCCGATTGAACCCTCCTCCGCCCTCGTGCAGCAGCAGCTGCCCGCTGCAGCGCCCCCAGAATCGCAACTCGCAGCGCACGCTCGACCTAGAACCCGCGCGCGAGCCAGAACCCCCCCGAACTGCATGCGGCTGTGACAGCACTGAGCCCCACGCAGCACAGCGCGAACGAGAAGACCAGGACGCTGCAGGGAATCCAAAGTTCGGCGAAGCGTATTGGCCACTCACCAGTGCGAGGCCGACGCTAGCACACACCAGCTACCAGCTGAGCACTCGAGTACCATCGCGGCCGGTACGAGGCAGCGTGCGCGTGCGCGAAGCTCGGCCGATCGCACCACCGCGCGAGCCCCCCTCTGCACGGCTGACAGCGATAAGATAGCATCCGCGCGGGACTGACGCACGCGTGTGGCCACACGACCCACTCCGGGGCGCGACGAGCGCGCACCCGCTGAGCAAATCGGCCGGACGTGTCGAAGAAGCCAGGGCACGCGGGCCAGGCGCCGGACGGAGCCACCTCGACTGACCAGGAGCGACGCACATACGGCGGCCGCCTGACAGGCCTGCGTGTCCTATCAACGGCTTGGCCCTGCGAGGAACGTGCCTCGCGCGTCTTGCGCGCTCCCCGCGGTGGCCTATCGCGAATCGCGATGATGGGCTTGGGCTTTGGCGCAGGGTGAGGAGGAGGAGGAGGTTGCGAGGCCACAGGCCGGATATGGTGCGAGGTCGTCTGCGCGCGTCCGAACATTTGCCGAGAGACGCCCGCGTATGTCGATCTCTGGGCAGATGGTCGCATGCAGGTCCGGAGAGCGACACCAGATCAGGGGCGGGGGGGGGGGCGTGGCCACCGTGCTATGTTCGGGGATGTGCAGCGGGTGGGCGACGCGCGAGATAGTAGAGGCTCACCGCGCAGTTGCGCAGCTGACCGAGCATATGGGGCACAGGCGATAGCTGGCTATTGCTGGACATGCTATTGCTGGCTTGTGCGCGAGCGCAGGAGTCCCAATCGACGAACGATGACGCCATGGTTCGATCGTCCATTTGACGGACACGAGAGGACAGGAGGCGTGGACGGCAGAGGCGTGCATTGAAGGCCTTGACAGAATGGGGAACGCCACGTCCGTCGCCCTCGCGTAAGACTTCTCTGCATACGCCCGACCATCCAGTCTTCCAGTCTCCTCGTGAAACTGAAAGCCGATGTGGCGGACAGCGAAGAGTGGATACATGCTGTCGAGTCCGGCAGTTGCGCACGCCCGTGCCACCAGGGTCTGACTTGTTCTCAGAATGCTTGCCACGCTGACTACGACACCGGGGGGAGCTCAAGGAAGTGGCGGGGCTGGCGGCGCAGATGATATCGATGATGCCATACGCAAAGAAGCAGAAGCCAGCCCCGCGCCAGCGCAAGCACAAGGAACACTCGGAGTGGCGGAGGTGATGACGCGTCCCGAAAGCGGATGGGAGCCTCCGACCGGTCCTTGGAGGCATCGGGGAGAAGCGCAGCGGTGAGCGGTTGCGAGCTGGGAGTCGCACAGACAGCGAAGTGGAAGCTGGTGGTGATGCGAAGTGGGAGGGCGCCGGTGTTACAACGCCCAGGGCGAGCGCGTCCATGAGCCCGATCGGGAGCGCCTGCGGCCAAAATCAAACCGGGCGTCTGCGCCAACGCGAAGCTTCCCCGGGTGCGCTGCATAGATCCCATCGCTCGATTCGCCGTCTTTCCACACACGCCGCAGCTCTGGTTCCGCATCGGGTGCGCTCGAGGAGACGGGGATGGAGATGAAGAGGTGTCGGCACCAGCGCGGCGTCACTGACAGCGGGCGAGACTCCAACATAGCCGGTGGGGATTCGTGGAGACCGCGGCGTGCGAGTTCGTGTGGGTGACGGCGACAGTGGTATTTGGTCGTGGGTGGGCACGTCGGACAGTGATCGTCTGGACGAGCAGAGCATGTGTTCTCGCCTTGGACGCGCGTGTGACGCTGCTCGCGCGGTCTCGGCTTGTATAAGTGTGGGATTCGGAGTCCACGCCGCGCGTCCTAAGATTGGATGGCGGCCGTGTGCATCGCATTCGGAATCCGAGCCTCGCGAATGAGGGAGAAGACTGAGGTGTCGACGGTCAGCTGACACTTGAGGCAACCAGACGGAAGAGCTCGACCGCGGGGCGCCTCGAGCCTCACCTGCTGTGGTTGTATTCATGGCCGTAGAGCGTGGAAAGACGTCAATGCGCTCCGGGTCGATGAATGCGAAAGAGGAAAGAAAGACAATGTGCCTGTTCCGTAACACTCCAATCCAACTGAATGGCGGTGAGCAACAAACGGAGATAGATGTTCCCTGCCCCCCACATGATACACGTGATATAGGACCCAGTTCTGGTGGTTGCACTCGAAGCCCGTGGTCTGCAAAGACCTCACTACTGTGTCTGGCAAGAATAACTGTCTGCAGTGCAGTGGAAGATGACGTATGCACGATTGGTTGAGCAGTTTGCAGGAAAGGCCACAATCGGCCGAGCAGGTTCGTCAGCGTCTCCAAAGGCCCAACAACGGCCCCATCACCGCGCAAGGACCACGGGCCAGACTAAGAAAGAACTTGGCAAATTGAGTGGTAGACTGTACCCGCGAGGTCGTCGACCGCGGACAGCCCAACCCGCTCGCTGTCTCGATCGCAGGCAGGGTCCAATCAAATTCAGGGGATGAAAGGGGAGAGGCCGAGGCGCCTGAGCATACAGCGAATTCTTTTGTGTTGTGATCGAATTCCATATGCGAACCGACTTGGTACTAGGATGAAAAAAATGGATTGCATCGGCAGCACAGCAAATACGATTGGAGGGTGAGAGGAACAGTACCGGAAGTCTAGAACGACAGCGCTTTACTGGCTCCGCGAGTAGGAGGGTTCCGGGCATTGGAGAGAAGTAGATGGGGCGCCTGGGGATTCCGGAGACCGATAGCATCGGTGACCGGCGATGCGTTGGAGGCTTCTTGATTCCTGTGTGCAGACGCCGAATGGTTCGCGTGCAATGAAAAACTTAGCTATTGGAAGCTCGAACGATGTGGCCGACGTTGAGTCAGCGAAAGGAAGGCGGAAGACGTCATTGATCCATTCGTCAGCCCGAGAGGACTGTGATTGCATCCAAAGAACGATTGGAGGCCTGTAGGGGCGCCTGGTGAGCGGATCGACTGGAGAATCAGTCAGGAACGGGAATTCGAGCAGTGGATGGGGAGATGTCGGATGAGAGAGCGAATCGGGCTTGGTCAGGCACGAAGGGCGGTTGCCTGGGATGTGGAGAGCCTGCGAACGATCCGAGCTGAGCGAGAGTGGGAAACGGCGAGCAGCGATGGTACTCTACTTACTGTATGGCAACTGTATGGCCCGGAGGGCGTCGAATCTGGATTGCGCCAAGTCTGACAGTGTGGATCTCTGCGACCGCGGTCACGTGAGACGTTTTCGGTGTTGAGTCGGGCCGAAGATCGAGCTCGGGGCATTCAGGAGGTTACGGAGGAGAGCAGGATTCGGAATTGGTAGAGGCATGCGTTCCGAACTGACTCGTCATGGTGGACGGGATGTGGGCGGATTGAACGAGTGTCACGAGTGCAGGGGAGGGGCAGCGGCGAGGAACGAGTGCCACCCAGGTTGCTCGACGGAGGACGGTGGCGAGAGGAGAGCTGCAACGCGGCAATGGCGTGCACAGAGAGTCGACCGAGGATGGCAAGAGGGACAGCGCAGATATACAGCGTGGGAAGGGGGAGGGGCCAGAAGGGATTTGAAAGGACCGGGCGACGAGAAAACGAGTTTTGCGGAGTGTGAAAGCGGAGATTGAACAGAGGGATGCAGCGGAATGTGGCCGGCGTGGGGGGGAGGAGATAGTGATCTCATTATGCGATCGGCCGTTGCTCGTCCTGCGTCTTATGGCATGACTATAAAGAGAACCCCGGCCTCGCCTCCATCGCTTTCCCCGCCCGTGTCCCCCCCGTCACACTCCCCGCCACTTGGCCCTCGCCTTCCTCGCTCCAGCCGGTTGCCTCCTCTCCCACAACAGACACGCTCTACAGGCCCGTATATAGTCTCCGTCCTCTCACCTCAGTTTCCCCGAACATCTCTCGGTGCCACCCCAATCCAAACCTGCTATATAAGGACGCGCCAATTCCAACATCCCCCACATCCTCAACCGCAGCCATGTACGACTATCCACTCCCCCCTTCCTCATCGACACCTCCCTCTCCCCGATCGCAACGGAAACACCAGCACAGGCGATCCCAGTCTCCCCTCCCCCACCTGGCCACCCACCGCCCCCCGCCCCCCCAACGCGAAAACTCACCGTCCTCGCGTGCGGCAGACATCTCCCGCCTTCTCGATCCCGCCTACGCGAGCAGCTCGACATCCTCATCCTCAATGAGCGCGTCGCCCATGTCACATACGCAGTCACGCGTCTACGTCGACCACAACGGTGAGATTCATGACCCCGACTACCGCGACTTCCCCGTTCTCCGTGCGACAGCGCGTCCCAGCCCCGCCGGCAAGCATCGCCGCACAAGCACGGGCTCCGCAGCGCGTTCCTGCAGCCACGACAGGTATCGCCCCGCGCGCCCAAGCTGGGAACGCGACTGGACCACCGACGTGAACGACTCGGACGATGAGAACGACGACGATGAGGCAGGGAGCCAGTCCCACTTCAGCCCCTTCGCGTCCCATCGCAGTTCGCCGCGCAAGAACACGTCGCACAGCGGGTTCGGCTACGTCCCCTCGTACTCGTCGAACTACTACTACTTCTCCGAGAAGACGCTTTCGGCGAGCCCCCAGAACTCGTACGACGACGAGACGTCGAACGCGCTTCAGCTCCACGAGTCGCCGTTCGAAGACGACGCGGACGAGGTCATCGAGGAGTCGCGGAAGACGGCCTCTTTAATCCGGAGGGTGTCGAAGCCAAAGAAGGCTTCCACGTTGGAGGCGCAGGCGGAGAAGGACGAGGATGACGAGTCATCGCCTGCGCTCCTCCCATTAGATGAAGAGCGTGATGAGGACGGGCACGGAACAACGTGAGTTCTTTGTTGCAACGACCTTTCCGCGACGATCGTATATTGACTTCTCGTCTCGCTTTAGACCAACGTGCACGTACGTCCTCCGCCAGCAGTGGCAGGCCATCGCCCTCCGCATCCGCTTCGGCGTCTTTCACGCGAAGCGGAAGCTACTCCCGCGCCGACGCGCATAGAGCCACCCCTTCCAGTCTCGTTTCCTTCCTCTTTTATGATTACGCCTGGCGCATAGGCCACCACGGCCCTGGTCGACTCGGCACGCGTGCGCGCGGACGCAGGTCGATATGCGCGGGCTCCGTTCCCGCAGACCTGTCTGTCCTCTTCCCTGGCGTACGGGGCGCATTGGCACGCCTGCCGAACCGTGGAAAAGCGATTCCGCGGCGACCCGGGACGCAACTCTCTCAACGCTATCCTTATGCATTCATTCACACCTCGCGTCTCAACGTCTCCTGTTCCACAGTCATATCTATTCCCTGCGTCCCGCGGTACCGCGCACATCCGTGCACAACACCGCGGGGCAACCCTCCGACCTTCTCACGGCCGTCTGCCGTTTCCCACTTTGCCGAAGTCCCCCTGCCCCCCTTTTCACGAACGGACACGTTGGACAAGTCACGCTCGGACAGGTTGCTACCTATCTGCTCCCACCCACATCCCATCCTATCACTCACTGCATCTGTTGTCTCTCATCATGCTCTCATCTGCACGTCATTCAATCTCTCTCCCTTTTTGCATTCCTCTCTTCGATACCATGATATTGTTTTCGCGCATTCGGCCCCTCGCCGGTCGGTTCACAGGGCCTCACGTTGGGGGGCTTTTGGGCTTTGGATCCGCTCTCGTTCTCGTTCTCGTTGTGTCGTCTTCAGTGTTCACCACATTATCCCTATTCCCCATCCCATCGCATCCCATTACCTACACACGCATTGCATTCCCCATTGTATCATATAGGCTTTCTTCATCTTTCTCATTCCCCCCATCCACATATGCATGGTCGGAGCACGTACGAGGCGGGCGGAGGCGGCCGTGGTTAGGTAGCAGCAGCAGATCTGTCATGACTCATGACACGGTTCATGGTCGAGATGAATGAAACGAAGTTGAACACCAGAACATTCTTGTGTGTGCGCGTGTGCTCGAGAGCTCGACGTATGTGCATATCAATTAAGCTACAGCAACTGGCTCTTGCGGCGCACGCACTTGCCGTGTGTGCGCGTCATAGGCGGCGACGACGACGACATTCCTCGGCATGCGAGGCACGGCCGGGGAGTTATGAAGCTCTCACGGAGTCACACGCCGCATCTCTCGTAACGCACTAGCACTTACGGCGATTCCTGCGCGTTACTTAGTACGCACTCAGTTACTTACTTACAAAGTTACGATACCCCCTAAGTACGTGCCTTGTTGCGCGACTGACAAAGGACGTGCGTGGTGCCACGCACCCGGTGACGCGCGGGTGAGGCCAGCGCGCAGCGGCGGCAGGGGCAGTCTATGACCCACAATGTACAATGCAGGAACATTCGTGATTCAATATGCACATGGACACGCGTGCGACGATTTCAGACGACGCGCGCCGTGCGCCGCATGCGCCGAAATTTATTTTGTCGTACACAGTGCGACCGCATCGGATTCGGAGAACCCGCGCGACCCACGGAACGCTCCGTCGCCTCCGAATGCTCCTTGCTCCTCCCTCCTCCGAAATCCCTCCCCCCCTCGGCCCGACTCGGACTTTGGGCTGTTGCCCCTAATGGCAGTACTTGCTCGAGCTCTCATTCGCAGCTTCTGCACCCGCCGCACCACTGCCGTACCTCGGACGTCGACGACTTCCCGCTGATTCTTGTCCCGGCTGGAGCCTGGAGCCCTGGCCGTGGGATGTCGGGCTCCGCGCACATGATGGGGTTCCTTCCAGGGTTCTGTGCGATTGTGATTGCGATCTATGTGCGTATTGGGAAGGAGGTGCCGGTGATGGCGAGGGGCGGTGCGATGCCGCCAAGAGGGGTATGCGGGGTCGAGGCTGGCCAGCGGCGCGCGCCGTCTCTGCAGTCTGCGGCAAGCCCAGTGATGTGCGTAGCTATAGTTGGTGCACGGGCGAGTCACTTGGACAGCGCTAGTGGTAATGTTGACATGTCCTGTCCAGCCTCGGGACGCAGCGGCGCATCGCAGAAGGAAGCAGAAGCAAGGGACGGTTTCGCTCACGGCGACGGTCTGGCGTGGAGGTGCGGCACTGCCGCACGGCCTCGGTGGGGTGGGGTGCAACTGCAGCGTGCTATCATAGTATCACAAGGGTGTGGGCGATGGGCGGAGCTTCGAAATCGTACTGGAAATCACTACTGCGGGAGGCGCGGCATCTGAGTGAGTGAATATATAGCACAGTGAGTATGTGCAATGCTGTAGCTACGTATACAGTGCACAGATTGCAGGCGCACCTATGCATCGCGCGAAAACCACGCTGTAATTGGGCTGCGGAAAGGGCCACCGGAAGAGAAGTGGAGTACAGGGTTTTGCGCAGTCAGCTTGAGCTCGACTTGCCAGCGCCATCCGAGAACCTACGAGAGGTGGCCATCGAGAACCCGAGTTGCACACAAGAAGACACAGTGCGGTGCAGACACGCGGCCGTCGTGCGTCTTGTGGTCGAGCCCAAGAGAACAAGCTGGCCGGGGGGCTGTGTTGCACAAGCCCGGTGGTCTTGCTCCCGGAGGTGGTATTGGAGAGCGCGCCCGGGGACGCTGTATTCAATCTGGCATCTCCGATCGACAAGGCCAAAAGCATTTGGCATACAAGATCCACGACGACCCGGAGACAAAACCGTGTCGTGGGGCGTCGGTGCCTGCGAGCCTGTGTAGTATGGTGATGATTCAGCACCCCAATCACACTGAGTAAGTCACTGGTAAGTCCCAGTACCTACCGCACCTCGAGGACCCGACGGCGGGTCAGCTGGCCAGTCGAGTCACCGCGGAGCTCCGATAGATGAGTGAAGGTACCTGAGGGTGGGCCGGGCTCTGCGGTAAGTGCACACAGGAAGACCGTCATTCCGCTTATCGATGGAATGTAGGCGTGCGCGCATGTCGTACTAACTTACTGCAGTAGGTGCACATCGACACCGGGTAGGTACAGCAGGCCCCAGGCGGAATGGCCGCATCCGCTTACGAGGAAGACGGCAGCAAACCGCGCCGAGCGGAGGGGGGTTTCGGTGTCCGTGGAGGTCTTCGCCGGAAGATGACACCAGAGCGTCTGCCCAGTCTAAAGGAGGCGCTGCGCCCCGATTTCCTCGGAGAAAGGCACCCAAACGGGCGTCTCCGATGGTCCGGCCGCGGGCCGATATTCCATCTGGAGGCGGACCTTTAACTCACCTGGCGGAGACTGAAACGGAACGTGGGAATGACGTTGGAAGGATGAGATTGCGACGCGTCTGCTCTTTGACAGAATGACCGACGGACACGGGCCAACAGCCTCTTCTTCTTCCTTTGTTTGTCGGGCTTTGATGGCGCTCTGCTTCTTTCTGCCAATCGCACAGAGGATGGTGGCCTCGGCTACCGCGCTTATGAGGGTTATGTAACTCGGAACTTGCTCAACGTTTCAACATCGAACAAAGGACACTGCATTTCTAGTAGGCGAGAGAAGGGACCTGTAGCATCGTCTTGGAGATGCAGCGCACCCAGGCCAGATCCAACTGGTTGCGGGCCCGCTTCGAACGGCAGCTCGGGTTGGAGGGCTGCGGGCGGGACGCGCAGGTTGAGACTCGCGACGGCAGTCGGGTAAGCTGTTTCGTGGCGCCAATGAATTCGGTCTCTATGGGCGATTGCACGGCCGAATACGTACACAAGAGCTGCAGAGCGCAGGCGAGCGGATCCGTTTTGCGAACCATGCATTGACCGAGTTGCATTGACAGGTGTGCATGGGCAGAATCTGTCGTTGCGTCATTTTGTGGCTGCAGCCGGTATACCTGCAAGATCGCGATTGACTGAATACTCTCGGATGTTCCCTGGCACTGGGGGTAGCTCGCGCCTGGCCACCGCACCGTGCATCGTGACCCAGTCGTGTGGAGGAAGCTTGGAAGAACGAAGAGATGCAGGCGCGTCATTGAATAGGAAGCGCGACGCGTGACGTCATTGTCAAGTTCCCTCCTAACTCCCCCGCGGTCCTCGACGTGTGGCCAATCGCTGTGGATGACGAAACAGTGCTGTGCTTCCTATGACGGCGATGCATCTCTCCTCCTTCGCTCACCTCTGTTCGCCGATCCTCCAAGGGACGAGTCGACAGAGCGTCGTCGTCATACAGTCTTCTTCAGCCTGATTTGCATGGGGTCTGGGCCTGACGTCAGTGACAGCTCATGCTTCCACGACCACGAAATGGAAACGCAACCCTCCCAGTTCAGATGTCATGCTGCGCGCGTACTGACGATGCGCCACCCACCTCACGATACGACTCCATCTCCGAATTCTGGGCTTTTCTTTCCAGCGCGATGAATGGCCATAATATAAACTCACTCACATGATGCGACCAGGCCCGGACATCCATGAAATCGACTGCGTTATATTCGGTACCCTCGGCATCTCCGAGTCGACCTCACGCTATCGTATATATCTTCCACCCAAATCGCCCAGGGCCTACACGAATGCCGACCAGCGGACAGCGCAGTCGTCCTTCGCGGGCACGCAGCCCACTCGTGACTGCCGCCATGTCTACAACTCTCATCCGAAAGGGCCCGAGCCTCCCACTTGCCTCCCCGGCGTTCTCACGCGCAACAGCCTGGGTGCTATCCTGAACGGGCCCGTTCTTCCGCGGTGCCCAGCACAGCGAGCTTCACGAAGCTTTTGGTATCAGGGCGCGACGCGCCCAGCACCAGCACCAGCACCCACCAAGGCCGCGACCGCAGGCAGCGGCAGCGGCAGGCTGCAGCCAGCCCCTTTGGTTGCGGCTAGCAGCCACCGTCCTTTCACCGGTTCCGCGCTAGCGTCGACGCGTCGCCCTCAGGCTCTATAGCTATCACTGTATACTTAGCTGCAGGTTGGCGACGCAGCCCACGACATGATGTCTGACAGGCCATCCTATCTACGCTGCACCGCCGGAGCTTGAGCTTCTCCGCCCTTCACCTGAGCATCGCGGGACCCCATGGGCTCGAGAGCCGTACGTGTCCATCTTCTCAGTTCAACGTTCACAACAACGTAACACCCGTGTGCACACACGGCGCACGGGCAGTCGCGCTCGGATTTGGCATGCAGCTTGCCAAACTGGGCATCGCGGTCTGGACCGCCCCCAGTCGAGGGAGCTCCAACTGCTGAGTACTGAGTACGGAGTTCTGCGCCACACCCCCTTTACTCGGATCCGGATCCTCAGGACGAATTCCCCAACAATCCTCGCGATGGCCCTCTCTGCGTCCAGGGGTACCTGGGAGGGGTCGAACCCGCATACGTGGGCCAATAATGCCAAGTGCCCGTTCTGGGATTCTCAAGGCGCATGGTGAGTATGTACTGAGCTCTAAGTCATCGATGGCTCAGCTGGCGTCATGAACATTGTCCGTTGTTGTTGTGCACGACCGCCTGCACGGGAAGGCATTCATTCATGCTTACTTACACTTACAGGAAGCAACAACAACAACGGCGCATGCTAATGCTATAGGTCAGGATGACGCACCTGCGGTCTCCCCCTTGGGGAGGCTGACGGCATCGCGCTCTCACGCGCCCCGAGAGAAGCGGGCGACTGAACTGGGACGTCTCCCGCCAGCTGACTACTGCAACAGATGACCTGCGGTAAGCATAAATGAACGAATGTAGCGTGCTGAGTCCTGTCCTGACCAGTCTCACCAGGCACCGCGCCGTGCCTGGTCCCAGCTGCTGTACTTCCTTTGTAGAAACCGTGCTGGGCACGCTGCTCGGGTCAGCTGCAGCGTTACACGTAGAGTACTACATCCACTTAATAAATAATACTAATACGCGCGCAGTTGGTTCTTCGTCTTCAGTTAGGGTCTCGGTTCGCGGGCGCGCGAATGGGCAGATATAGCCTATTTCCGCAACCTGATCGATGGCTGCGCGGGACTCCGCCGCATTAACATTAATGGGGGCGGACATGGCTGGTGTGCGACGCCCATGTGTTTGTTGCAGAAGTCGGAGGAAAGGTGGGGGTAACCAGTGTGCGGGTGAAAGCCCTATCGGAGTGATGAGAGTGCCTCGTTGTAGGTACACCTGTTGAAGGAAAGAAAGGAAGGAACGAGGAAAAAGAGAACTCAAGCTCCACTTGCAGCGCATGCACCATCATGATTCTGAACACGACTTACCATGACCACAGTACCAGTACTGCGAGCGGCAGGCCGTTCCGTCGGCATGCGGTATCTTGATTGAATGACGGATATATCGCAGGTCTTGGGGCCTGCGATCGATCGACCTTGCGCTAGTGTAAACCGCAGAGCATTCCGAGAGGGTTGATTTTCGGGATACGATACGGTGCAGAGAGAAGAAGATGTTCGCGATTGCAATCACGGATGACGATGATGATATGAAAAAGACAAAAGAGAGAGAAACGTGGCGGAGTTGGTGGCGCTTCAGAAAGAACTCATGTTTTCCTGCATTTCGAAGTCAGACGGCATTTGAAGAATATTGCGATGCATATGATACGCACTCGGAATAATCGAAGCAAAGCTAGTTTTTAGTTTTTCCAACATATGGACAAGCGCCTTCTGGCAGCCGAAGGAAACGAGACGAGACTGAGCTATCGTCCGTAGAAACCAGAGACCCACAAAGTTCCATGGAATCCGGAAGATTACAAGGGGCAATAACGGACAGACTCGGCGGCTTGAGTATGGTTGCCCCGGGAAACGTTAACCGTCTACAGGCGGAGAGCAACTGAGATCAGACACGGACTTGGAGTGCAACCACTCACAGAACATCGCAGTCTTGGAAACACGCTGTGAATCTTTGAGCCTGAACCTCTTCCCATCCCTTGGAGGCACCGATTGGCATGTGGTGTACATGCTAGGCGAGATGCCCCAGCCGTGCGCATACGTACGTGTACCTCGATACCGCGTGCGACTTGAGCTTCAGATCCTTGGGCAAATTTCGGAGTTGGGTAGCAGTCAAGCGAAGGAACGAGTGCCGTATACCTGTGACTGCCTGGATACAACAAGATAGCTAAAATTCTGTCAAGCAAGAGGCGAATTGTCGGTACGAAAGACAAGCGCAGTCGGATGCCGCAGTGGCAAACAAAACTCTCGCCTACACACCCTGGGAACGTGGGGGACCTTGAGCGGTCCGGCGGCCCGCTGAACTCCAGATGTGTTTCCTCGAGTCAGCGCGACTTGGCCGGAATCCTTCTTGTCAGTCCTCTGATATCACCTATCCGCTGAACATGTAGCAAGCGTAGCATTACGGTGTATTTGGAAAAGTAACGTAGACTGGAACAAACCAAACGGGTCGGTTGCACTTAGACCAGAGAAACACTGAGAACTTCCGTTGCGTGCCAGTGAACTCAGGTTCGAGGCGAACGTTGCCCTCCGAGAAGACAATTTTATTAGTGACCGTTAAGTGTTCTGGAGTTACTAAATAAGCATCAATGACACGGATTCCCCTGCAATTATGAGCTTCTTGTCTCCCGCTCCGCCACAACTGGCGCCCTATTCCACCAACACCGTCCAGAGTTGCAGAGCTTGAGTGAGACTACAACGCAGTCAAGCTCGCACCCAATTAGAGATTCAAATGAGTGGGTAAGTACAGATGGCTTTGGCAAAACATGACTCGTCATACCCTTCTTTGTGATGGAGGCAACTTGGACCTGTCGATAGTAGTTAAAGTCTTGCATATTCGAGGGGTGATCTAGCGAAGCCTTTCTTTTGTCGCAAGTCTCACCGACACACTACGTATTAAAACGGTCTTCTCTGCACGCAACAAGGTTATTTATCGTCCGCTTCGGGAGAGAAACACCTAACGAAAGTCAGGACTTTGTTCGAATGAAATTAGTCGCGCTGCACGTGCTTGTGCAGCCGTTTTAGAGCGGTGCCGAACAATCTGCGTACTTATCCAGATGCGCCAAGTGTATGAGGGACGTCGGCCAACAAAAAGTAAGACTGCGTAGATGGTTTTGCTTTTCCCCGTTGGAATTTGAGGGGATCAATTCAAATTTCAAACTCGGTGTTTGACTCATCTCATCGGAGTCTCTTGAAGGCTTCTAACTTGAGGGGTGCATGTAGCTGTACTCTGGGAAAGAAGAGCAGTGACTTACGTTGGTTGGGAAAGGATATGTTATGAGGGAGAAAGGCGTAGGTTTCATGCGTTTTCTCAAACGCTGGCGCATGCTAAGCGCTGGTTACTCACATGCGCGCCAATCACGAGTAAAGTAGGTCGTATCCTAAATTGTCCATTGTGGATGTTCACAGCGGTTAGCCATCCGTGTCCCCAACCCCAGCACCACCCGGTTTCTGCAATTGCCTCGCAAAACCAGGTCAAGATTTCAATTGACATATCTTCTTGCTCTATAGACATGACCACGCGCGTGATAGCTGGTTTGCTGGCAGTGCCCGTGACGCTGCGATTCGACCCCTTGTGCTCCAGTCCCTGTCCCAGTCTGGAAATGTGGTTCTCTCTGGGCGCCATCACCTCACTTTTTCTTCAGCTCGCATCTGCTACTCTGTGTTTGCAAAACATTGTTCAGGACTGCCAGCGCGAGCAAAGAACTTATAAGCACTCACGAAGGCCATGCTCCGTTCGACGTCTAATCCATAAAACCCACCTTCCATTTCCTCCCCATCCAAGGCACCACCCCAACGTCTCCTGCGCCGTCAGAATAACCCTTGCACGCATATAGCGAGATAACTCCACGTTACGATCACCAGGCCACGACTACGGGTAAAAGCTTTGGGCCCCCGCCACGACGTCCTGAACTCCATTACCCCTATTCCGTCTGGGGTGGTATCCGCTGGAGTCCATGGTCAGATTTCGACGAATGCTGCATGAATGGCGGATAGAACGGCTGTTGGAGTTGGGGTGGTGGACAAGGATCGGGATTTTGTCGTTAGGCTTGAATGCCGTGTTTGTGGCGCAGCACATCCTTACCCGACCACGACCGTCGGTATTTTCGCACTGGTCATCATTGTGAGTCCGTCATACTTCTCCACCGCCCACCTTCCGTAAACCACAATGACCATAGTAACACATGGTTTGCCCCTCGTCCCTGAAATCCCTGACTGACCATCGTGACGCTCCGCCTCCCCAGACACAACATTCCGCTCGTCGATCAGGAAGCATTGCACGACCCACACCCGCTCGACGGGCACAAGAACCTGATCACGACATCGTTCTTCACCGACGAGTTTGCGACCGCCGTCGCCGTCCTCGCCGCGTCCCTCACCCGCGCGAACGCGACCGCCCGCCGCGTAATGCTCTACATCCCAGAGCAGGTCTCCCCGCGGGGCCTCTGCATCGCCTCCGCGACCGGCTTCCACCCGCACCCCGTCGCGCGCATCGCGCCGCCAGATGGCGGCGAGGGCCTCTACGCGCACTTCATCGACCAATACACGAAGCTGCGGCTGTGGGAGGTGGGCGAGGCGCTGGGGGCGCGCGGCGTCGTGTACCTCGACGCGGACACGCTCGTGCTGCGCAACTTCGACGAGCTCTTCGCGTTGCCGTACGCGCTCGCGGCGGCGGGCGACGTCTACACGAACCGGCGCGGGTTCACGCTCGCGTTCAACGCGGGCGTGCTGTTCCTGCGGCCGAGCGTGGCGGTGTTCCGCACGATGATGCGCGCGCTGCCCCAGGCGGAGTTCTGGCGACATGAGGCGGAGCAGGGGTTCCTGCACACGTTCTTCGCCAAGGACGTCGTGCGCCTGCCGTACGCGTACAACGCGAACCTCGCGATCAAGGTGCGCGCGCCGAGGATGTGGGAGGGGATCAGGAAGGAGATTCGGGTCATCCACTATACGATGGTCAAGCCGTTCACGAGGGACAACAAGGATTACGCACTGGTGCCGATGGGCGAGCTCGAGGCGAACGCAAGGAGGCGCGGGTTGGAGGAAGGCGGGGTGTTCGTCGAGGAGATGGAGACGTGGGCGCAGGCTTGGCACGAGACATATGCAACGTATGGGCAGGAGCTGGAGGGCTGCATGGCGCTGTCGGACAAGCCTGGACAGCATACAACGTGATAGGACGCAATCGGGGATGCCAGCGTAGGCTGCTGGCCTTGCATACTCTATTTGCAATTTATGTTATCACTTTGGCATGAAAGTTGGTTGGAGGACTTACTCGAGTAGAACCTTTTGTTGTACTTTTTCCCTCATTGTGTTGTTGGTTGAGGCTGATTGGTGTTTCACGTCAAGGTCCGTCGCTAGCGTACAAAATTAATTGTAACCGCCACGGACGGATGGGTTCCTGTTAAGTAGACTAGGATAACAGTAGCACAGCGGCAATGCGACCATAGTGCGATAACACAGCGACCAGGCAGTAGAAACAGCGACAGAGAATTAGGATTAGATGGAACGTACGTGTAAGAATTGGAACTGGAATGATGGAAATGACAACGGAGCGTGTTATGTCACATGTGGGTGGGATGGTCGAAGAAAACCTGCGAGAGCCGTGTACAACTGGAGGGAATGTTGGCGATATGCATTGATGGAGTGGGAAGTGAGTGAGTGGATGTTTTGCTGTGATGGAAGGGATGCTAGAAGTATAGAGATTACGACTATGTACCGTAGGCCTGCCACTGCGTGAGAATGGGCTTTGTTGGAATATATTGGGTCTATGAATAGGCGGAACCAGAGCCGTCGACGACGTACTGCGAGGGTCGGCATATCAGCACATCACGGAATCAATAAGAGGCTTGCGACGAAAGAACATACACACCATGCAACAGTATTGTAGCGCTTACTGCGCCACCTGCAAGGCGGACGAGGAGCCCGTCCTCTCCGCTTTTACCTCCTTCAGGCTCTCCAGTACACGCTTCCAACTATCCGGGTTCCTTGACGAATGCCACGGATAGTCGACGGGTCTGAGGTCTACGTTCGGGAACATCTTGTCGACGAACTCCGCGACCCGCGGCCCGTCCGCCTTTGGCACGTCACCAGCCAGCCACAGCTGCCTGAGTCCGTGGCTCGACGCCTTCGGGCACACATCGAGCTCCCGCTTAGCCACGCCGCGGAAGTCGACCGACGCGAGCCACAGCGTCTGCAGGCGCGGGCAGTGCTCGACGAACGCGCTGAGCGCATCAATGGGCAGCACCGCGGGGACCGGCTGGTACAGCAGGCGGAAGTCACGCAGGTTCGGCCACGCCTTGGCGAAAGTGGCGACGCCGTCGGCGCACAGCGAGAGAGCGACGCCTGTGCCAGAGATGATGCAGACCTCCTCGAGCTGCCGGAGGGCGAGCAGCGGTGCGAGGGTGTCGATGGGCCGCGCGAGGGACGCCATGTTGCCCGTCCAGGAGCCCGAGAGGCGGACGGAGCGGAGGGAGGAGCCGAACCGCGTGCAGAGGACGGAGAGGCACCTGCGGTAGTCCTCCCAGCGGTCCGGCCGTGGCACGAACGCACCGAAGGAGGTGAGCTCGGGGGAGGAGACGTGCGAGAGGAAGCGGGTGACGAGGGAGAGCGTGCCGTGGACGCGGAGGGTGCGGAGGGAGTGGAAGCCGGTGACGTCGCCCTCGAATGCCTCGTCGTCGGTGAGGTTGATGCCGAACTCGTGGAGGGG
The DNA here is from genome assembly GCA_022814645.1 of Ganoderma meredithae. Taxonomy (NCBI): domain Eukaryota; kingdom Fungi; phylum Basidiomycota; class Agaricomycetes; order Polyporales; family Polyporaceae; genus Ganoderma; species Ganoderma meredithae. The sequence goes on from JAKLMY010000010.1 coordinate 103,416, forward strand.
GAACGCGGCGCAGGAGCGGAGGACGGGGAGGTAGCCGGAGCCGAAACCGTGGTGCGCGAAGTTGATGATGCTAAGAGACTTGAGTTTCGCGAGGTCACCAAGGCAGACGATGGACGACGAGTGGATGTTTCCGGACAGTGTTAGGAGCTCGAGGGAGGGAGCAGCTGCACTGAGGTCGTGGATGAATTGGCTGAATACATACTTCGTGGTGGACGTCGCGATAGCGGTTGGCCATGGAACAAGACCGCCTTCACTGAGACCGGCGATGCACAGTTCTCGAAGAGAAGGCGGGACCATGCTGAGGATCTCCAAGACGTCTGAGGAGGTTCTTTGTGTCCAATGAAGAACCTCAAGACTTGGGAGCAATGGTGCGCCCTCCAAATGGCTGTGGATCACCGAGAATGCAGCGGGTGGGATCCTGTGCAAGTCCGCACGATGGGCTAGCTTGCGGATACGTGCAGCATAGAAGTGCAGACGAGAGAAGGACTCCACAGGGATGCTTCCCTCCAATGCCTATTGTGCCTCATTCTCTATCAACGTACGACGACACAGTGGAACTGACATACGAAAACGTTGACATTATTCCTCCCCTTCTGCTTCCTGAATGTGGGCGAAAGCACGTTGAGAACGACAGCGAGAGAATCGACCTGACGCCAGAGGACGTCGACGGCGAACTCGAAGAGGTCGGGGCTTGCTTGTGCACATCTGGCTAGCGCTTGCAGACCAGCGTCGTCAGCCTTTTCGAACGGGAAAGAAGGTGGGGCTAAGTTGTCGAGTATCTCGCGAAGTATATCAACGTTCCACCGTTGGCGTTGAGGAGGCATGATGGCACCAGATTACTGAAGAGAAGGTGGATAATAGTGGCACAGTAGTCGACCGGCAGCAGGAAGTCTGTGTAAGGAGTGGCAGGCCGAGATTAAGGAAGAGAAGAAGTAGGGGTAAGCAGGAGAGTCGGCGAGGTGCTCCAGGGGATATATATGCGCGTCCAAACTCGCGCAGTGTGAAGATGACGCGGCTAAAAGGCTAGTAGTAGTTGAAACAGGGCGGAGGGCCAGTGTCAGGGAGTCGGACTGAGTGCGAGGATGATGCCAGACGACAAGCGCGTGGAGTCAGCGTGTGCATTCAAGCCAAATTCGAGTCCAGACCGTACCGTCTCCCGGCCGCGCGCCGCGGTCGCCATTCATGACGACGTATGCTCATATCTAAGGCCCTTCGACCCCATCAAAAGGTTATATATATGTACATATACAGGGGTGGCCGGTCGACGCAAATGGCGTTGAGTAGGGACGATTGATGCAAGGGCTGAAGCGAGTCAGTTTGGCAGGCTTTGGTGCTGTGGCTGGTGTACTTGTCGCCCATAGTCAGACAGTCTACGTAACCCTCACCTCGACCTCGACCCTGCTCGTGTCCCTTCTCTTCATCCCCCTTCACCTTCCCGACCACTCGACTCTGGCGCATCTGGCCTAGGCCCCACTGAGACCACTACGCGATGGCGGCCTCCTTCGCGGCCTACGCGTCTCAGTTTCTGAACAGGCAGCAGACTGGAGCATCAAGTCTGTCCTCCTCTCAACCCCTCTTCTACTCTTTTTCGACCGACAATGGTTCTCATTCAGGCAACGATCACGACGCGGATCTGGATGACCTCGACGATCCCCACTTGCGCGCCAGCAATACAAGCAGGGCCACCGTTCAGAGAGGACGAGACTTGCCGGAGGACGAGGAGGATCCGTATCTTCGCCTGGATGAGGACGACCCTCGAATCACCCGCCAACAGGCTCAATCAATACCGTTGCTTGGAGTTTCGGAGGCGGACGGAGGTAAGGGATGGCTTGCCCATGCCTCTCCTCTCCGTTCGCCCTCTCCCTCCCCCTCGAACTCCTCAGACGACTCAAGTGGCCCTCCTCCCGATATCCTCCATCCGCGCTCCCTGTCCCCACACCACGCCCGACCTCCACAACCTGCTTCCTACCAGCCCGCACCACCTCCTCAGACCGCCGTATCCTTATCGTTAACAGAGTCGCTCCTCCCCCGAGATGGGCGCACACGACCTGTAGATGTCTTCTCTCTCCCGGATCCGCGGTATGTTCCCCGTAATCGCAGGAAGTTCAACGACTCGATATGGACCACCGTGTGGTGTGCTGGTGTTAGCATATGCCTCGTCTCGTCTGTCCTTATCCTATTCCTCACGAAGGCACCTCCAAGGTCGTCGCCCCGATCCTATACAACCCTCCTCCACACCGTTCCTCTGCTTACAATCCTCACGTTCGTGAGTGCTGCTGTATGCTATATCCATGTATTCCTCCTCCGCATATTCGTCAAGCCCGTCATGGTTGCTACCTCTGTCTTCATTCCTGCCACCCTGCTCTTATCTGCAGTTTGGGCCTTCATTGGGAGTTTCATGTGGGACGGCAACACAGAACCAACATGGGGAGAAACATGGGGGTGAGTGACAATTCTCAATGGAAAGCATGGGTTGCTCACTACGTTTGAATTTAGTTTGCGACTGTTCTCTTTGGTTCCCCTCGCCCTTGCTGTTTACACTGGACGACGATTATTGAACCTCCCCCGCGACATTCACACAGCCTCGTCAATCCTTAACCTGACAACTCGGCTCTTAATGGAGAATCCCTTCCTACTGGCCTTGTCTCCAGCTGTCCTGCTCGCCGCGCTCTTGCTTTCGATCCCATTCATCACCCTGGCCTTCCGCCTCCTCTTGTTTGGCTACTTCACCTATCCCGATACTCCTCGGTCCGTGTGGCATCCAGCAGAATGGGCACACTGGGCAATCTCTGGAACTATCGGCGTATGGTTGTGGTCTTGGGGAGTTGCACGAGGGCTGCTCCGCGTGACTTGTGCAGGGGTCATTGGCGCGTGGTACTTCGCCGAGTGAGTGCACCTCTTTTCTATCTTCATGATAGACTTCCTCGGGTGCTTATTAGGAATTTAGTCCCGCTCTTCCTCCGCCTCCCCCCACGTCGACGCATACAATCCATGCGGCCCTCATGCGGTCATCTCAACCCTCTCTTGGGACCATCGTCCTCTCGGCCCTGGTGGTGACGGCCATTCGTATGACGGGGCTGATGATTGTAGCATTGCGCGCATTGCCGGCATATCTCCCACCTTACATGCGCTTCGTGAGCATTGCTGCAGGGATGGCCGTCGGCTACTTGCAGGTCGCGACCGACTCTCTGAGCACCTACGCTCTCATCTACACGGGCTTGACAGGAGACCCATTCTTCCCGAGTGCAAGGAGATCCCGTGTACTAGTTGGTGCAGTGGAGAACCCATCTTTGGTGAACTACCGTAGGAGATTCAAGACTGAACGTAAGCGATTTTGGCTGTGTTATGCTGAATGTATCTGACCTTGTTTGTCCAGCCCCTCTCACCTTGCTGACTGTTGCACCATTAACGCTAACCTTCCCGTTCGCGTTGATCACTTATCTCTTCGTCGCACATACGCTCAATGCACCAGATTCGGCGCTCTCCGCGGCTTTGCTCGCAGGTGCGGTCACCGCACTTGTAGGGTTATTCTGTATCGGTCTAGTCAAGGACACGTGAGTGGTCTCATGTCTTATCTTTTATCGCCAAACGCGTGACATTCCACCAGTGCGGATACGCTTTACATCTGCTATTGCATCGACAAGGACACCGGCGAGCGCCGTCGGGAAGAGGTTTTCTCGGCTGTGAGTGGCTGCATGCACCCGACCGATCCAGCAGTGCTAACTAGTCGCCAGTTCGAGTACGAGAACCGGAACCAGCATACACAGCCTGCTCAGCGTCGTCCTGCAGCGCAAACGGCCCCTATCCTCCCTACGCACCAGGATCGTCGCCAACCACTGCCCTCTTCACCGCCGCTCGTCCAGCCGCCTCTCCTCCCCCATTCCCATGCGCCCCCGCTGCAGCGCGACAATACGCCAGATCCGTTCGAAGTCGATCACACGCCGTCAGAGCACGACGAGGATCTCCCCGCAGGCTATCTGTTGCAACACGACCCGTACTCGCCGCAGTCGTCGCAGGCGAGCGTGCCTTCCCGGCTTCCTCTGAGCCAGCGGAGGCCGTCGGACGGCACGATCCGAGGGGGCGTTCCTGTGCCCGCGCTGGAGCCGCCATTAGAGAGCGACGAAGAGGAGGAGGACAGGGAGAATAGCCAGCTGTTCCCGGGGAGCGACTTGTTCTGAGCAGCGACCCACTTGAGAAAGAGGGGGAGGAGGAGGCTTGTTGTGGTCCTCCCGCGGCATGGGTGCCTGGAACATGAGTACCCGGAGGTTGTATTCACGACTCACGGGTCACGAACCCCTCGCGTATTTTTCCGCACGTCCCTGTTTCTTCTATAGCGGTGTCTGCGTTTTATATCACTCACTATCTAATGGTGGTATCTCAACGGAGGACCATGCAGTTGTGTCATATCTTGATTCTGGTATCACGTCGGACCAATGCTTTTGTCTGTCCACCTCGTGACGCTCCCGTTCAAATGTCTATTCATCCATTCTATCCGTCCCATATCAATGATCCTCATGTTCTCATCTTCCATCGTGTATCTATTCTGGTCATGTCGTAGCATAGGCCGCGTTGATTGTACATATATACAATTAGAATGGACTGGGTTCCTTACATGCTGCGTGGTAGCGTGCCGCGTACATGCGAAATGAAGGGCAACGGAAGACGAGGGCCACGGTTAGAGCTTAGCGTGAAAGGTCGCTGGCGAATCCGAAGGTATGCGGATGACAACCTTGCCGAAGTGGGTACCCTCTTCGAGGAGCTTGAACCCCTGCTCAGCAGACTCGAGCCCGTCTAAGACATGCGAGACGACGGGCACGATGCGGTGCTTGGCAAGGAAGTTCGTCGCGTCGACGAGGTCCTTGTGCGAGCCCATGGTCGACCCGAGCAGTTTCTGGTTCTTCATCACTTCGCGCATTGTCATAGTCACTTTCGGGCTTGTGTGCCTATGGCGTGGCGTGGTCAGCTTGTGAAGTTATATATGCTGGAGACGGACGGGTCAGTTTCTTACATTCCAAAGACCACAACACGCCCGCCTGGCTTAAGTATTGGGGAGACTTTCCCCATGATGTCTCCTCCACCAGCATCAATGACTGTGTTAAGCAGCCCCTTGCCACTTTTTTTCAACAGAGCGCCAAGCTGGTTGGGCCAGTCCTCTGCAAAGTCGTCAACGGTGGACGACGGGTATGGCGGCGCGCACGTACCTTTCTTGTAGCTTACACCACCCTTGGCACCGAGCTCCACGGCTTTGCGAATTTTCTCTTCGCTGCCGCTCGTGACATAGACGTTCGCCCCTGCTGCGACGGCGAGCTGGAGCGCGAGAATGGCGACACCTCCGCCGACGCCGGTCACAAGGACGTTGTCGCCTCTCTTCACGGCGCCGTTGACCATGGTGGCCCTTGCGTTCTCCGCCGTTCAGCGCAAGCTGTGGAGAGGATGCAGAGCGTAAGTACGTGTACCTACCTCCAAGCCGTCACGCCGCCGAGTGGCCACGCGGAGGCGTGCACGTCGTCGAGGTGATCTGGGGTCGGGATGACCTGGTCGCGGTCGACGACGACGTACTGTGCAAATGCACCGAAGTCGACTGCCTTGACGCCGCCAACCACCGCGAAGCTAGAGACGGGATTGGGACGTTTAAAGGTCGCTACTACATGCGTGAGTCGTCGGAAGACTTCACTTGGACTCTGGGGCATCCGGGTGCTTCTCCCAGCCCCGCATGGGGAGGCAAAACACGCGCTTGCCCAACAGAGGATCATTCTCGTCGGTGGACACTGAGACAACGCCTGTGAATGACTGCATGAACCACCATAGTCACGGTATAAACGGAAAGGAATAGAGCTCCCGTACCTGCAGCGTCCGAGCCGAGGACCCTCCCAAAGCCGATGCCAGGGTACAGGTTCTTGCGAATCCACAGCTAGGGACGCATTCAAGCACACAAAACGCTCGCATTACGACGCCACTCACGTCTCTGTGGTTGAACGCCGCAGCGTGTATCCTCACAAGGACCTGGCCAGACTTGAGCGGAGGAAGCGGTCGGTCCTCCACCACGGCGTCGTGGAGAACGAAGGCACTCTTGCTTTTGTGGAGAACAAGGGCCGATGTCGTCTTAGGTATATGGACCACAGTAGTCATTACGGCCAGGTTCAGATGGAGAGGGTGGGACACCCCAGGTCGTCATGGAAGGAAGTGCAAGTCTTCCTGACGAAACCGGGTAACCGCACCGGCCCAGAAGCGTCCACAGATTTACCCGACTTTTATCCGTGCTGCCACTTCAATGCATTGCATTCCCCCTTTGCTTGACTTGCTGTTCCTCTCTTTGGGCCTGGCTTGTGTACGCTGGACTTTACTTCCTAGTGATCTGGTGCACTTGGCCGTCTTATTGGTCGGGGGACTTGATGCAAGGATGGACTTCGTCAGTACTCCGCTCGCTCTCTCTGCTCCGAACCCATGCTCCAGGACTTGTACCTAGGAAAGGGGACCGCGGTATGTCTCGCGTGTTAACGTGTCTGTATGCGGCCACTAACCGAATCTGTTCATGTGCCTAGTTGTTGTCGCTATGTCCGGAGGCGTCGACTCTTCTGTCACGGCCAAACTCCTTGCCGAACAGGTAAGCCTCTCAGTCCGAGTTCGTCTACGGTCGTCATTGAACCAAGGCACAACGTAGGATTATGACCTATCCGCAGTCTTTATGCGTAATTGGGATACGCGCGACGAGTCGGGAACAGATAGCGGCTGCGAATGGAAGAAAGACTGGGAGGACGTGCAGAGAGTCTGCCGGATGCTCGGTCTCAAGTGCGAAATGGTGGGGTTTTCGAAGAATCTATCCTCCACCCCACCTCATGTGACCCTCCAGGTCGACCTTTCGCGCGAATATTGGACCCGCGTTTTTGAGCCTGCGTTAGAACAATGGGAGGCTGGCTCTACGCCGAACCCGGATGTCTGGTGCAACAAGTATGTTTCATCTTCCCAACAACCGTAGTCAGCCCCTCACTTCCGCGTGTATAGAGAAGTGAAGTTTGGAGCTCTTATGGACAGACTCGTGAGCAAGGACTCTTGGATTGCTACGGGTATGTTTATATAGATTACTTAATGGTTATGGATACTAATGCCATCCTTTAGGACACTATGCGGACAAGAAATGGGCGTTACCTCCTCTGAACGTGTCCAATCTCTTTGCATATGGGAAGTTTCCACCGCGTCCGCAACTACGACGACCAGTAGACAGGTCCAAGGATCAGACATACTACCTTGCTGCCATCCCAGAGGCGAGTCTCTCGCGTGCCTTATTTCCCCTCGCGCCATACAAGAAGATCGAAGTCCGCGAAATGGCCCACAAATGGGGCTTACCAACTGCATCGCGAGAGGAGAGCATGGGGATATGTTTTGTCGGAGAGAAGCGCAGATTCGACGATTTCATAGGTACTGTTGATTGTCATATTCCACCAGATTGGTTATGCTGACTGATGGTCTTGTTTGTCATAGCTGAATACATCCCCCCCAAGCCAGGGCCTATCATCGAGTTAGAAACTGGGAAGACTCTTGGCAGGCATCATGGTCTGTATTCGTATACCATCGGTCAAAATGCGAGGATAAGAGGCATGCCACAGAAGATGTTTGTCGCCAGGAAAGACCCCAAGCAGAACGCGATCTACGTCGTTCCTGGCTCGTACGTTCTATTCAGTCCTCATGAGTGTGTTTCCGAAAATTAATACGCCAAACTTAGCGATCATCCAGCACTGTATTGTAACTCTATCGTCATGGACAAGTGGAAATGGATCTGGGAAGACGCACCGCCCGCCGGTATCGACGGTGAAGGATTCCGCGGTCGTGTCCAGCACCGGCATCGGATGGTGGATGTCCCCGGCATGGTACAGCGGTCAGTTCGCCAGGACAGGATATCCCATTCTCGCGCTGACCCATCTCCATGAAACTGCAGACAGGCTGACGGGTCCATACGGATCACGTTCCAGAAACCGCAGAGCAGTGTAGCCACTGGCCAAGTGGCTGCTATGTGGAACCGCGATTGGTGCCTGGGCTGCGGTGTGATCACCGCGACTGAAGATTCATGCAAATGACATGTTATGGTATACTACTGCGTAATGGTTAATCTAGTGCCAAGTAATCTAATGGCTCCGGGTCATGGTGAGCTGCCCGATCACATCCTAGGATGGCGAGGTGGATGAGGTCGAGGACAGACCTCGCACGCTGGGCCCCACAACTCAATCGTCGATCAATCTCCCACTCTATCTTGTGTGCTTCGAGGCCGGTCCTTTTGGGTGTCAGTCGTGTACATAGGATATGCATGTTCATGTAGTTGTTACGTACAAGCGATGTGTGCTTGTGGCCAATGACCACGAGCGCCCGAGTGGCTTGCAGGATTCGCGCCAGTCGGAACAGGCAGTTGCACTCCATCCCCTGCTTGCCCCTCGTCGCCATTCTCGTCGCTCTCGAGTCTCGCCCTCTCTTGCTTAACGCCACGTTGCCGCTAGTCTCCGACGGAACAACTCAGCATCCTTGCGGCCGCGGATTCCAGCTGACCCTGCATGTTTTGGAGGTATACCGATCGCATTCGTCCGCCGAGCTGTCTTCACCGAGTCTCCCTGCAGATTCGGTTTTCATAATGCGTCCATCATCGACTCGCTCCTAGACAAAGAGGATGTCTCTCTGGAAGCCATTCTCGATGAGGACGACCTCCTTCAGGAGTGCAAGGCCCAGCACACTCGGCTTATCGACTACTTCTCCCGTGTCAATGTGCTCCAACGCTTGCTAGGATACGTGACGGGGCAGATCGAGGGCGACGACAAGGGCAGTTTCAAGTGAGTGGACACTCACCGCTCTGGCGGACGTGCGTGCTCAGAGCCGTGATCCCTGGAGATATCCGTTTGTCGCGACCGAAGTCTTGTGCAGCGAAATATGGTCCATAGTGGAGACGTGCATCGACAACCAGGAGCAGCTGCTCGTGCCGTTCTGGGAGACGGTGCTGGACAAGTCGCCGGAGGAGATGAAGAGCCAGGTGATGATGGCCGCCCACTTCGCAAAAGTCAATGTCGCGTTCCTGAGCAAGAAGCCCGCGGAGGTGAATACATCCCATGTCCCCCTCTCCCTCTTGCCTCGTATGGCGTGATTTCTGAGCCCTTGCGCTCAGATGTTGGCGTTCATACAAGCACAAGCCGACATCGTGGAGCGGATATTACGGCATATCGAGTCCCCGCCTTTCGCGGATCTTCTCGTCCGCATCATCCAGCTCGACGAGCATCCCGCCGGGGCTGGAGTTCTTGAAGTATGTTTCCAATCATGCGTCGTCTATGCGCTCGCGAACCACTCTTACAACGCGGCGTTCAGTGGCTGTCCCAGGAAAACCTCATGTCGCGCCTCATCGACCTGCTATCGCCGGCGCACAGCAGCGACATGCATACAATCGTCGCGGAGCTCATCAAGGGCATCATCTCCATGGCTGCCCCCTCTCCTGCGGCAGGAATCTCTGACGGGCCGAACCACCCGCCTGCGTCGAACGTGTTTGCGCGCGAACTTGCCCACCGCGACAGCGTCGCGAAACTCGTCAGTTTCATCCTGTACGACTTCGGCCCGGGCGCGGCCGACAAGGGGAAGGCGGTCGACACCTCATATACTCCGGAATCTGCTGCATCGTCGGTCATCCAGTCCATCTGCATCATCATCGAACTCATACGACAAAATAACTCGGACTACTTCGAGCCGTACCTCTTCCATACCGTCCGCACGCGCCTCATACAGGTCCAGCAACAGATGCAGATGAACCAGGACGGGGCGCGCGAGAGCTTGGAGGCGGCCATGAAGGAGATGGTCAACCGCATGGGTGTGGTCCACCTAGGTCCGGTCCTGGACCTAATGTGCGATCACCTGGACCAATTGCAGCGATATCTCAAGCAACCACGATCCCAGGTACGTATGCTTCGCCCCCGTATGGAACTGCTCATGCCTAAGTTTGAGATCGACAGGACGGGCCGGTGCTCACGAGCCTTGGAGCGATACCTCCGCTGACGTTTGAGCGATATCGAATATGCGAGCTCTATGCGGAACTGCTGCACTGTTCGAACATGTCTCTCCTGAATCGCCCCCAAGAGTACGACCGCCTATACGATGCAGAGGGCCGACTGCAAGGCGGTCTATCGTCTCTCGAGGAGTTGGCGCAGGTCATTGCGATCGGCAACGGGTCCGGTGACAATGACGGGATGGACGATGACGAGGACGTCGAGACCGAGTCCGTACACGAGTTCCCGATATCCCATGCTCCCTCATCGTCCTTGATCGACTCGGACGAGGATATGAGTGGAGGCAGCTCGGACGAAGAGGCTATGGAGGAGATCGCCATGTATGATTCGCACCATGACTCCAGTCCTAGCCCTCGAGATTCCCCCACAGAGCAGATCTCTAGGCGGGTTGGCTCGCCGATCAGGCTGTCTGCACCAGTGCCGACTACGTCGTCATCCCCCGGAGACATCTCGTCCTTCCCACAGCGTCAGAATTCGTGGCAATCAGACAGTGAGGGCCCGTCAAGACCACGGTCGGCGAGTTCGCGTAGGAGCGCGAGGAGATCGAGGGCAGACCTGCCGTTCGGGCGCCTGGTACTGGGAGAGCGGCTTAAACAACGGTTTCTGGAAGCAAATGTGGCCTCAACACTATTGGTACGTCTCGGGTGAAAGATGTTTTATGGTTGCTTCTTATTTGTGTTACTGCAGGACCTGTTTTTCGAGTTCCCGTGGAACAATTTCTTGCATAGTGTCGTGTACGATCTCATACACCAGATTCTGACTGGTCGTGTCGATGGAGGATTCAACCGAGAGCTGACAGTGGCATTGTTCCGGGATGCGAGGCTCATGCACCGTATTATTGAGGGCTCGAAACGAAACGACGTCGAAAGGTTCGTGCAGCACGCCGTTATTAACGCGCCGTTCGCTGATGTCTTCATCATTTCGTTTGTAGCGAGAAGCCGAAAGGTGTCAGACTGGGCTACATGGGCCACCTCACGCTCATATCCGAAGACGTCATCGGGGCACTCGAACACCTTCCGCCCGACCTCCGTCTGCAGATCGGCCAGTACGCGCCCCAGCCCGAGTGGGACGAGTACGTCACGGGCCGGTACAAGGAGACGAAGAAGAAGGACACGAGTCTTCTTGGCGGTGGAAAGCCGGTCGTCGCGCCTGCCATGCGGAACGGTGCGGCTCAGTGGAGGGTCGACGAGGCCGACGCGATAGCAACAACGGCTGTGCGGGCGGGCTCGGACGCAGGTGCGGGTGCAGATACGGGTGCAGGCCCGGGCGAGGGGCCAGCGATGGCGGAGATGAAGGGCGAGTTCCGGAGGACGTCGAGTCGGAGGGAGGGGAGCGCGGACTTCGGCAGCATGCCGATGGACGACGAGGACGAGGAGTTCAACTCTGCTCCGCCGCGCGTACGTGCTTAGCCTGCCGTTGTGTGATCCCACCCCCGGACGCGATTGGACTGACGGCGAGAATGCCTTTTTGTGCAGTTCGCGAACTACCTGGTGCAGGAAATGCAATCTTCCGAGCACCTGGGTTCTTCAGACGAGGCGTCCGATGATGAAGAAGATGGCGGCTGGCTGGCTCATTCTACTTTTGAGTTGCGGCCGCCTCCAGTTACGGCTCGCCAGCACGATAACGGACGAAGACCTCTGAGCTCTTCCGGATTCGATGTGCGTGTTGTGGTTCGTTTATTGATCCCCGGCCTTCGTTGATTATCTTCTAGGATGCATTCACCGCCTCGTCGTCTTCACACCCATCGTTCCATGATCCCTTCGAAGACGTGAGTAGTCGGGGTTGTCTTGGCGCTGAGCCATTCTGTGACATCGGCTTTCGACAGGATGCCTTCGGACCATTCTCTGATTCGGCCGCTGCCAATGGCACGGATCCCTTTACGTTTGCGACGATGACGGTTTCGGACGAGTTTATGGCCGACAGCTCCTTCGACTCCTTCGGAGACTTCGGCGACTTCCAGAGTGCCCACACGGGCGCGGGCGCGGGCTCGGCTTCCTTCGAGGACGAGGGCATGCTCACGCCGACCGGCGCCGACAGCTGGAGCTTCGCGAGCGCCTCGAGCACGGGGTCCTTCGACGAGGCGATGGAGCGCAGATCAGGTGAGGGGAACAGGGAGCAAGACGAACGGACTGCGCGCGACAACAACTAGAAACAATGTACGCTTTGCTTCGAATCACTACTGTATGCTCACCCCCGCCGTCCTTGGTGACGGCCTGTATGTACTGTACCGCATACGCAGCCTAAGTAGAATCGCTGTCAGCAGGCAGCTTGCCTGTCTGTTTGTCTGTCTGTGTCGTACTCTGCACATGCGCCCTGGACAGTCATCAGTAGGATTTGTGTATCATCAGATGGCTCGTTAGTTAGATATATCCATGGATCCACTGTTTGCTACTATTAGCAACTATGCCGACTTGGGCTTGTAGAGGTACCCGCCCTCGCGCTGCACGGCAGCGAAGTCCAGAGTAGCGAGCTGCTTTCCTGTGCTGTCCTTGAGGGCGCATTCGACCTTGTCTCCCGGGACAACAGGCCCGACTCCCGAGGGAGTCCCCGTAAGGATCAGGTCACCCTCCTGCGATCACGAGGGTCAGAGGCACAGGCACACATGACACGGCTCGAGGATAACCCACCTCCAAGGTCATGATGGTCGAGACGTGTTCGATGAGCTTGGGAATGGTGAAGATCATGTCCTTGGTGTTTCCATCCTGCTTAACGGCGCCGTTGACCTGTATTCCAGCGTAAGCACGAGGCGTCGGGCTCCGAACCATGTCTTCTGCACGAACCTTGAGAGTGAGGTTGAGGTTCGTGGCGTCGGACACAGACTCCTTCGGGATGTACGAGCTGGGGCACGGAGGTGAGCCATGGGAGCGAGCACCCCAGACAATACCAAGAGGGAAGGGGGCCTTGCCTGATGGGGGTAAACGTGTCGAAGCCCTTGGCGACGGTCCAAGGGAGCCTCTTGGCCTTGATCTCGTCCTGGAGGTTGCGCGCCGTCATGTCAACGGCCAAGGCTGGGGGGGTGCGGAGCTCAGCGTGTAATTAAACGGGCCGCGGCGGGACAGACGGCGTTACCGTAGCCGGCGACGTAGCTCTCCGCTTGGGAGGCAGGGATGTCGCGCCCGCACTTGCTGACGACGACGCCAAGTTCGACTGTGGACGGCCGGGGGGCCCAGTCAGCTCCAGCGGGTGGGGCGAGACTAGTAGAAGACGGCAGGGTCGGCGACACGGACCTTCGTAGTGCGCCAGGATGCCCTGGGGGATCTCGACGGTGCCGCCAGAAGCAACGTAACTGGTGGTGGGCTTGAGGAAGATGATGGGCTCGGTCGGGACGGCGTTGTTAAGCTCCTTGGCGTGCTCGCTGTAGTTCCGGCCGATGGCCACAATCTGGCGAGGCATATAATCAGCTTTGATGCTAAGAGAGGCCCCACAATAAATCCCGAGATGACCTTCTTTCCTTGTTGCACGAACGAGGCTGCAACGCTCGTGTGGGCCCTGGAGGTGGAGCTGAAGGTCCTCCGGGAGACGGATGTGGCACGCCGGGTGAAAGCGGACAGCTTTGCACTGTTTCGGAGTGTGGCTGCCAACATTGCACTGACGACGGTGTTGAACGGGCGCAGTTGGGTCTTGGACTGGTCTTGGACGGACACGCCACGTATGTTCTAAGCACACGAACCTGAACTTGAACTGCCTCTTCTGACGTGACTGTGGGAGGATAAACCGTTCTTTCTGCCGTCTTTTCCCCATCAATACACGCCATTCATGTGTACAATTTTATGGCCCCTCAACGGGCACATGGTGTAGTTGGTTATCACATCCGCTTAGCATTAAGCGTCTGCGGGGGGTGCTGGGTTCAATTCCCAGTGTGTCCACATCTTTTGCCATTCCCAGTGCCATATTGCACCCGCGTTATCGGCGGCCGGTGCGGCGCTGATCTGCGTGCCCGTCGGTCCTCCCATTACTTACCGCTTGCTTTTTTCATGAACGGAGCTGGAACTCGAGGCTGGGCCAACGTACGCCAACGTCTAGGGTCGCACGCAAAGCGAGCTCCACCAGCACTTTCCAAGTTCTTGTCATACACGGGCTTGGCATTCCGCGGACTTGGAGCCCCAGACTACTTATGACCTGACCGTGACAAACTGGCAGACTTTGGCCTAGACCTGCAAGAACGATATCCACGACCAGGACTGCCCCAATGCTTATTTCAATCCGTCGCAGCACTTACCGCCAGTCTACCATAAATTTCAAGAGATCGTCGCCAGACAGTCGTCAGCGCAGTCATCCTTGCTGCTGCAACTCCGACTCGCCGATCGTTGGGGCTTTCGTTGGGCAATGGCGACGGACGGGAACACGTTTTGCACTCAGGATCTGTACGAACTCTACCACTACTGCCTCGCTCCTATTCGGCAACTTTTCTCTGGTCTTCCAAGCTCTAATTAGTGGCGCAGAGCCCTTCCGCGCCGAAGCCTTGTGTTTCGGCCTTCCGGTCGTCTGCTTACTTTGGCTTCTCGGCGGCGGTTGGTCGGTCGGCCCCTCACGTAGATCTCTTGGCGAGCCAAGGCCCTCCAAGTGGACGCACCAGGGCTTGGCGAGCATGGGAACCGCTGTTCGGCCCCTCGCGCCATAAAAGCTTTGGCCGCCAAGAGCCTTGCGGTTGCTTGACCTCGCCATATAACGCGCTGCGTTGCCCTGGGGGCAAGAAGCAAGCCCTCGTCCGCTGACGTGTGCGCGTGCGCGGCGTCCACACGAATCCCGACCCCGACTGCGGCGTCGCTAAATTGCCTGCTACTCGCGAGGCCCTTCGTGATCTGCTGCCGCTTCTTTCAGCTTCTTGACTTCACCGTCTTGCTGGTGAGATGTCCTTGCTCGCTTTCTTCCTCCTCCTCGCGCTTTTGTCGTCTGTGACTACGTTCCCGCTCGACCGAGTCGTGAGTCTGGCAAGCATGGAGTGAGTTTTGTGTCCTCTTATCGCATCGATGGTTGGGATCTCAACCTAGGGCTGGACAGAGATGGACAGCAGAGTGAGGCGGAGGCGCAGGATGGGCAGCAGGGGCACTTGAGTCACTCGTGGGTAGTCGCTGTTGTTGTATCTCTGGGTGAGTCCCAAGTCTTCCTGCTCGTTCCCTCTCTTATCGTTGAATTTTGGCATAGTGGTGATCCTACTCGCCGTCGCGGTGACAGTATTCGTCGTAAAATTACGGCAGCGCCGCAAGAGGAGTGCTGCCAGTCGAAGGCGCCTGAACTACAGCCGCACATCCGACCAGTTGGTAGCGGCGCCTGAGCAGCCTGTCTGGCGCGGCCCATACACCTCTCGCGCGTCGTATACCCGGTCGCCATCTCCAGTGAGTAAACTCTATGTCACTTGCACTCTCGAAGATGAGTGTTTGCTGACTCATTACCTTCGCCACTATCAGCCCTCTCCGGCGCATCTCTCCGAGAAGAACAAGTGGGCCCAAGCACAGCGGTGATATAGCGATTTCGGAGTCATTCTACGTGTCCTCGCAACGGCCAGACGGGGTTTGTGTGAGTACCATTCTCGCCGCCAACGACTGGGAAGTGCAAGCTGATAATTGGTCCGTAGGTTCCTTCGCTGCCATGAACGCGCTCTCTCCATTCCCATACAACCCGACATCGCCCAGCTCTCCGCGCTACGCTTGTAACACGACAAACTAGGACGACACCAGGGTGGCGTACCCCAGTTAGCCACCCATCAGCACTTACTCCCACAACTCCGCCACGGGCGCCCAATACCCCTGCATTCTCAACGACACATTCTCTGGAGTCCACTGTCGAGGGATGCAGCTTGGTATCGACGTGCGGCTGGCGTGCTCCATGCCCTACGGATCTTTGGCTTGGAGACGCAAGCCTTGGAGTAGGTTACGGCAGCTGTACTTGCCACAGTAATCGTATTCTGTCACGCAGCGCCCCGCCCTGGAGACTGCTTCCGACATTCAAGCTCCAGGGCCCGCCCTGGCCTGCTAGGGAAGACACAAGACCTCCATGCTCGAAACCTGCTGACGAACTACTTATCAGGGCCAACCCGAGTCTATCGGGCACGCCAAGAGGCTTGAGTTGTGCACCCGTCATCATCCCCCATTGCCAGCGATCAGAAGCGGGTGCCTGCTTCTGGCGCGGGCTTGGTCTTGTTTCCCGCCCCGCGGTGTGTAGAAACTAGCCTTCCCTCGTTGCAAACACGTCTGTGCATAGCCTTCTGAATTGGACGCTTTCTATTAGCCTTTCACCGGCACAGAAAAGCTTTGGAAAGGCTCGTCTTTCCACAACTGTCCAAAGACGTTTTCCTCTGCGAAAGATCTGATAAATCTCTATCAGTTCTGAAGGCTTTCCTTGCTGCGGAAAGCCACGCTCCTCGCAGTGAGCACTGTGATACCGCAGTTCTAGCGGTCGAAACTCTATTCCAAGCTTATTCTCCGCTCGTTCGTTGGCGGAGCAATATCCTGGGCTTCTCCAGCCCGGGGAGGGCAGCATCTTCACACTCCACAGTAATACGCATTCGGAGCCGCACGAACGAGGAGGGTTAAATTCGGTACTTCGTGGCGGGCGCTGCAATCGATGTCAAGCTTCGCATGATTCCTCCACACCGCGAGGCTGGTACAGAAATTACGTTGGAGGGCTATAGAAGGAAATATTTCGCTCCCATGGGCGGAGAAAAGGCTTTAAATGAATGAATGGGTCCTCGGAGTCGGGGCCGGCAAAGCTTGAGACTAGACATCGTCTCCGAGGTCGGGAGTTCTACCGAAAAGCCCCGCGGTTGAATTACCGGCCCGATATTCTATGTTTCTTCCAAAGCCGCAGACTGCATGCGTATTGTTACGAATTCAGACGTGGGTCGGAGACCATGACCTGGACGACAACTCGAGGAATGACATACCAATTAGCGCCTAGTATAACATCATTGTCTGAATTCGACGCCGCTGTCATATAAACTATTTCCTGCCGTAAGGCGGCCCAAGTTGAGATTCACATTCATTGCGAGATGATTCAAACATGTATCATGCGCTCGTATGTCAGGTGTCGGATTATAAACGGATGGCATGGGGCTGCGTCGAGAGTGTGGCTAGGCTAGACGGGGCGGATGAAATCCGAATGGGGAACCCTAGACCTAACCCTGGAGTGGCAGTTGTGCATTTTGACGAGTCAGGTGATTTGGAATGGAGTGAGAATGACTCGGGTTGTAGGAATATAGCACCGTCGTCTGACCCCGCATCCCCCCAGTTTTCCTTCCCTGCCCGACCCGTCCCCGTTCCTGCCACCGTCGCTGCAGCCATGTCTCTGTCAACCAAAATGCGCATACAGACCGTCTCAAAAGCGTCTTCACCGGCGCAGATCATCCGTTCCCGGTCAACGGTGGCAGGTACGAGTGCCTCGATGCTCGACGCAAAGTCCAGGGTGCGCGACCATGCCAGGAAGATCAGTGGGTCCAGTGTCCGCAAGGCCACTCCTTCCAGCTCTGTGTACGTCGTGCCGTCTTCTATACACTCGTCCATACCTTTTAAGACAGCACATCCATAGCCGCCCTACACCTGCTCCGGGGTACCAGCAGCTGCCCACGAGAAACAACGTTCCTTACCCCCCACCCTCTCTCCCACCCCATGCGGAAGGTCCCCTCGACCACTCCTTCGTTGGAATGTCCGGCGGCCAGATCTTTCACGAGATGATGGTCAGGCATGGCGTCAAGCACATTTTTGGATACCCAGGGGGTGCCATCCTTCCCGTCTTCGACGCGATCTATAATTCCCCGCAGTTTGAGTTCGTCCTCCCAAGACACGAACAGGGTGCGGGCCACATGGCGGAGGGCTACGCCCGTGTCACCGGCAAGCCCGGAGTCATCATCGTCACCTCCGGTCCGGGCACGACGAATGTCATCACCCCCATGCAGGACGCCCTCAGCGACGGCGTCCCTCTCATTGTTTTCTCCGGCCAGGTGGCCACGTCCCTCATCGGCTCCGACTCCTTCCAGGAGGCGGACGTTGTGGGCATCTCAAGAGCATGCACAAAATGGAACGTCATGGTCAAGGACATCTCCGAGCTCCCACGCCGCATCAACGAGGCATTCAAGATCGCGACGTCAGGACGCCCAGGACCTGTCCTTGTCGACCTCCCCAAGGATATCACCGCGGGGATCCTGAAAACTCCCTTGCCTTACAAGGCAACCACCCCCGGCCGACCTCTTGGTCTCCCATCTAACCCCCTCCTCCCCACCGACCAGTCCATCGATCATGCTTCCATCAAGCAGGCTGCCGAGCTCATCAACCAGGCGAAGCGGCCTGTGATCTACGCTGGCAATGGCATTCTTTCTTCGCCTCTGGGCCCAAAACTGCTGAAGCAGATCGCAGACCAGGGTAACATCCCCATCACGACCACTCTCCAGGGGTTGGGTGCGTTCGACGAACTCGACGAGAAGTCCCTGCACATGCTTGGCATGCACGGTTCCGCGTACGCCAACCTCGCGATGCAGCAAGCGGACGTCGTCATCGCCCTCGGCGCGCGGTTCGACGACCGCGTCACCGGCAAGGTCGACACCTTCGCACCCGCCGCCCGTGCGGCCGCGCTCCTGGGCCGAGGCGGGATCATCCACTTCGAGATCATGCCGAAGAACGTGAACAAGATCATCGAGGCGAACATCCCCGTGCTTGGGGATGTCATCACAGGGATGGCCGTGCTCGCGCCGCTCATCAAGCACCAGCCGCGGACAGAGTGGTTCTCGGACATCCGCAGCTGGAAGGCGAGCTATCCGTTCACGTTCCGCAAGAGCGCGGCGGGCGCGCCGATGAAGCCGCAGGAGGTGATCGAGGAGCTCGACAGGCAGACGGCGCACATGAAGGACGACGTCGTGATCTCGACGGGCGTCGGTCAGCACCAGATGTGGGCCGCGCAGCACTTCCGCTGGCGCGCGCCGCGCTCGATGGTCACCTCGGGCGGGCTCGGCACGATGGGCTTCGGGCTGCCCGCTGCGATCGGCGCGAAGGTCGGCGCGCCGGAGAAGACGGTCGTCGACGTCGACGGGGACGCGTCGTTCTCGATGACGGCGATGGAGCTCCAGACTGCGTCGCAGTACGGGATTGGTGTCAAGGTGCTCGTGCTGAACAACGAGTTCCAGGGCATGGTCCAGCAGTGGCAAGGTGCGTGATGCTCACTAAGGCCTCGCATGTGGATGTGGTGCTTACGTGCGCTTTGAACAGACCTATTTTACGACAGCCGCTACGCGCACACGCGCATGGTCAACCCAGACTTCGTTGCGCTCGCACGTGCGATGAACGTCCATGCCATCCGCTGCAAGACTGCCGACGAGCTCCCCGAAAAGATGAAGGAGTTCCTCGAGCACGATGGCGGGAAGCCGGTGCTGATGGAGTGTATTGTCGACAGAGCCGAGCACGTGTTTCCCATGGTGAGTGCTCGCAGGCGATCGGTGTATGTGTGCGCGGAGATTCTGACTGTTCCGCTCAGGTTCCTGCGGGCAAGGCTCTCCACGAGCAGATCCTTCACCCCACGTTCCGGGAAGCGTACGCGAATGGCAACCACAGCAAACGATGAAGCGTGGCGACTTTGCTTTATCTTCCTCCATCTACAGAATAACCCCTTTGGTTCATCACATGACTTTACGCCCTTACGTGTAGAACCCCCCGATCTATACGTAAAGCATCATCTTATAGGTCGCAGCCGCTTTTCGGGGCGTCGTCGGACACTCATTGGATCAAAAAGAAGCAAAAAGTTCCTTCTGGGACACCATGTATCTACTAATACACGGCTCGGTTACACAACTTGGAATTCTTGGGTCACCAGTATTTTTTTTGCCTTCGGTTTCCGTTCGTGGGCAGCGGGGACTCTCGCAATGTTCAAAGCTGGAGAGCAGACTAAACTCATTCGATGTTCCGTGGGTCATGCTTCTATACCATTCACCAAGTCTACGAGATGGTACATGCATAGAAGGCACCGAGTTCGAAACCATGTTCAGCTACTTTGTTTGAACAGTCTCCTCCGTGTCCCTGAGCGCCTGGATCATCGCCGACCCAACCTTCGTGGCCTCCTCAAACCGGGACTCGAAAAAGCTCGCGGTGTGCATGAACCGCTGCTTGTACAGCTCGAAGCTCCCGAACGAGATACACTGGCTCCACCCCCGCGCGCCGACGACGAACTCGAGGTCGTCCGAGCGGTGCGTCGTGTCGTACAGCGCGGCATGCAGGGCGGCGTCAAGGCGCGCCTCGGAGCGGAAGAGGTACTCGGCGACGCCGATCCAGAGCCGGAAGATCGGCGTCGCGGCGAGGTCGAGGTGCACGAACGGGTTGATGCCGAGGTGCGCCCAGCAGTCGACCATCGCGAGCAGCGAGAGGTGCGAGTTCGCGGGCGCGCGCGACGTCGGCGACGTGTTCTCCGTGGGCTTCTTCCCAAGGCTGAACCGGTCGAGCACGTCCTCGGATAGCAAGATCGGCGCGCGCGGCTTCCCGTTCCCGTTGGTGACGGTGGTGGGGGAGGGTGACGGAGGGTACCCGGCGGGGAGCGGGAGGCACTCGCCGAAGACCTTCTGGCGGGCAGCGTATATGCGGGCGCGGAGGGCGGCGGCGTCGCCTGCGAGCATGAGCTTGAAGATCTCGGTGGTGGAGCGGGCGAACTGGTCGATCTGGATGCGCGCGGAGGGGTTGAGGATTGCGAGCCCGGCGTAGACGTGCCACTTGTTCGAGTAGATGCGCAGCATGATGTTCACCTTCACGGTCTCGATCCCCCCGACGTACATGCCGTGCTCCCAAGGGTACGACGCCGAGTAGTGCCACGCAGTGCCCATGCTGTCGGCGGGGGTCAAGGCGGAAGCCGAAGTTGAAGTTGAAGTTGGTGTCAATGTCGATGTCGGTGTGCTTGATCAGCGTTGGGAGTGGAGGAGGGGGAGAAGAGGAGGGGCTTACGTGAGGAAGGCGGCATGCGTCACCGCTTGTGTGTTCGCAGTGACTATGTCGTGGTCTTCGTAGGAGAGGTAGACGTAGCGGGAGCGCAGGGGGGCGAGGATGTGTTTGACTAATGTTAGAGCATCTTCCGTCGCGCGGTGTTGGATCAGGACCTGAGGTGGTAATGAGTGGAGTCGCGCGCCGCGATGGGTGGTCGCACGCACGAGAGGCTGACCGACGGTGGATACCGTAGGACCGTGTAGGGAGTGGCAGGAGAGGATGTGGACGTCCGCCGGAAGATACTTTTCAAATGCATCTTTCTCGGGTGCTTTAACGGACGTTTGGCCCGCCACGATCGCACCAATCTTCGTTGCTACGTAAGAGGTCAGCGGCATCCAACAGGAGCGATTAAAAATAGGGCATTTACATGGGCCATATTCAGCGACGACACGGTCGATGAACTCTGCTTCGACGGAGTAGATAATGTAATCTGAGATCCGAGACACGAGGTGCCCATCCTTGAGGACATGAATGCCAGAAACACCTGAAATGAATGCATATTACTGAGTGGACACGAGTGTGGAGATACAATTCAGATAAAGCATTCTCACCTTTGTACTTCTCCTTCAAGGCGTCGTATTTGGAGGGCAAATCGCAGATATAGATCCTAGAAGATGCCGTCAGTACATTGATGATCACGCTCCACCATTCCCATTCCGTAACTGGCAGCCGTACTTCTTCCACCCCGCTTCTGAGAAGCATCGCGCATACAAGTTGCCCATCGCGCCCATGCCAATGAGCCCAATGCATGGTTGCTCCTCAAGGGGAGAGTCGGGAGTCACATCCGGCCGACCCATGTCCTATGCACCAGTAAAATTTAAGTTAGCATGGCTTTGGTGGGACGCGAGCTTGGATACACGGCAGGAATGTCAAGGAGCGATTGCGACCCACCCAGGAGAGATGGAGGTCTAAAATAGGAAGTATCGCATCAAGTTCGTGTGACTCACTCGATGTACAGCAGTGCGACAGCGCAACGGACAAGTCGCCGGGCCGAGTTTGGCTGTGGCTGGAGAAGAGAGCTTAGGCGTGGCTCCGCGGTGCGTGCAGAGGGAGGACAGCGGGGGTATGCCAACGAGATGTAGTACGATCGGGTATTTCAGGCGAGGGCGAGCACAGACGGCATTCTCCCCAACGAGTCGCCGAGTCACCCATGGCGAATCCCGCATGTTCGAATCAGGAAACCGGAGGGGTTAATGCACGTTAATGAGTCGCTTGGCCACAGCTGCCCTCTACGCCCTATCTCCTTCCAACAGCTGCGATGCCCCAATGGTACGACCATTCCGCAGGAGATGACCAAGATTATGCCACAACAGCCGCTATCAAATCGCTGCTCTCTCAATCCGACTCCTCATCTTCCTCATACTGCACATCTGTCTCCGCTCTCATGCCCTCCACCCCGTTGTATGGCAGCGGTTCCCTGCCCCATTTACCTAATACCCAATCAACCCTACACAGCCCAGACCCCGTTGCTGAGGCTAGCAGAGGCACACGTGCCAGCCCATTCCCATCGTTCCACACCACACGGTGGATCCCAACCTCAGGCGGCCATGCGCCCGTCCCCACGGGGATCGTTTTGTTCTGGCGCGTCGCTGCTGGGCGATTGTGCGTCTCCTGCAACTCGGCACCGGGCAAGGTTAGCGTTAGCGCATGTGCGTTAGTGCAAGATAAGAACCTTGGGAAGGAAACGCTCTAGCATTCTGTACTCGCCAACCGCCCGGCTGTAGTCAAGTTGGTACACTTTGTGCTCCAGGAAAGGCTATGAATAGGTAAGGATTTCGGCTCTCTATTGGGCAAGGTTCTTGACTTACAATAAGCCCTCCTCGTCTCGTAGACCTCAGCATATTTGTGGTCAAGCACGATCCATCGGTGACCCCAATAGCGAGTTGGGGATGGTAGTCAGACGCCGCGAGACTCTATCAACTCGTCAGCAATGGCGATCGTCGAACCAAATGCAATCTCACCCATATAGGTCCATTAGGTTCAAGGAGGGTATGTCCTCGGCCCAGCATGCTTGGGGCTATGGAGTACGCCTTGATGATGTTTTCGTGGTCGATAGTTACTGCGCTTCCAGTGTATGTCGAGTAGCACATAGACGTGACGACGTCTAGATGAATGCCGAGATTAGGCAGCGGCCCCTCCGAAACAGCGAGCAGCTTACCTCTCGTGCGATTCATTACATTCCCGCACATGTCCCTAATATCGGTGATCGTCTCGACCCCGTCATATCCACCGCTCACAATCACCGTCGGGTCGTCCGACGTCTCTTCACCTTCGGCGTCATACACTGGCGCACGAACCCACGCAATGCTCCTGATTGCGGACTGGTGAACAGTGAAGTAATGGGTTGGGAGGAGCGGCGCAGGCGACTGTCGATAGAACGCTGAGCTGATATTGTAGACTGCGATGTTCCCTGCGGCGGACAATGCGGGCGCATATAGTCAACACATCGCAAATAGCAGAACATTGGAAATAGCAAGTACCGTTTGTGCAGCCCGTGGCGACAACTTCGCTGTTGGCCCAATCGAAAGACCAGCAACACGTCTCTTCCAACTCGATCTTGAGAAGGGGTTTAGTCGGCTTCACTAGTGTTTAGGTTTGGTTAATACAAATCGCGGAGGAAGCCGATAAAGGCCGACAAACCGTAAAGTGGAGCGTTGGTTGGATGGCTTTCAGGGACTTGGATCGTCCGAGGGTCTGGGACAGCATAGAAGGTTAGCGAGCCGTCCCCAAAGGTACCGCCGAGGACTCCAAGTTTCCTAGGTTTTGTATTATGTGGGTCCTGGAGTGATTGAAGGCACTCAACGAAGGTCAAGCAGGCAGGTCATCATCCATACCGTTACATGGTCGTTTGCAGGCAAAGGACACCATTTCAAGTCATACGCTGGACCACTGTCAACACAAAGCACAATTTCGCAACGGAATTCTCCAGCGTTCAGAGCTTCTTCGTCAACATCCATTGCGTCCTCCTCAGAAGTGGATGGACCAAGGCTCCAAATCTGTATGCAAGCGAGAGATGGTCGTTGAGTACGAGAACCTATCGTTGGTGAATGGTTCCGGGACGGAAAGGGGGCCACTGCAAGATATTGTCTGTACGCATGGTCTGTACAGACGTCAGTATTATACAAATTTGTGGCGCGGGTATCACATACGCGGGCGGTCATCTGGGTAAATAGGACACCAGTCGATCCCCCACACAGGTGCACCGGCATTGAAGACATGGGATCTGCTACTGGGAAAGAACCGTGCTGCAACCAATGGCTTTCCACGTAAGCTGAGGCAGAGTGGAATCACACGCTAGGAAGCCACCCACAGAGTTTGACATCATCAAACATCTTGAGCTCGACCCGAGTCTGCTTTCCGAACGGTCCAAACGAGCATGGGACAGACGGTGAAGGCTTCAATGCTCCCACATTCGATGTCTCTTTATCATGAGGGAGGTATGGTATCGCATGCCTGTGGAAGCGTGAGTGTGCAGTTTGTACGATGCTTCCAATCAACATTGCAACTCACGAAGCGTCCAGCACTTCGTACTCCCCTAGGGGGAGGCCTTCATGCACCCTGGGTCTTCGTTCCTTCTCCGTCGTGTTCGGAGAGCCACGAGCCTCCTTGAACCACCCTCTGTCCTCGACCATATCCCACAGAGGGCCGGGACCGGCATTGTACCCCCAGGACCTATTGACTCTGTCGGCGACCACGCTGTCCTCACCCCACGCCTTCGTCAACGCAATGGACTCGGGTTCGAACGGCTCTGGGACCTCGAGGAGCCGTTCGGTCTTCCCGCCTTTCTGGTAAATGCCGATGGACCGGTGCCGGTGGTGGTAGCTCGGCAGCGCGTGCTGCTGCTGCCCGTTGGAGGAATGCGCAAGCCCGGGAGCCAGCACGGCCGACCGTTTTGCAGGCGTTTTAGGCGCAGCGCTCTTCCGCCTCGGACGGACGCTGGCAGACTCGAGGCCAGAAAGAGAAGGCTCTCTTTCTCTTATGGCGACCTTCCCGCGTCGGCGAGGCTTGGCTGGCGGCGTGCGACCTTCCTCTGGTGGCTCGTCTTCGGGTTCTGCGTCGACGTCGTCCAATGCGACATCCTCTGCATCGTCGTGTGCTAGTTGGTCATGAGCCGCATCCAATTCGAACTCGCTCCCGCTGTCGTCTTCTTCGATATATTCTCGGGTGCCGGATGGGCCAGCACCGTCCTCGTCGAGGTCTTGGTAACCTGAGAGGGCGGCATAGTTTGGGCGAGAGGCGCGCGAACGGAGCTGTCTTGCCATCCTGGATTGCTATTTGAGTCGTGTACTAGGATACCTATTAACTGGATCAGCTGTGACTTACTATATGCGCGTGAGATATAAGAAGCCTCGAAGAGTGAAGGTGCTGCAGGGAGCGACTCTGAGCTTGACGCGATGAACAAGTGTCAGCTTGGAACTCAATGTGCACCTCTAGCGACAACACGAGCCCTAGCTGTACAAGGTATTGAAAAATCAGAGAGTCCCGAATTTTTTTAAAGTGGGGTTCTCGCAAAATGGACGACGTAAGTTCGGGGATGGTGAGAGTGCCAACTTGAAAGCTTGAAGATGGTTGACTTTTTGGGACGAGCGGCAAATGGGCGGCGAGGTTCGCTTGGCGCTTGTGAACTCTGTCCAGGTCGAAATGTTTGCCGCAGCTTACGCGCAGATCTTCCTGGAGCCCTCCAACACCCTTTCCACTATATCCGCACCTCCAAACGCCCCACATACTTGGCTTTGTCTCTCGCATTGCATTCGCTAGACGTCTAGTCGATTCTGGGTCTTCAGAATGTCCAACATGGCCCATTCTCAACACAGCTCGGTCTCAGCGCCGGACGAGAACACTTCCACCTCAAACCGTCGTGCGCGCAGAAGGGAGAAGCAACGACAGAACGCCGAAGCGGGTCCCTCGGGCGCGCAGCCCACGAGCTCCTCAAAGCCGCCGAGCGGGGCTGCGGAGGGCCCAAAGCTCGCGACTGGGAATGCGGCGAACGGAGACAGAGGAAATTCGTTCGGGAACGATGACTTCATCGCGTTCTCGCTCTCCGACTCCGAGGAGGCGGACAGGCAGTCCGCACGGGCGAGCTCGCCACCGGTGAGGGAGTGGGACAGAGGGAGGGCGAAGGGCAAGGGCAAGGATCGCGAGGAGCACGCGGGGCGGAAGCGGAAGGTGGAGGAGGTCGACTTCAACGATGGCTATGCGAACAAGAAACAGCGCGTGGCGGCAGCATCGCGCAGGGCACCGTGGACGCAGGACGTGGACTGGGATAGATGCGCGAACGTCGCTGAGATGTACGTCCGGCCAATTCCTCTCGGACGTCCAGGACAGTGCATATAACCACTAGCGCGGCGTTTGGCTAGGTTGCACGAGGAGGTCGAGGCATTCGTGAAGTACATATCGCCGACCCCGGTTGAGGACGAAGTTCGTTCGCTGTCGGTGATGCTCATCGCGAACGCGATTCGAAAAACGTACTCGGATGCCGAGGTGCTGCCGTTCGGAAGTTATGATACGAAATTGTACCTCCCGCAAGGGTAAGTCGCTGAATGATCCAACCGTTGGTCATCTCAGGTTAACATTTATGCAGGGATATCGATCTTGTCGTTTATTCGCACTCGATGATGCGAATGGCCAAGGGTTCCGTCCTCCACTCACTTGCTAACATCATGAAAAAAGCTGGGATAACGAACCGAGTCACGATCATTGCAAAAGCCAAGGTTCCCATCATCAAATTTGTCACGACCCACAGTCGTTTCTCTGTCGACATATCCGTTAATCAAGGGAACGGCGTCGACGCGGGCAAGATGGTGAAGCAGTTCCTCCGGGAACTGCCGGCCCTCCGCAGCCTCGTTCTCATCATCAAGAGCTTTCTCAGCCAGAGGAGCATGAACGAGGTTTTCACCGGGGGGCTCGGCAGCTATAGCATCGTTTGCCTCGCTATCAGCTTCTTGCAGATGCACCCGAAAGTCCGAAGGGGCGAGATCGACCCTTCGAAGAACCTCGGTGTGCTCGTGATGGAGTTCTTCGAGCTCTACGGTTCCTACTTCAATTATCAAGAAGTCGGGATATCGCTTCGCAATGGAGGTTCATATTTCAACAAGCGCGAGAAGGGTTGGTTTGACTACCGTGAGTCTCGACTGCTCTCCATCGAGGACCCAGGCGACCCCGGTACGTCACCGTTCAGCGTCTTGGTATGATTGAGGATGATGGGTGTACCAGATAGAACTTGATTTTCGTAGCCAATGACATATCGCGGGGTTCGTACAACTTTGCGCGGGTCAGAACCACCCTAGCCGGTGCGTTCGGTATCATGACCGCAGCGGCTTACGCCCAAGCGAGCATCGTTACCGCGCGGAGGACCGGCCGTGCCGTCCGTCTGCGTCCCACGACAGACCCGGAGGAGATGAGCATCCTTGCAAGCGTCATGGGGGTCACGCAGGAGGTATGCGGTTTTAGTGTTCGGTGTTGATCAGAATCAGGTTTCACTCATCATTCTCTCTCCCTCCAAGACTATCAATCATCGACGAGTTGTGCAGGAGGTGTACGGCCGCCAGATACTCCATCGCATGCTCGGCCTTGTACCCCAACCCCCGCTTTCCGTCCGGGATATGACGTCCGGCCGGGCGTCGCGCACAGTCGAGGCAGAAAGCGTCGAGGATGCACATGCTTGGGAGGAGGCTGACATGGACACCTCGGACAACTCGGAGTCGGAGGTGGAGGCGGTGGCTGAGAGCCGATATGATATTGAAAGCCGGAAGCAACCTCCGAGGAAGCGACGGCGGACAGGCACCCGCGCCGACGAGGACATCACGCACACAGTGTACACGACGGACGAGGAGGAGGATGGTTATCTGGCGAGCCATCAGCCGCTCGACGCCGCCGACGGGATCACGGAGGAGGAAGAGGAATATGCTGTGTCTGCGGTTGACGGGGCGGATCAAGAGCGAGGAGGAAGGAAGACAGACAAACGATCGTATTGGCTGTCCAAGGGCCTGGCAGGGGGTGGAACCGACAGCGATGATTGATTTCTTACACTGTGGATGCTCTTGGACACAGAAAATGGCAGAATCTAGCAGTGAGGGCATCTGTGGACGTGCCTGGATGGGCAGTAGGGATTGTGTTCACCCTGTTCCTGTGCGGACGGAAGGATAGGGAGGGCTGCGTACTATATGCCTGTGAGACGGAAGGGGGCCGGGGGCGGGGGAACATTGCTGCGAGTCTTAGGATTACATGGTATAGATGACGGGAAGAAAGGCTGTTGTTGGATGATTGTCGGGTGGATGAGATGTGGAGGGATACAAGGCCGCCGCCATCAACGCGACCGGGTTCAACAGTTGATGCCTTTGAGTTTGAGGGTCTCAGAAAGCGCTCAGCCGAGCCGACGCCTGCTCAGCCCCAACGCTCTTCATCACTTCCACCACCATCTCCTCCGTCGCTCTCCCAGCTCGACGAGCCGGCCACTGCAGTCGCGGGTCGCTCTTGGTCATCGTCGTCGGCGTTCTTGTCACGTTTCTATCAGCCCTTCTTTCAATGTATGTCGCATCTCCGTCACACCTTCACCCGCTCTCTCATGCCCCTCCCATGCCACAGGACCTCCACCAGAGCCCCCGTGCCACCCGTCGACCTCAAAGCCCGTATCGCCGCCCTCCAACAACAACAAGCCGATGCCTCTACCAAGCCGACCACCTCCCAGGCCCTTCCCAAGGCCAACGCCGTGAATGGACCCAATGCTCTCCGCGATAGGATTGCATCATTCGAGAAGCAGGGAGCCGTTCCAAAGCCAAAAGGCAGATTTGGCTTTGCTCCATCCATGCAGCAGGACGCTGTCAAGCGTGGTGAGCTGTACGGCAACCGCGTCCCCGGCCTCTCACGCCCGCATATACCCGTCCCTGCCGCCACCACAAACCCTACCAAGGAAACCTCTCGGCCCCGCAGCAGGTCACATATTGACGAACTTGACCGCTATGCGACGTCCCCTAGTCCCCCGGAGTCGCCATTCGTCTTCTCCGACAACGGAGATGCCGTCAGCGACGCAGTCTCTGATGGAGACCTCCACTCCCCGGACCTCTATGCGTCGCAAGAGGCCGCTCAAGAGGCCAGTCTCGATGCGCTCATGTACCAGGCGGGCGGTGAGGCTGAGCAAGAGGTTGAGGATGTAGCTGAGCCACCTCCCGACGACCTTGCTAAGTCCGTTGCTCCCACCCCGCCCGAGACCCTCGACCCCGGCGCAAGTCAGTCGGAGGAGGTTGTTGTTCCGCCATCAGAGCCCACTTCAGTTCCCCCTGCCCCTGTACCTGCAGGTGTGCGACCCCTGCCGGTACCAGAATCGGACCAGGAGCCCAAGCTACAGCCGGAGCTTGACCTCGTGCCAGAGCCCGCGCCGCAACCTTCAGCTCCTGAAGAACACGAACCGGCACGCGACCCCGAACCCGCTCCCCCAACGCCTGCGAAGGTGACTCCTGCACCAGATTCTCCCCCTCCTGAAAAGCCATCGATCGTCGTCGAACCGGAGGATGCTGATGTCCAGGCGATCATTGACCAGCTCGACCGTGCAACTCGTTCTGGTGATGCGGGAAGCGTGGTCGTTCCAGAAAACGCTGTTCAGACCCTTGCGACCCTCGCTCCTCAACAAACAGGTAGCAACGTTGCGGACCTTTTGGACCAGCTGCTCCTTCAGGAGGACGAGCTTGACATTGCGACGCCGATCAAGCAGCGGTTCTCTGTCAGGAATTCGCTTACCGCTGTTGCCGTTCGAAACTATCTCAACCAGCAAGCTGAATTGGCGGCCAAAGAAGGAAAGGTTGAGGAGACCTCGCAGAAGGAGGAGCAGACGGTAGAGAAGGCGGAGGTCGCGACGGTCGCGAATACGCCTCCGTCTACCCAATTTTTAACCCCCAATTCCTCGTCACATTCCCTTGACAGTCCAGTCACTGAACCCCTTTCACCGGCAAGCGATATTTATTCCGACTACCTCGTGAGGACTCCGGCAGTGCCGTTCGGTCGAGCACTCCCCGCCATTCCGGAGGCTCCAGACTCCCCTCTGGCTTTGAACCCACCAGTTCGTCGCGATACGTTTGGGATGAGCTCTGAAGGAAGTACTCCTCCAACCTCTGCTTCCCTCAGCACGCCGACCAACTACGAGCGTGGTAGCATCTCTCCAGGAGATGGCACCGTCCGGCTCGGCAATGGTAGCCCTCCTCGCCGCACTTCCCCGCCCCTTGCAGTCGTGATCCCTGGCGCCACACCGAAGGAACACGCCGTCATGCCAGTCGAAGGCCAACAGCCTTCGCCTGAAGCTGACCGACCGGTCGCGATTCCACCGGCGACCCGTGACTTGTTGGGTCCTGCGCCTCGGTCCGCGAGCGACTCATCACCGTCTTCTCCTGGATCTGCGTACTCTATGGGTTCCGTATACTCCGCTACGTCTCCCTCAACTTCCGCTCCCGTGTCGAGAAAAGTCTCACGGTCATCACAGACGGGTTCCAAGATACCGTCCCCACTCCCTCCCGTTTCTCGCTATGAGGAGCCTCTCCTTACGCCACTCGAGGGGCCTAAGGGCTTTCATGCGGTAGTACATGGGAAGGTGGTAGAGGGGAAAAGCCGCCCTGTTAGCATGGTGCAGCAATACGAAGACCTTCCGTCCCCGACACCGAAGAACGCCTCGAACATGGGCGATCTCGCCATGTTGTTGGCCGACTACCAGAAGTTGGAGGAGCAGCTTGCGATCGACCGTACTCCTCAGAAACCGAAGAAGTCACTCCCTGCGCGATCGGTTCCTCCGTCGTCGTCGACGCCACCCCCGCCGATTCGCCGCGGGACGCCTGATCGACGTGGCTTACCTGACAGACCAAGAACGCCTGATCGGCCGCGACCAGCACAGGAGCTGCCAGAGTCTCCCGACAGCCACCTAGGTCGGATCTCTCAGGAGACTACGTCGCGAGCTTCCGCCATTTCACATTACGACGAATCTTCTCAGTATGAGCGGATATCTCAGTACGATCAACACCCTCTGCCTGCACGACCCTCGATGGACCGGGTCATCGAACGCAAGACGTCAAGGCCTTCGTTAGCGGGTTCTTCGCGGCCTTCATTGGATACATCTTCCCAGCGCCCTTCGCTGGATCGCTTGTCGTCAAGGCCATCTCTCGACCAGTACTCCTCTGAACAACCATCCGTCGACGACCCGTCAATAACCAGACCACAGTTGCACCCCTTGTTTCTGAGCGCAGACCCCAACGCGGTGCGCGCATCACTGCCTCCGCGGCCGAAGAGCGCTGGGTTATCGCGCAGCCAGTCGTCAGCGTCACCTGTACATGGTGACAAGGTCTCTCCCAAGGGCAGCGGCTATCTGTCAAACCTCCTGTCGAGGGCGAAGAGCTCTAGTAACCTGCGCTCTGCACCCGACCCACGCGACAGTGCAGGCTCCTCGTCAGACGACTCGGCCATGGTCTCTATGCCTCCCACACCGCCTTACGACATGATAGCATCCGAGACTGGCTCAGTGCGTAGTTCGAGGATGTTCAAGCACGGTTTGTCACGCGCTACGACGTTTGCCGACCGGCTGTTGCATCGCAAGGATGGCAGTCACCACCAGGACGCGGAGGTCACCATTGTCAGTGGAGGTATGTGGTTAAATCATGTTCCATAAGTCTATCATCAAATCTTACCCTGATCTACAATTTCAGATGAAGATGAGAACGGCGTTCGCGCTCTGCCTCGTCCTCCGAGACCCTTGCCATTGCCTCCCCGACCGCTGCCTCCGCGTGGTCTTCCCCCTCCCGTACCAGGCGAGCCCCGGATGGCACACTCTCTTCCACCTCTCCCTCCTTCTAATTCGGGCAGCGTCCGGAGTAAGAACTCATGGAAGTCTCTTGCGGGCGCCTCGATGACAGACGTCAATTCCGTCCTGGACAAGTTTGACATGCAAGATGGCCTGCCCTCTGGACTGGGTGCCGCGCCACCTCCTCGGAGCGGTCTTCCCAACGGGTTCACCTCTCCCCCCGGTCCTAACGCGTACACCGCTCCCCGTCCTGCTCCTATGCCCCCTCCGAACCAACCATTGCCCCCTCCGCCGCAGGGCCAATCCCTTCCCCCACTCCGTGGACCTTCTCGTGCGATTCCTCCGGCAGGATATGGCCTTCCGTCAAATCCGGCCTCGCGAAAGGCGTTAGCCTCCCGTCCGAAGATGAGCCAACCGGGTCAGCTTCGGACTGGGATGATCTGAGTGCCTTCCATTACTCGTTCTGATCGTTGTCGTCACTGTCGCTATCGTCGTCGTTGGCCGGATGGTATATATCTATGGGTCTCCCTTTCTTTCTTGGTATCCTGCTCACTCGTTGGTTCGCATTCAGTAGTTAGTTACCCTATCTATCTTACATCTACGCCAGGTCGTGCTCTTTGGGTTACTCATCCCCCATGTACATTGAATTTGCTGCATTTCCCCCTCCCGCACAGCTTGTAGCTAGCGCCTCATCACTCTATCCATCGCTGAGCTACACAGATAGCTCGCATCTACTCCACCTCAGCTCGTTACCCCAGCCCTCATCACTACCGCTCCAACATTGTGCCATACGCATCTGCATACGTATACCGTATTCGAGCCGCGTAATACCCATCATATTAGACTACTTGTGCAGTGGATGCCTATGCGTCTCCGTGCAAGTCGTCGCTCTGTGCATTGACACCGTACATGTGCACGTCAGCTATGAATTATAATATAATGCTCGAGGTATGCATGGAGTACATGGAGGTTATTTGACTAGCGCAACAATCACCGAACGAAATTAGCATAACGTCCCGCACTATCCGGAAAGTCTCATCCACGGTAGGTTGTATGTGCCAACGACACCGCATGAAGGTAAAATGGTAGATATGGACACCTGAGAGGGATCACCGTGCAGAGGTTCCTCGACGCTGCTTCCTGGGCTCGGGTGCATCCCCGTTGACGGTGTCGGAAGATGCTCGCGAGTCGCGGCGACGTCCACCAGCAGACTTGGAGCGTGCACGCTGCTCCATGTCGGATTCGATATCGTCCCCGTCTCGATCTTCAGGCAGTTTCCGTGCTTGGGCAAAGAAGAGCTTGGCATCCCGATCGCAGATGTTCTGAATATAATAGACGTTCCCTGTAGGGGGGCAAAGTCAATAGACTGCGCTTGACAACAGGCAGAACCTACGTGCCTCGTGGAACCATAAACATTCCCCCAGTTGCCAGGACGAAACTGGTTCGATGCACGGAGAACTTGACGGCACCTTGAATAACATAGAACACCTACGAAGCATGGATGGGTAAAGAGGCCGCGGATACAGTCAAAGTACGTACGAAAGTGTTATCCTTCGTGCTCTTCGTCGGCTTGGTCGAGTTTGGCGGAATGACGAGCTGACCCGAAGCGAGATAATCCCCCTCGCCAAAGATCTTCTGGAAGAGGAACGAGCCCTGTGCCGCCGGCCTCGGCGCGACCATCTTGGCGGTGAACGCGATACCTGCAAGAACGCGCAGTTTGAGTAAATCCTCTCGCAGCCGCGGTGCAAATGAGCCACTCACGTCTCTCTACCTCCTGACCGTCCTCGCCATATTCAAGCACTTTGCAGTGCGGGTCTGTCTCGTCATCCCAACCTTCCTCTGGATCGTATACCAGAACCTGCTCTAGTTCTGGTTCTGCCGTCGCCGGGTTTCGGGTGGACTTCTTCCGAGCCACACCCTTGCGCCGTTTCGCACCAAGCGGCTCAGGCTTGACTTCGGGGATGCGATGAATTTCTCTGATGCTGGGGACAAGACATGGGCCCGACCCTGGACGACCATAGACGACCTTCTCGAGCCTCCAGAACGCGAGCGGGGAGTACCTCCTACGTTTGCTCCGACGGAGACCATCCGTATTTGCGTCCTCTGGAGTGACTATATGCGAAACCTTCATGAGAAATCATGGCACATATAGTTGGATGAGGCACGTACCGTCGCGCAAGACCTCCTTCTGAGCCCGTGGCCGTCCGCGAGCTACGCCGGCGTTCTCCTTGCGCTTGGTGTTCGCAGCCTTTTCCTCCCGTCCTCTCTTCTTTCCCTTCTTTCCGACGGTTTCCTCCTGCACCGGCTCCTCTTCGCCCGCAAACTCGTTCCGACTCCCCACCTGGCAATCATCCAACCCCGGTTCCATCTCCGGTTCCATCCCCACATCCTGATCGTCATACATGGTTGCGCGCCGCTTGCCACGCGCCTTCTCGCTAGGCGAACGATTGAAGTTGTCCTCGTCGCCTTCGACCTGCTGCTCGTCGATGGGGTCCTCCTCTTGATTAAGGTTGGCGAAACTCGTCCGACGCGACGACTTCACAGAATGAGGTGTACGTGAAACATGCGATGCTGGCAACGAAGGTGGGGGAGAGTTGTCCACCTGCATGTCGTCCGCTCCATAATCGCCATAGTCATAGTTAGGGGCTCCCGGTTCGTTGTCGGACTCTTCATCCGACTCCGGAGCCATCATGCTTTGCGACAGCCGGGAGGGGATAGAGGTGCGGCTGTGGCCATTCGGAGCAGCTCTTCTGGCAGTAGCAGTGTACGTCGGTGAGGCCCGCGGGGATGGGATGGCTTCAAAGTCGACGTCCGACCGGTGCCCCACGGGGCGGGAAGAGGAGCCGACGCGCTGCACGCTCGACGTTATCGAATTCACGCGTGTATGCGCGAAATATGCACCCGGGCCCACCGGCGGGCCTGCTCGGACAGGTCAGGAAACGCGAACTGTCGGAAGGGGGGTTGGTTGGGGCACGCACTATCATCCAGTTCCATTGATACCTCGCCGTTCTCGTCATCATCGTCGTACTGAGGCACAGCGGGTACAGGGGTCTTGGGCCCGCGTTTCTTGCGTGCGCCCTGGACACGGAAGGGTGTGCGCTGGTCGGCCTGGCTCATGACCTTCTCGAATGGCTCGAACTCGTCGGTGGTGTCGACATAGCCGACGGCGATACCTGTTTTCTTGCCATGTTGGAAGTCGTCCGCGCGGTATGGGATGTACTTCTGCGGCCCTCGGCGTATGTTGCCAACGCTGCTCTTGCGTGCAGAGGAGGGCATGGATGTGGTTGGCGGAGGGTAAACGAAGTGTGTGGTTCCAGAGATTGGTTGCAGCAGGCGCCAATCGTTCATTGTTTGTTTCTCTGATTACCTAATGGGCGTCTATCATCATTCTGTCTACTCAACGCCAGCCTCCAGATGGTAGCAACGTAGTTCGTCTACTTGTTAGTATTCGGACATGCCAGCGGAATGGGATGATTACAGGCGTATACTTTCAAAAATGAAATTCTACGTGGCGGACACTCTCATCGAGTGCGTGCATTCAATAACTCATTACTTAGGACTCTAGTGATCGCTAATGACACTGAGGGCCAAGCAACTTCGTCGTGCAATCCATGCACCTGAGTAGGCCTTGAAAACGATTTACTAGACATACATCTACTTGAAGTCATCAATACCGTCTACCTTTCAGAGCGGTACACGAGTTGCACTGACGCACCATCATCGGTATCCCATCGAATCTCGCGACTCTCGCAGTCAGCAGCTTGAGATCTTGCGCATGAAACTGCAACCCCACTGCATTCAATCATCAACTTGCGCCTGTGCAAGACGATACAAAGTCGACCCAAACCATTTTCCATTTCAGCATTCTAGGGTCATCCTGTATGCACCGATGATCTTCTTCGACTGCCCGCCCAAAAGGCTCAGCTCCCCAGCTTCCTCCTCGCTCCCATATCCCTGCAATGAATACACTAGGGGCCCCTCTTGGTCTACAACTAAACTGGCTCCCTCGTGTCTCGCAACGTTCTCCCCGTCCCGCAGCGTCCATCGTGTCCACACAACGAACTGCGCTTCCCCTCTCTCGCTGTCCAGCTCTGCGTGCGCCAAACCCTCCACCTGAATCATCCCCTTGGCCCGCTCGAGCAACGCCTGATTCTGCTCGCTCGCGATCCATTCGTAATGTGCCGCGACGCTCTCCCAGCCCGTGATGAGATAGATGAGTTGCGGGTCCGCGAAGAAGCGGAGGGGGTAGCCCGACCACGCGCCCTCCTGGGTCGAGAGCGTCCGGAAGAAGGCTTGGACGTCCGGTGAGGCCTAGGTGTGCGAGGAGACGAGCTTCAGCGTTGCGAACTCGGTGACTGTCACAGTTGCAGGTTGTCTACGCGTCGACCTTTGCGCGCGTTTTCATAAGAACTGCTTGGCCACGAGGCCGCGTAAGCCATCCTTCGCGGTCACGTCATGGTCCTGCTCGCTTCTCTGGTTGACTGTGGTGAGTGTTTGACCACTTTACACGCGCAGCCGTCCACGCGCAATCACTGCACCACCACACTGAGGCAGCTGTGGCCTCGGAACCGAACTTTGAGCCGCCGGTGAATGAGACCTTGGGTTGTTATAGGTAAAATTATTGCCAGAGCACGGCCTCTGAACTCTGGCCTCAGCTTGAATGACGTCGAATCTGTAGGCACACCAGGAGCCTGTGTCGGGGTCCGCTTCTTGGCATGACGAGGAGGCTAACATTGGTCAGACTGCCAGGCTGGTCGACAACGGTGACGAACATATAGTACCGCAGCCAGGGTGGCTCTTGTCGTCTCGTCTCTTCTTCTTCCTCCTCTCTGTTCCGGTCTCGAGGTGCGTGGGTTTCTCTTGTCTGTGCCTGGGCAAGGTGAGTGGTCATAAGGTGAGCGTTCGTTCCTTTGGGTTGGGCTTGGTTTCCAGTTCAAGGTGCGTGTTCGTTTCGTTTCGTTCTTGTTCCAAGGTGAGTGGTTCAAAGGTAGGTTCAAAGGTAGGTCGTTCGTTTCTTTTGGTTTGTTCGTCTTGAGGTGCGTGCGTTTCTTTCTTAGGGATTGGGTCCAAGGTAAGTGCAACACAAGGTGAGTGTCTCTTTTCCCGAGGGAGGGACTTCGGTCCTGGCGCATACCTTTTCGTGGTCCTCGGGATAAGTACCTTCTCATTCGTTCCTCCTCGCCATAGCGTGGGGGAACGGGTGAGAAGGGAAACCAAAATGCGCTTTTCGGAAAGATCACACTTGTACCTTGGAGTCTTTCTTAGTGTCGTCTTCGCATATGTAGCCTTCAACTAACATATAACATACCTGAAGAAATAGAAAGGATTAGTGTCCATAACATATCGAAAAGTTCTCTATTCCAAAATCACTGACTCGTACCATTCGCTATGCTGGGTGTGGGGTATAAGGATAGTGCATGAGTAGTAAATGTGATAACATCATGCTCGCCTCAAGAGTGCAACAAAAATCCCGATCGTGCTCACACTCAGTAGTCGTAATCTCGGTCACGAACAGAACTGTGCCGCGAACCATCCCTAAATCCTCCGATGTACAAGCAAACCATCGAAATCCATTTTAGCGTACACCGTCTGACAGCCACCTCAAAACTAGCAAGCCAACGCCGCGTCAATATTTTGCACTACATTGAAGGTCATCGCGAAAGGAAGGATACTCACGCGAACTTGGTACGACCCGCTTGCCTTGGTCAGGTATCGCACCCACTTCACGCTCTGGTAGTTGCTCTTCTCAAACACCTTCAGGAAGCGCACGATCAGGCCCGACGCGGTGAGCATGAGCACCTGGAAGTCGACATCGATCGGTGGGCGAGCCCACACTTGTCGCGTCGTCGTGCTCGTCAATTGCGCATTGCCCGAGAACGTCACCTCCTGGCCACCCTGTATTCGCGGAATCCTGTGAAGCACAGCCCGTCAGCCCTCAGCCTGAAAGGATGACAACTGACGATCACGTACTTCCACACGACGACGTTCTCCGCGGGGACGTACTTCGCCTTCCCGAGCGGCACCTTGCAGTCAACGTTGGTCGTGTTGAGCGGGGTGGGTATCCTCACAACAACGTTCGTCGCAGAGAGCTTGTTGTTGAAGTTCGCCTTGACAGTGACGACGTACGACACCTGCGATGTCCCGATTTCGTTCACGGTCGGGATCACGCGCAGCGGAAGCTTTACGTTCGACGTCGAGCGGTATCGCATAAGCTCGAACTCGCCGTCGGGCGGCACGAAGCTGATCGTGCGTGTCGAGTCGAATTCGTCCAGCCGTACGCACTGGTGGAATGTACAGTCGTCGAGTTGTACAGCATCCCCGGCCCCGTTGCGGTCGTTCTTGTCGATCACGAGCTTGTCATTTAGGCCGAACTTGCATTCAGGCGTGCCAGAGAGGTATGCCCGCATGAGGATATGACCGTCGACATCTGCACGCAAGACCGTGCCTAAGGAATAGGTTATGAGTTGGTTCGGGGGTAGGGAGACATAAAGCAATCACCTTTTGCGCTCATGCTCAGGTTGACGGTCTCTACAACATCTACGAAGGCTTCATTCTTCTTGTACTTGACGTCGCCTCTTCGCCAACTAGTTGAGCCGGTGGCTTGTGTTGTGATCTTGGAGGACTCCTCCTGTAGCATATAGCATATAGGATTAATCACTGCGTTAGCAGATATCGAGGGAGATCTTACAGCCGCGATGTTGGACGACACAATGCTTTCTGTTGTAATGTACGTCTTTAGGGTATCCGTCTCACTGTTTTGAGGGTATCCAAAGTCCACGATTTCTGCCAGACTGGAGTGTGTATGGGGGCGCAGACGACAGAGAACGAGAGCACTCACCATCAACCAGTTCATATATCAAAACGAAGTTGTTCTTGACCGCCTCCTCATCGACCTTCCCGAAGTAGGACTTTGCGATTGAGATGAAGCGGTAGCAGAATTCGAAGACGAGAGCGGCGTTGGCATTGCATCTGTTGGCAAGTATGCGTCATGTTTGGTTGGTCAAAGGACGAATGGAAGTGGCGGGTACTCACTTTGTAACTGCCACGACATACAGATTGTTGACGCGCACATGGAAGAAGCTGGTAGAACCAAGGGTGATGATGGGGGAACGGACATCGCTGTTAGAGACAACTTGTATCCGGAAGACATCCGCGATCGAGCGTCTAGAGCGGCAAAGGAGGTATGGTCATGAGAAATAGTGCAGGTGCGGATGGTGAATAGGAAGTACTTGAGGTCTGTCCGATAGAGGCGGGAGATGAGGACCTGGGGATGCCTTGAGGAGAATGTCGATGGGAAGGGAACGATGACGTACCTCGCCCTTCTGGTTAAATATGAAGAAAGCCTGGCATTTGTGTTGAGTTGGATATTCGCGTGACCGACATGGTACATGCTCACCGAGATCATGGTGCGGAAGAGACGAGCGGGGAGTCCCCAGACTGAGAAAGGCTCGGAGTCGCGTTCGACGCGCGCTCTGCTCAGCCATACAGACGCCCGTGACGTCCACGTGACAGAAGGAGATAGATTGGGCGCTTTGGATTAATCGGGCGCGTGGCTTTTAGCTTTTGGCAGTTGGAGGTTAGCCGCCATCGCCCTCGTCACCCGCCTCCCATCTGCTCCTTGCTCCCAGTGGCTACCTGTCCCTCTCCGGTCTGATTGCAGAACCCTCGAGGACACTATCTGAATACACTGCATGAGCTCACAACGACCTGCCCATCTCCCTCCATCTGCCGCTCGCTTGACCGCTTGTTCCGACCACATTGAATCTTTCCCATCGGTCGGTGAAATGGATGATGGGTACGTGATACAGTCGCATCTCCTCGCCTCAGTTCCTGGCTCACATGTACCTTCACCAGACCGTACGAGCGGCCCGTTCTTAATGATCTGCGCCCGTGCCTTCCGATCCACGTCCAAATGGTACGCATATATTATTACCGCCCCCACATGAGAACCTCCGCCACGGCTGCGGCCCGAGTACTCTCGGACAACCATTGCATTCCATCATCAATCCTGATCAGCGGGTACTTCACAAAATAAACCCGAGAGAATACCACGCCGCCTGACCCTCTGCCCGCTTGCCCAACACGCCGCATTCCCCGATGCCTTCTCTTCTTCCGCTGTATTATCAGTCCACGAGGCTGACCCCATCCCCATTTCCACCTACGCGCTCCGCCCCGGACGGATTTGCTTCGGTCAGTCGCCACATCGCCTTCCAATATAAACTACACATTCCTCCACCCCGCGTTAATATTCCGTCGCCCTCCTCAGAGTGCTCCCTGCGGCGCCCGCGGCTAAATCTCGCTTCTAGCGTCGTGCTCATAAGTATTGCTGTGCAGAGCCAACATGCTGTTCTGGAAGGCTTCTTGCTTGCTATCGGCGGTATCTATTGCGTCCGCCAAACTCACATGGGGAACGACACAATTTCTCTTCACGTTTGGCGATTCCTATACAACCGACGGCTTTAATATCTCTGCCGGAGTAGACTCCCCCGTGCCGGGCTTTGTGGGTGCACGAATCGCTACCATCACAACCCACTTTCTCACGACCTCCGTCCTCGGACAGACTTCTTCCAACGGCCCTAATTGGGTGCAATTCCTCGGTAACCTTGCCCTATCCTTTTACGCCGCACACACTGACCGCATCGCAGGGGCCACATACAATGTGACGAACACCAAGGTACAATAGCAGGTTCCTTACCACACGAAGGCTGATACAAGCGCCGTCAAAGGTGTTTAACCTTGCTTCCGGCGGGGCGACCATCGACGCCGCGCTGGTTCCTCCGTTCGAGCCGACCGTTCTGTACGTCAAACACTTCGCCCTCCCCCCGTGAGACTGAACCAAACGGCACGCGCCTGCCCCTTAGGTCCATCGTCGACCAGGTGGTGCAGTTCCATGAGATCCTCGCCCCGAAGCCACCAGGGGCGGAGTGGGACGGCTCGAACAGTCTCTTCGCCTTCTGGATCGGCATCAACGATGTGGTGAGCCCCTCGGCCTCACTTCCTCTCCTCTGCGTCCCCATTCACACGCGGAACCTGTAGGGCAACTCCTTTGCTTGGGTGCGTGCATGCTTTGTGCTTGGCGCGGAGCACAACGCTCACCTGCGCGGCCGCAGACGAACGTCACGTCCCAGGCCGCATTCCACCGCGTCCTCATGAAGAGGCTATTCAGCCAGGTCGGTCGGCCTCGCCCTCCGCATCCGCATCATTCAGCTCAGGCCCTGCTGACATATCGCGATCGCGCCCCCAGGTCGAGATCCTGTACGCAGACGGGGCGCGATCGTTCCTTTTCCTGACCGTTCCCCCCACCAACCGCGCTCCGTTGATCCTCGAACAGGGCCCGCAGGCCATCTCCACGATAACGGCCGCACTCGCGGACTACAACGCCCAGCTCGCCACAAGTGTACGCGCGTTCGCACGGGCGCGCCCCGACCTGGATCAGGTCGTGGTGTTCGACACCCGCCTGGTCTTCAACACGCTCCTGGACGGCGCGGACGCGCTCGGGTTCGTGAACAGCACCGGGTTCTGCGAGGCGTACCAGAACGGGACGCCGGGGATGACAACCCAGGTCCCACCGTGCGCTCCGGTGTCCAGCTATTTGTGCGTGTCATCCGTTCCCGTCGTGCCTTGTTAATTAGCAGCGTGCGTCCCGCGACCGCAGCCGAGACCGCAACCGTACGCGTAACCGCCGCTCTGTGGCGACGGGGAATTCTCAGTGAATTCTCATTCTCGCGTGTGCCTCCGGAGACACTTGGCGTTCGCGTTCCGTTCGTCTTCTGGGCCTCGCGACGACGGAGGCTCAGGAAGCCCGCGGCACAAACGAGTGAACGAGAGCGGCTCGGGGTTCTGGTTGCAAGGGGCGCACCTGCGGCTAACACGAATGCTAAACTGACGGCACACCCGCGGCAGCTGGCTCAACTCATTGCACCCGCTCTTTACGGTGCACAAGTAAGCGCGTCTTCCTCAGCCTCGCCCCGCCGCCGCCCCGCTAACGTCCTTCGTTCGCGTGCCTCCCTCTGACCGACAATATTAATGACAATGACAATGTGACGGTGACCACGCCGTCCCGGCCGTTCTCCCCCCCCCACCTTTCCCCCTTCCATCTTCCCCACCCGTGTCGGCGATGTATGTGTGTGTATTTATTTTTGCTGCCGGCTCTGGGCTCTGGTTCTCCAGCATCCTCGCACACGCCGTCTCGACGGCGCTCAATGCCTAGCCGCTAGCGCCGCAACGTCTTCTTTTCGTCGGGCCTGGAGCAGAAGGCCTGCCAAAATGGGCGGGCGTGGAGACAGGACAGACCCGGCACGATACGCGACGTGCGATACGGGGAAGGTCAAGGTTCAACATATTCATATGATTGATATTATCATTCAAGGTTGGAGGGCGCGCCGCAGGGAGGGGGGATAACGTTATTGCTGTTCGCCCGTCGTACCGCCGCCTGCCGGTGCGGGCGTGGTGCTTGTACCGGTACTTGGTACTTACGGTAGGGACAGTGGTTGCCTGGTTGTCCGAGAATCGAGTAGTGAGCATCGAGAACCGAGAATCGAGCGGCGTTATTACAATTACAAGGCACGGACGCGTGGGCCGTCGACAGGACCGACAGCTGCACCTGGCGCCTCGCATCGGCAGGGGGGGAGTGCAACGCTGCTCGATCATGATATCGTTACGGTTCGATGGCGAAGCAGCCTGGGTGGAGCCCGGGCTCTCACTCTGCAGGTGGGGATAAGTAGACTGAAATAGCTCGGTGATAGAGCACGCGTGCGAACGCGGCTGGGGCCCGTTTCGCCCGCCCACCTGCCTGTCTGTGCACGGTGGCGCAAGCCCACCACCATCCGCGCAGGTGCCAGGACCGAGTTCGGAGCTGTGAGCCTGGGTGGATTAATCGTGCCATGCCGTGGATCACGGATGACTGTGTAGCACACACACGCACACACACCCGCTGGGCCGCGCCACACGCGACGGGGGCCCCTGACGGCAGGCGAAACCGCGGTGCTGCACTGGCAGCAGATCACTGAAAGCGACGCCCCGTCCGACAGTGGTCGGACCAAACATTGTGCCGCGCCCAGCAAGGCAAGGCGAGACGCCACTGGGTCACTGGTGTGTTGGGCGTGGGTGTGTGGCAGGGTAGGTGCTGCCCAGGGCCAAGCTCGCAAGCCACAGCAAGTATCGGCGAGATGTCGAGCACCACCAGGCCCCCACCACAGGGCATTAACGTTTCGCTCCAAGAGCGCATCTGCGGGGTCGCCCCAAGCAGGCAGGAGGGTCCAGCGCTGCGATAGAGTTTTTTGCCACAACGAAGAGAAGAGGTGACGGTGTCTGCAGAAGACACTTCTGGCTGGCACACGACGAAGACGGAAGAGGTCCGACGCCACGGCCGACGAAGTCTGACTATACAATACGCCCGGGGAACAGCAGCCACGAGCGAAGCAGCGCCGCACCGCTGCCTCAGCCTCAGCCACCGGCCGCGGTTGCAAGGTCCCATCCGGCGGAGTCGCCTGGGAGCATGCACCCAAAGAGAGCACGGACGCCAGGTAGCTGTCGAAATAAATCAAACTATGGGCCCCACACCCTCGCCCAGTAGGCGTACAGGGCGCACAAAACGATCTGCAGGGTATTCACATGACGCTCATGAAGCTAGCGTAGGCGCACGCAAAAGCGTATCGTTGCGCCTCGGTGGCCTGTGCGTCCGGAGGCAGCATCGCTGCGCCAGCGTCTCGGTGGTTTATGAGCAACCCGCGCCGCTAGTTCCTATCTGAATAGCGTCAGCGTGCTTCATACGGGGCCGGA
Organism: Ganoderma meredithae; assembly: GCA_022814645.1. Lineage (NCBI taxonomy): Eukaryota > Fungi > Basidiomycota > Agaricomycetes > Polyporales > Polyporaceae > Ganoderma > Ganoderma meredithae. Next base: position 146,948 of record JAKLMY010000010.1, read on the forward strand.
AATGAACTAGCTTGCCAGGTCGGCGACACGGGGGCGTCCTGCACAAACGTAACTCAATGCAGCGTCAGGACTGGCGAGGGACAGCACCGTATGTTTTCGAAGGAGCAGCGGCCTGCGGAGTGGTCACTACGCCACAGCGTGCGGTTCATGAAACAGAAGGAGTACTCGTATCTCATGGGCGCGGGCGCCGTGCATGCCATCCGGAGGAAAGGCGTCGAATAGCCAGTCCGAAGGCTGAGCATCTCCTGCGTTCTATCTGCCCAATGGAATGTCCGATCCCAAGCGTCGGTCGGGCTGATCACCCATGACAAGCCTGGCAGCATCACCTGGTAGGCACCCTGACCAGAAGAAGACATTCAGGGACGGAACATCCTTCGACAAGACCGAGACTGTGTGAAGAGACGGACGGAGGGACGTAAATCGGAATGGATTGGGTGGGGAAGCCAATACGTACGTACCTACGGAGGCTTTCCCTCGCGGGCCTTGTGGGGTTCACGGCGCACCAGGGCAACAAGGGGGCCACGGTAATGTCAACGACGGCCAGGACTGATGCACATTAACCTGTCCCCCGGGGGACAGTTCGAATTCAGGGGGGTTAGGCGGCAGTTTCTGTGCGCCCGGACTTTGCGGGATTCCAGACGCCTCCAGGCTGCTGCTGGTTGATGCATCGGCGGGGAATGGAACGCATGCATGTGCGAAGTCGCGATGCCGGCAGTGCACGGAGAGTGGAGAACTGAAGCGGGGCTCCGCGGCGAACAGTGCGAGCTGTCGCGTGCTGTGTTCGGCGGGAATCGTGATGGTAGCACGGAAAACGCGTGAGTGGATGAGGTGTTTGTACGCGACCGAGCGTCGCAGCGAGATTGCCATGATGCGGCCGGCGAGGAAAGGTAAGGTTCGTGCGCGTAGTCCTTGCGATCACTGCGCCTATATGACACGAGTGATGATTGCCCATCTGAATAGTCTTAGATACCATGTTTGAGTCCGGTGGCCACCGGACTCAATGGTCAGCGTTCAACGACGGCAAGGGTCGGTCAAACACAACGCTACGTACTGGTTGAGGCGACGATCTCTGTGGAAGGAAGTTTTATGGCAGTCACGTTGGCAGCGGAGCGAGGTAACATTGTAATGGACTGTGTGGCCTTCACCGGCTAAGGTGTATGGCCCCTGCTAGCAGACGATTGTTTGACAGACGAGCGGTGCCGCCGAGGCAGGCGGAATGGACTGTCATGTGGCCACAGCACGACGCACGGTGTGTGGTATGTTTGGAGCGAGAGTGGAACAGTTCCGAGGACAGCCGCTGGCGATGTGCGGCACAATTTGGACGAACGATGGAGCAAACAAGATGGCAGATTGCGGATCCGGATAACGCAAATTTGCAGCCTTCGCTGACGGCATACTGGACGGGCTGGAGGTAAAGTTTCGAGCGAGGAGGGATCCCCTGACTGTTATCCGGGGATCGACGAGGCTACTGGGCTTTAGCTAATCGCGATAGACAGGACCCTGTGGTATGAAGGGCATGGATCCGAACATGGGGAGCGTGTTGGAGAAGGGCTACGGCGTGCGTGGAGGAGGACAATCCGGAGAAGGGGAGACGTGCGTCACTCGGGAGATGGAGGACTATGTCCGGGGGGCCGCGATCACATGCGGCGATGGTGGGTGTATGCGGGCGGACGGGGAGGGCATGTGTTTGGCGAGAAGAGGAGGGCTGAGCGATGGCGGGGGGAGTGTGGCGTAGGATGCTTGGGAGCCAGACGGGCGGCTGTGCGGGCGCGGAGCAGGGAGGGGACGAATAAGGGCAAGATGGACACCGGCGTGCCGGATCATGGGAGACGGTGGGGGGTGCCGCGATGGCTGGTGCGTGCGAAGAGGGCGAGAAGAGGCTGGGAGATGCAGGGCCGCGCACGGTGAAACGGGCTGCGGACTGCAAGAGGGCCTGCAGATGACACACCGGGGCAGAGGGTGAGAGTTGAGGCTCGGACCGGTGGGAGTCGCGAGGGGCCAATATTCGGCGACAGACTCGCTCAGAGCAGCCCCGAACGGGAATGGGGCCAGAGAAGAGTAGCGACGGAGATTATCGATGTACGTGGCCGCTTCGTCACCGGGGGCAGGCCGTCTGTGCGGGACGGGCACGATTCAGTCCTGGCCGTGGACGGTGGCCATGGAGGGGCATGGTAAACACATGTGTGCGGTTACGCAACGAGACGCATGCTGATCGTCCACGGCCACGGAGATATGCGCACCTCGCCCTGATGGACGATGAGTGGGCCCGCAAGCGAGGTTGTAGGTCCGGACGTGGGCAGCCGGCGATGGCGATGTTATCTGTATCTGACATGTCGAATTGCGAGCTGGTTCTGACGATGGTCGCCCGCAAATGGCCCGAGAACTACGGCAGACCCTGGAGCGGGGCGAGGAGGGCGACAGGGCCCTGGCAGGCGGCAGAGGTCAGGCTGGCACATTAGCTGGGCTTCCCAGGATGGGCGAGCGGGGGTCGATTGCTGGCCGCGCTCTCCGAATACGGGACAGGATTGGTCAGGGCGGGCTCAGAGGAGGGAGGCGTCGCCAGGGCCGCACGGAGATAGGACGGAGAGAGCACTCGGACGAACTCGCTCGGTCTGTGCCGAGCCCTCGGTGAGCAGCTCGGATACTCAAAAGTTTATAATTTCGTGCCCGACTTTCCGACATGCTCAACACTGCTTTCCCAGGTCCGCTTGGGGCCCGCGAAAGAGCGCACACAGCGGGTCCTGGCCGGCCGAGCTCCCTCGCACTCGGTCAGGGCCAGCGCACGCCTGCAGGCCGGGCTGGCAGCGGCCCCCTGTGGCAGCGCGAGTGGGTCGGGCGCGCAGTCGCAGCGTCGAGGCCTGGGCTGGCGGCGGGTGACGGTGACGATGATGGGGCCGAGTGGGCTCTGTGGCAATCGCGCATGGGCATGCAGTGTTCCGGCCCTGGGCAGGCTGACCGGAGACATGGCCGTTGACATCACGGGAGCAACGTTGCCAGGCAGGGCCCCCGGGGGTGTACCGATGCCATCGTTGCGGCATCATTGGCGCCGCAGGGTCACAGTGCTCAAACACCACGGAATTTCCTCTGCGCGTCCGGCGAGTCGATAACATCTTATCTACCTGCAGTCCCCCCACTGACATACCTCCGCTGCTTCCTGTTTAGTTCCCCCAGCCGCCTCTTCGGTCTCTCTCCCAGCACGAGGCCCCGTCTATATTGGCTGTGCCAATACAAATATCCTTGTCTGCATGGGTCCTCGCCATTGTACTTGCACGTCTCTATGACCACCACGCTGCTCTCTTCTCCACACCTACATGCTATTTGAGCTTCCTCCTCCTAGTGCTTCTCTCCTCGATCCCAATGGACTCTGACAATTCCCCGCTCCTCCCGTCGGGCCGTCCGGCTCCGCAGCGCTCCATCCCGTCCCCCCCAGAACGCATCCCACCCGTCTCCGCCGTCCCTGGGCCCAGCCAACCATCCAACCGCTCTCAGACAACCTTGCCTCCCATCCACCAGCTCCATCCTGGCCTTGCCCACACCGCCATGCAGCCTCCCCCGCCCTCCAGCGCTCCCTACATGCAGGGGGCCACCTACCCACTCACTTCCACAAGTAGTTTAGGTGCGTACTTGCCATTTTCATACCGCCTTCCGTCGCGTTCGCAGGCTTAGCGATCCACGCATAATTACAAGGTGTTCGCAATGCGCCAGAAGACTCGGACCAGGAAGCGGGCCAGGGTCGGCAGAAGCAGAAGCGACGCCGACAAGCTCTCAGCTGCACTGGTGCGTCCGCTTGTAGCTTCTCCTCTCTGTCGTCTGCTGACCAACAGTGTCATTTAATTGGCCGAATTTTGTGCCTTCATCTGTGTACGCCATACTCTTCATAACTCTTTGGCATTCGAAGAATGCAAACGGCGCAAGATCAAGTGCGATAGGTTCGGGCTCCTCCTTCCGCAGCCTCGACCGAGTTCATAAGACGTGTTTAACGCCACCTTGACCATATAGGGCCAACCCATGTGGTCCCTGCGTTCGACGTGGTGAACAAACTAAATGCCAGTGGCACATCATTGAGCCCATGTAAGTTCAGTTTTTTTTTAATCATACGAGTACTGATAGAACACTGTCATTGCCAGGGAGAAATACGTCACCAGGGCCGAGTTTGATGAGCTCAAGGCGAGAGTGCAAGAGCTCGAGGCGGTCTTGCGAGGCGCTCCCCCCGCGCCCTCCTCATCTGGGCCGATCGCCCGTCGGGCCAGCGTGTCCGCCATGATGCCGATGACCTCAGGACCAGCACCAGAGCCCATCCAGGGCACGGCGATTACTCCATATCAAGCATATGGCACCCCAGGGGCTGTTTCGTCGTATTCTCTTCGTCCAGCTTCACCTCGATCACCTGTGCGAGGGGGCGAGGCTCCACTTTACCACCGCATACCTAACCTAGGAACGACACGGAGCCCAACCATCGGGTATCGACCACCTCCAAGCATGCCCAGCGGCAGTGGCGGCGCCCCACGCGCCGGGCCTAGTGGCCCGCCTCCGCCACCGCCTGCGCCCACATCCTCAAACGCCTCTGCTGCGTCGCCCCACTCGCCGCCAAAGCCTTTGTCGCCAAGCATGAACACTTTTCGTGCGTCAGCACCGCGGCGGCAGTCGATCTCGCTCGCCGACCTCACAGCCCCGTACAACACCGAGCCCAAGCCTCCAGCCCCTTCAAAAAATTACAGCGCGCAGACGACAGCGCTGCCGGGCCCTCGTCTGCGCCCATCTCCGCCCCCAGGCCCGGACCGCGTCGAGTATCCTCGCCGCCCTATCCCCATCGCCGACACCCGCCAGCGGGTTCCGGTTTAGAACCCCCGCCCCCCGCGCGCCCGCCGTCTGCGCACGCCTCTCATTACGCCCACACACCCTCGTTGCGTTCGCATTCTCATTCCCGTTCTCATTCTCGGTCTCGGTCTCGCCATTCTCCGCCGCTGCTCTCTCATGCCCATGCTCATACCGTCGCGAGTAGCCCGTCCGCTGATCATATACCCCGAGTGCCCGCCCTCCCGGCGTCGTCTACTGCGTCCCCGCCCGCCCGTCCATCGGGCCATAGTCAGGAGCCCGCCAAGGACCGCTCCGCCGCGCCTCCGCACGAGTCCGCGTGAGAGCCCCGATATCCTGTGCGCACTTCACTTGCCTTGGCGCATCGAGTCGTGCCGTGCCGTGTCGTGCGACGCGCCTCGCCCTCGTCTCGTTCCCCCTGTCCGCTTTCCTCGTTCCGGTGACCGTCTGTCCGCTGTTCATTGTCCATGTTTCACACCATTCCCCTCCTAGCCGGGTTCCCAGGATTAAGCCGCCCCTGCCCATTAATATTGTACGCCTCGGAGCTTAGTCTGCACTGTTCCACCCAGGGTGCGTCTGCGTCTGCGTTTTGCGTTTGCGTTTGCGCCAGTGCGTTGCATATTTATTGCCGAATCACGAATGCGAAAGCCGGAGCGAAATATCTGTACAGTAGTACCGCGTGTAAACTTTACGCACACAGCAGCCAGCATGCCCATCGCCTACATCATAACTGTATCCGCTATGTGTACCTCATCCGCCCCCACCATGTGTATCATACCACACACACACAATGCTTCACTTCGCACATGTACATATACCACGTCTGCGGTCTAATAATCATCCCGATTCGCAAGCACACGCACCTCACCACACGCCCGTCCGTTCTGTCCGCGCCATTCCCACACCGCCATCCACTGCTCCCTCCAGAGTCGAGATCAAACAGCCGAGCACGCATGTGGCATATCCATATCCTGTTGTGAACGAAAAAAAATGCCATTCCGTAAAGCGTGATACACCGAGGCGGTATGGATACGGGGTCATGACGGCGAGCTCGACGACGGCTACACAGTACTAAGCACGATGGGCATACGCAGAGAAAATAAGGGACAAGAGATCCATCGGGGTGAACGGGCGCGGCGGGCAGGAGTTGAGGTATGTAAGCCCCAACCCGCATCAATCATCATTGCAGTCATGAGGCACCGGTTGGGAGGCTACCGAGCACCTTAATGGCGAGTGCCCAATGCTCCCGCCGACCGACGGCCGGGAGAGCGGTCCTGCTCGTGGGTGGGCCTGCCGAGCGCCATGACACGTCCGCAGCGGCCCATCGGCGCCGAGGCACGCGCGCATCCAGAGCAGGGCGGAGCAGATCCCAGATGCGAAGGTGCGACCCGCAGCAGCATGCACACGGACATTTGGAAACGCGGCCAGACGCTGTCGCTCGTGGAAAGCGAACCGTCAGCGGTCGTCTGCCTGACGACGCTTCCCGGGCGGATTAGAAGACGGTAACGCCGCTTTGCGTGCCGGTGTACTGCGACTTCATGTCGTCCAGGTCGGTCCCGTCGTCCTGCGACTTGTAGTCGTACTGGGACAGACTGCCCATGTCTGACGTCCCCGTGGTCGAGGCGAAGGATGAGCGACGTTGCAATCTATCAGATTGCGAATAGGCGATTCCCCCAGGGCGATCGGATGCGCCGACCGCACTGCCAACGACACTGGCAGCGTCAGTGCCTGCGGGGCCAGCGTCCTGAGAGATGATCGAACTCGCGTAGCTCCCATATGTGCTCCGTTTCACACCGTTCTGGCGTTGTGCACCCGGTCCGAACGGACCGGTCGCCGCGAACATAGGAAGCCCCGACGAGTATGTGGCCTGAGAGCGGAGGGACTGCACGTCGGAAGGGATGTAGCCCAGCGCATCGTGGGTCCGGTAGAAACTCGCATCGAAGCGGCTGGGAGTCCCGGATCTCCGCCCTTGAATTGCGTTATCGTCAGTTGACGTCAGCAATATCCATACATACGGGCTCTCGACGCACCATCGGTCATGACGCTGCCGTTGCCGAGATAATCCCTTGCGCTCGTCTCGTGTCTGCGGAACTGATCCATGGCCTTTCCCAGCGTGCGCCGCGGCTTGCTGAACTGAATCATGCTCGGCTGAAGGTTGTTGAGCGGGCCTTCGACAAGCGTGTTCTTCTCCTTGTAGTGTGTCAACAAATAGTGCCACAGCGGGTGCTGTTGGTCGGACCGGCAATGAGTACGGCATGACGACGTCCGGACTTAACGCAGACGGATCTTACCTTGGACAGAACCTTCGGATTTCCCAGAATTACCACGCCGTACTTGGCGCGCGTGAGTGCGACGTTCAGCCGACGCGGGTCGTTCAAGAAACCGATCCCCTGGTGCTCGTTGCTCCGCACGCAACTGAGAATAATGTAGTCCTTCTCCCGCCCCTGGAACGCGTCGACGCTCGCGACTTCGATCTCCTTGTAGAGATCCTTCTTGAGTGATCCGTTGAACTGCATGTAGTTCACGATGTACGACCGTTGCCCTTCGTAGGGTGTAATGACACCGATCTGGCTCGGCACGACACCCGACTTGAAGAACTTGGTCACGATCTTCTCGACGTTAGATGCCTCGGTCCTGTTCACGAACGTTAGCCCGTCCAGGCGAGTACGTAAAGGCAAAATGAAAAGCGCGCCTGTTCAGGAAGGACGTTCCGCTAGATGAGATCTCCTCCTGGCCGAGGTTCTGATAGAAGAACATAGGCGTGTCAGGGACTGGCCACGGGAAGTCAACGTTCTTCCTCAGCCGCTCGGGGGCAGTAACGCCATTCTGGAGAGTCCCTTCGTAGAACATGTTGGACGGGAACTCCGACAGGCACGGGTGCATGCGGTACTGGACTTGTAGACGGATGGGACGGTTTCCAAGGACGACCAGTCGCTCGAACAACGACTGTGTCAACCCCGCACGCGCCGCCTTCTTGTTCATGATGACGGGCCCCAGTTGCTGATGAATGATGCGTCAATCGCACCCTTCAATTATCATTGCATTTAAACGGTTAACGTACCTGATGGTCTCCGACGAGAACCACCTGCTTGCAGCCGAGTACGAGAGGGATCATGCATTCTGCAACGCGATGCGGCGGTCAGCGAACTCTGAGAATGAATCGGAGTGACGGGTGACATACCCGGTTCAGCGGCTTGCGTCGCTTCATCAATGAGGACGGTCCTAAACTTCAATTTACTGAGGCGTGGGTCCCCGGCTCCGACGCAAGTGCAGCATATGACATCGGCGGCGCCCAGTATCTCCTTCTCGCATTGTCGTATAAGCGCCTTGTACTTCCGCTCGTCGTTGGAGCTGAGCTCGCCTTGTTCGTTCTTGAGCTGGATGAGCTTCTGCAACTCGACATGGGTCGTGTTGTTGGCTACTTGCTGATGGAGCGTAAGGAAGGAGACGGAAGAATCTAGAGCCTCGCGAGACTTTGCGCTGAGCCGCACAACCTTCAGCCCAGTGGCGTGTATCTTCTCGGTCAGCTGGTCGACGGCAACATTGGACGGCGCGCAGACAAGGACTTGTCCAGGGTTCATTTTCGCGAGATGATAGACGATGGACGCGGAAGTTACCGTCTTTCCCGTCCCAGGCGGGCCCTGAATGAGGCTGAGAGGCTTCTGGAGGACGCTCTTAACGGCATACATCTGCGAATGGTTAAGTTCCGGGAGGCCAGGTGCTGAGAATCGTTTTGGCATCTGCGTGCGGAGAACCTGAGGCTCCAACTCGTGTCCGAGCAGTTTGTGATACTGCATACACGCGCGTGAGTGCCGCTCATTTATCGAGGGAATTCGGGCAAAGTGGGCGCTCACGATGTACCCGCTGACACTCTTCTCGTCTACTGCGAACGTCTTCATTGCCAGCTGCATCCTGTCAAAGCTTGTCGACTTCCACACGAAATCAGCCGTATACCCATGCGTGATCTCCGTCGGGACACCTTCAGCCCGCCTTAACTCCAGCCCTATCTCATCCGAGACGTCTGGCGCGCATATACGGTCAGCTATCCGTTTTCTGGGACGTAATGCATAACATACTGTTCGGGATCTTGATGACGTGACCATCGCCCTCCCAAGCTTTGTGCAGGGTCCCGTTGTACTTGAGTCGGAGTTCGTCGCCGACAGCAAGACGGACCTCGCCGCTTTCTAGCTTTGGCAACCCGAACCACGCCACGCGCTTCTGGTTTAGACCGAGGTCCCACCGGATAGTGATATCGGTCTGAGTCTGGGATTCTTTCAACCGCTTGTCGTAGTCAGCTTCAATCTTGACGAGCGGCCCGAAGATATTCTGGTACTGGTAAGCGTCTTCGTAATGCGTGATCACAGGCTGGGGCTCGTCGTCCACGCCGGGCTTCTCGAGATCATCAAGCGTGGCATTGGCATTATCACGCCAGAGATCCTCGAGCCGGTTTATCTGCTGGAAGGATATCTGGCGGGATCTAAGCTGCTCCTGCTCGCTCGGTGGCTTCACTAGCCAGGACAAAAACGAGCGGTCGTCTATCAGTGGCGCCCACAATGCCGGGTTCCACGAGATATCCTTGGAGACAGCAGCGCACGGTTGGCTGCGGTAAGGCGAGTAAGTAAACCTAACGCACGCGACTGGAGGTAATAGGACGCACCGACAGAGAAGGACGACTACGGTGTCGCTCTTGGCGGGAATGAACCCAAGCATGAAGACATTCTTGCTGCCACAGTTGTAGCATTCAGGGATAGTTTCGCCAAGAGGACTCTCGCTGTGAAGGATAACCTCCTTGTGCTTCGCACGGACAAGGTGATTTACGATGTGGGACGCAGAGGTGTTTCCCCTAGAGTTGCAGAACCACTTGGAGCAAATGAGACATTTGACTACCGACGCAGGGGAGTGGATGCCGCAGTAGCTATGGCAGTGTCAATGACAAAAGTTACCCACCGGCGCGGACGTTGACTCACCTGCACGCATGGGGTGGCAAATCCACCTGCCCCTCGTCCTTGAGGTCGTCCAAGACCGCGTCAAAGTCTTCATCTAGAGCCCCTCTGCTCGGAGTCTTTCGGTGTTCTGCGTGTGAGTGGCCGTTGGGAGAGGAGGTGAAGGAGCGATCGTCCGTAATAGAGAGACTCTCCAGATCGACCGGAACGCGGCTCGCGCTAGTCGTGGTATTTGCGGTGTACACAGAGGAGGTATCGTCGACGACGCCCATGCCGCCGTAGGAGGACGCAGAGTCATACTGGAAATTTTCGAAAGTGTCCATGTTGGAGAGCGATGAGAGAAAACAAAGAAGAGAAACGAGAAGGGAAAGCGAGAGGCCCAGGACCAGTCTATAAGCTTGCCCAAACCTTGTCCGGCTCCGGTCATACGGCTCCCACGTGGTTATCTACTCACGTGCCACAGCCTCAGGCCAAGTATCCCGGCGTTTGAACTTTGCACTTGCGTTGTGCAAGCCCAAGTCCACGGAACGGCAGCCAGAATGGCTGGCCTACGCAGCAACGGGCGATTACCGGAGCCAGAAGTCATCGCTAACGTATGAATGCTTCATTCGGAGGCGTACTAGGAACTCAAACTCACAAAATCTCGACTAGTTCTTGGACGGAAACTCATACTCGAAAGGCAAGCTAGAGGAGGCCTTCCGCACATTACGACTCGATCGACCCTACCCTAAACCCGCCAAAGCCGCACCGACTTCTCACAAAGCCGAGGATATCGACCTCATTGTGAGTTTCGATCGCGCGAACTTCACGGGATCACGCTCATCATGGCCGCAGGTCCAGGAATTCGAAGTCACCCGAGCACAGGCCGAAAAGATCCTGACTCAGGCAAATGGCAATATCGGGGATGCATTACAGCGGCTTCTAGCAGTATGATGACGCTACGTGGTACCAATATATGTTGGGGTCGTATGACAAACAGGCCTAGCATTTGTACTACGGGACGGAGCGCTACTGGGCCGGCAGAGGTGATGAAATCAAATGCAGCGCATCGAGAAGCTTTCTCGCCTTCGGGCTCCCCTCGTCCGAGACGGTGAACTGCGCCTTGGGTTGGGTCTTCGCCGGCGTGGTCATGCTGCTGACATGATCAGCGAACTTTGTTTCGACGCTTCCAACATACTCCCGTGTGCCAGGCGTGTGTGGGTTCCCTTTGCTCCTCTTGTAGGCGACAGCAGGGGAGTCGACGTGGATGCGTGTGCCGAGGACGGCACCCTCAAGGCCTTGGGGTCTGGCCCCGACGACCTCGGGAGCGGTGGATAAGTTGGCGGAGGAGAAACGGAGGGTGGTGACCTGATTGGTCTCTTCGCCCTTCGCGCCGGAGAAAAGTTTCGAGGTGATGCCAGCAGAGGCAACGACGTAGTGCTTGTCGGTGCGGTCAGACACGGGATCGCCAAGAATGCGTCCGATGTGAGGCTTGGTGACATGGAGGTTCTGTACATTGGTGGAGTGGGTGTAGTAGAGACCGGCGTAGCGATGGGGCTGCTGCTCGATGAAGCGCGGGCGCGGTTTGTGGTACTCCTGGTATGCCCAGCCTTCGAGGAAATCCCGAAAGTCGTCGCCGCCACGCAGAGAAAGCTTGAAGAGCGACTGGCCTTCGAGGTCAGTCGTCTTGTACTTCTTCTCGAGGTACTTGCGGAAGGCGGGGCGCATCGACCTGAGACGATCAAGGTACTGCTTGAACTCGGTTTCTGACATCGCCTCGAGGTTGGGGACAGCGACGCTCGTCTTTGGCGGCCATTCGATCTCCAACTCTTCCGCCGCCGCCAGCTCGTTACTCTGCCTCTCCTCCTCCGCTAGCTCGACACTCTTCTCCTCCTCAACCTCGGCTAAGTCCGCCTCTGTCTCTACCGGCGCCAGAGCAGGTTCCTCCATGAGCGAGAACTCGGAATCCGTCGGGAAGTGGACCTCAGAATCCACCGAGCCCAACTTCTCGGCCCAGACGCCGTTCGGGGCCAGCTTCGGCCTGACCCCCACCTCGTCCCACATCCTAATCCATCTACTCTGGGCCTCCGCGGACTTCCAGACCGTCTGCTGCTCGCGCGAGTCGACAGCTCGGACGGTGATGAACGCGTTCCTCCTCTTGAGCGCGAGGGGCCGCTTCAGCCCGAAGTTGCCTCGGGCAGCATGGCCGTCGAAGGCGGTGTAGACCTGGCCGATTTGTGGGTCGAATGATGCGAATTTTGACCGTCGAAGGAGGGCAGCGAACTGAGACGGGGGAGGAGTAGCCATGCAGAGGCTCTGACGAGAGGGACCAGTGACAGAAACAAGCGCCTATTGAAACCCGCGTTCGGGAACTCGCAGAAAGGGTCGGCGCTCCGGGAGATGCCGACGAGGGTATATGAAGGCTGCCAGGTGGGCGCGCTGGTTCTCACAAACTATCGACGTCAAATTGCTGTCCTGTCCTTGCTTGCCCTCACAGGCGTTGCTTCTCGTAGGTTGGACGGTCCAGACAAGCGTCGAAGACCAACCCGGATGTCTCAAAAACAATTTTTGCTGATCGCTTCTCCCTCTGGTCGAGAGGCCAGGACGCGGGATCACCTGGGGATCATCTACATGCTTCCGTAGCGTTAGGCAATGTCGTAGGGCGGTAGCAGGCGGGCAATATATTTTTCTGTGAGTCCTCCTTCCTTGGTTGTGGTGAACTGCGGGAGCCTGTGATGAAAAACCTGGTAACATAACGCACCCACGCGTGTGGACCTCTGTGGCACGACGGTAGTGCGAGGGTCTGCGGTGGTTGCTGCTGTCTGGTCACACATCTTTGGTTCGGCCAACGCATAATCTCATAGTCTGGGTGCGCGTGAAGAGGTAAAGGCGAGGCTGAGGCTCCCGTTCTCTTCATCCAGGCCAGTCTGCTAGTGCTCGTGTGCTAATCTTTTCTTTGTCATAGGTTGACATCTGCGGTTGTGGGCGGTTCGGAAGTTTACCACATCAATCCGCTGTTCGGGAGCCGTGGCTGGAACGGTGTCCTGGAGCCAAAGAGCTTCTAGTCCAACGTGTGGGTGTCGAGCAGGGAGAATTGGGATAGAGTCGTGTAGTAGGATGTAGGTGGATGTGATGCAGAGATTGCGGAATGAGAGGTCCGTAGATGGATTGCGTGGAGTGACGGCTGCACGCGTAAAATTGTCAGTGATGCAGAGAGCGGGCGCTTGTGACAGTGCGCGATGAGGGGCGATGGGCGCGGACGTTTCGGGTCTTCCGTGGTTCGCTTCCTCCCCATCGTCCACGACGACGACGAGCTCCACCACGCGCAGCCAGTCCGCCCTCGACGCTGCTAGCTGTCCGGCGTAGCTGGCCAGCTCTCTTTCTTCCGACCGCGACCACTCCCCACTCTCCCGGCCGGCTTTCTTGGTTATTCATGGCCACCCAGTCGACTCTTCCACGCAGGACTCTTGGCATGTCGGCCCAAGCTTCGCCAGATAGTATGTTCCACAGGCCGTACCCGACGGTTCGCACAAGTGCTGCCTCCTCCGTCTCCCTTGACGATGATGCACCGGGCTCAAGACCCCCGTCCTCTCGCTCAAGTCCTCGGCTGGCACCCATTCTGACGCCGCTCGCCGCCGAGTTGCCGACTATCAACTCGCCCGTGACTGCCACAGGAGCAAATCCGGAGAGTGGGAGTGGTCCAACTGTCTGCGGTCTGCCGTTGAAATATGTGTCGTAAGTCAACCACCTGCAAGCCTTCCGTCATAGGACTACACTGACGTCCATCCCCGTAATCCCCGGCGGCCAGGCTGGTCACGCTAGCTGTCCAGAATGCGACTCTGTCGATTGTCATGCACTACTCGCGAGTGTCCATACCTGCCGCAGAATCGTACTCCCCTGCCACCGCGGTGCTCTTGAACGAGATTCTCAAAGGCTCGATATCCTTCGTCATAGCCTTCCTCCGCGTCGTGTACGCCTCGGACACATCCGGGCTGGGCCCAGCAGGTTGGTTCTTCTCGTTCCGGCGCGTCTGCAAGGACATCTTCAGCCCGGACTGCTGGAAGCTCTCCATCCCTGCGCTCCTCTATGTCGTCCAGAACTCGCTGCAGTTTGTGGCGATCAGCAACCTACCTGTTGCCACGTTCCAGGTGACGTACCAGATGAAGATCCTTACCACGGCCGCTTTCTCCGTCGCCCTTCTTCGGAAACGGTTGTCATCCTCCAAATGGATCTCACTCTTCCTACTTGCCATCGGCGTCGGCATCGTCCAGCTCCAGACTCTCGCTACCCGGCAGGTCCCCGCCAACACGCACATCGGTAGCGCCCATGAGTCCGCTCCGCTGCACATTCACATCATGAGCCCACTCAAGGGCTTCGGTGCGGTGACGGCAGCTTGCTTCACTTCTGGACTCGCCGGGGTTTACTTCGAGATGGTCCTCAAAAACTCGAAGGCGGATCTTTGGGTCCGTAACGTGCAACTATCATTATTTTCGCTTCTTCCCGCCCTCCTGCCCATCTTCTTCGAGACCCACCATCCTGCTCGCGGCGGCCTCTGGGCTAACATGCTCAGGAACTTTGGTGGCTGGGCGTGGGCGACGGTAGCTATCCAGGTCCTGGGCGGTTTGATCACGGCCATTGTTATCAAGTATTCCGACAACATCCTGAAAGGTTTCGCCACAAGTCTGTCCATCGTTCTTTCTTTCCTCGCGTCAGTCGCCCTCTTCGGATTCCACATCACTCCTACCTTCGTCACCGGCTCGAGCATCGTGCTGGTCGCCACGTGGATGTACAACCAGCCCCCTGGGAAGGAGCTCGTCGCCATCACGAACGTTATCCCCGGAAAGCCTGCGTATCTGTCGTTCCCTGGTACACCAGTTGAGCGCGATGCACCCATCCTCGGACAGTTTCCCTCTGAGAAGAAGAGGGGCTCGCCTTTCGGTAGTCCACGGGCATTCGCCACCGCGCTAGGCATGTCGGAGAAGCCTGATGTCGACCGCTTTGGCGAGACGTTGGAAACTTCGCGGTATCTGAACGCACCTTACGGTTCGCCGTTCCCTTCGCGAACGCCCTCGCCGGTCCTCACCCCACCTTATTCCCCGCATGCCCCCGTGTCCTCCAATCTCGGTGCGCAGAATAGCGGACGGCGGCAATAAAGCGCCTATACTGTATACGACCAGCCTAGCACCTGCACTAGCTCACGAGCCTTGAAACGATACCCCCCCAATTGCGCCTGCCATCTTCCTGCCATTGCATAGACTCGCCACGCGTAGACATTGCCTTTCGTCATGAGATCTAGTACATGCGGCGGTCCGGGTTACATAACGGAGCGCGCCTTGAACGTATGGATGATGGCACGAGCACTAGACTAGTTACGATAGTTGGCCTTCCGTATAATTGTTCTTGCACCTTCTCAGTCCCTTCTGCTTGCTTGGTTGCCTGTCCAGATTTGTCGGATACCATCGTGTGGTGTGTGCCGCACACGTGAGCCACGATCATCCACCCACTGCATACCCCGTTCAAAGAGCTGCGATGCACTGTCATTCGTCAGGAACTGTTGTCCACAAACTACTTCGTTGTCCAACGCATGTTTATGTTATGGGCGCCTTCTGTCGGCGCCAGCTTTACTCGGGCCTTGTCGCGAGCGGTGCGCGTCCCTCAGCCTGCGACGGCCTTGCATCATGTCCATAGACCTCGAATGGAATAGACTCGATGCTCCTCTGGCCTCTACGCTCGTAGCCCTCATCAACAGGCAGCTCGAAAACACCACTCGCCCCTCCTTCATTGGTCCTATCGAGGTCACGTCCTTCGACTTCGGCTCAAACGCGCCAGACGTCGAGCTCGTCGACCTGCGCGACATCTACCGCGACTTCCTCGAGGACGATGAAGACGAAGAGGAGGACGGCACCCACGGCGCCCCAGTGAAAGTCACGGAGTTCCCGGACGACGACGGGTTCGAGTGGGTGTCCCGCAAGGCCGTGCGCGGCAAGGGCGTCGGGGACGAGGGCCCCGCGTACCACCTTCTCCCCCCACATATGCGCTACGGGATGAGCCCCGGGATGGGAGGGATGGGAGGCGTGGGCATGGGTATGGACATGCTGCACTCGCCGTTCCTGCGCTCCCCGAGGGACATCTGGAGCCCCGCATTCTCGAACCTGGCCGACCTGCGCCCGTCATACCCCTCCCCGTCGCTATACCTCTCTGCCATGTCCGCCGTGTCGAACGCACCCCCGCGCTCCCTCTCCGCGATCCCCACGCCGCCGCGCCTGGACCGCGGCATCTCGCAAGACGCGGACGAGCAGGAGCTCGCGTCGCAGGCGCTGCCGCCCGACCCGCTCCGCGAGGCGGGCGTGGACGCGGACGCGGACCCCCCCGCGCCGCGGCCGCCCCAGCACCCGAACCTCCAGCTGCACCTGCACATCGCGTGGCAGTCGAACCTGCGCGTCACGCTCACGACGTCGCTGCTCATCAACTACCCCTCGCCCATGTTCATGTCGCTCCCCATCAAGCTTTCCGTGACCGGCCTCTTCTTCAACGGCGAGGTCGTCGTCGCGTACGAGGGCGAGCGCAGGCGCGTGCATCTCTGCATCGTCGATGAGCTCGATCCCTACGGGCCCCTCGGCTGCGGGGGCGACCGTCCGAAGCGCGACACACCGTCGTCTGGGACCCCGGTCGAGGCGGAGGACGAGGTGCCGCCGTCTGCGGGGGGCAATGGTGGGGGAGCGAGGGCGGGTAAGCCGCTGCCTATCGGACAGAGGCTGCTCCCGACGATCTATATCGAGAGCGAGATAGGGCAGGCGGACAAGCACGTCCTCAAGAACGTCACGCGCGTCGAGCGGTTCATCCAGGACGTGATCCGCAAGACCGTCGAGGAGGAGCTCGTCTTTCCCAATTTCCAGACGTTTGTGCTCGGAGATCAGGAACCTGAGAGCCAGTCATGACTATGCCTATACGCGTGGGGTGAGACATCTCACCGTAATGGTTCAATGATTCATGGTATTTAAGGATACAAGGTGTGGGTTTGCTACAGCCTGTACTACTACAAACGTGCGGAACGGACCACATGTGCCACGTTCTAAACTAAGGACTTGCTCATGTACGGGCCATCGAGCTCGTATCCCAGCCGACGATAGTAATCGCGTGTGCCAACGCCTGAAATACCTGAGTCAGCCCCAAGGCTAAAACTGGTGCGGCGTGCTACATACCCGAAATCACTGCAAGTTTCACACTCCCGTGTTCCTCGCGTGCTATCCGTTCCGCCTCCTCCATCAACAGCGTGCCGAAACCCTGTGGTCGAAAACAGCTCAGCATCGCCTTGTCCACGACGGCACGAAGATAAGGTTCGCAGCGGAGAATCTCGTGTTCGACGTCGTACCTGATGCTGGAACTTTGTGGGGTCGCGCCCATGCACGGGCACCGCCGTGCCATAGACATGCAGCTCTCTGACGATGCTGCATCCGCCCTCCTCCCGCCGGACCAGCTCCGACCGGAACGTGCCCTCGTCTGAGCACTTGCGCAATCGAAGGAGGCCAATGAGGATATCCCGCTCCGGATCCTCGTAGGACAGGAACGTCTCCCAGCCCCCGTTCGCAGTGTAGTCACGGCGAAGCAACTCCACAGACTCCGGGCGGACCTTGTGATGTATTTCGTGGATCTGCGGCGCGAATAGCAACGCGCAACAGATGTGGTGGATGCGACGGCGCGATGAACGATGAGATGTGGGCGTCGATTCGGCCGGGAGGAAGTGCGCGGTTTGCGAAGCCCACAACATGACGTAGGTGTCGATGGCGGAAGGTGTGCGGCGAGTATGCGTGCCGCCGAACAGTCAGTAATCTCAAAGAAATGTACAAGATAATACAAATACGACGTACGCCCACTTCGCGGAAGCGCACATCACGGCATTCCGCCCCGAAATCCTTCATGCGGTTTAACGCTAGCTCACGGAGGTTCCCCGAGTTCTCGCAGCCGCTCGTAACGAGCGGAAGAGGAATATCTCTAGCATCGGGGCCATCGGTAAAAGTCAATCAATGCCGAGTGTGTCCGGGACTGCGAGCCACCCACCTTTGCACTCGATACACGCGTGTCCATGGCGGTACTAGCGCCAAAATCCGCGCGACAACGTCGACGAGGACGTTAGGCGTGTAATTCTTGTACCTCCCCGTCCGCCAGAGCTCGTAAAGCCCGGTACCTCGGATGACGAGAGTCGGGTATATTTTGAGCCCATCGCTTCTGAACGCAGGGTTCTCGAAGTACTCCTTGAACTGTTCCAAGTCACGCTCTACACCGACATTGGGAAGATCAGGCATCATGTGGGCGACAACCTTGAACCCTGCGTCTTTGGCGAGGTGGAAGGATTCCGAGACTGCCCGAACGGTGTGGCCGCGGTTCGTATCACGCGCAACGTCTTCGTAGACGGACTGTACGCCGATCTCGAGGCGAGTGCACCCGTACCGCAACATCTGACTGTCGGTAGGGGTGAGTCTGACTGATATCGATGAAAGCTAACGTATGCCGTTACCTGAGGTGAGGCCGCAGGCAGTAGTCAGGGCGTGTTTCTATCGTAATGCCGATCGCCTTGGACTTGCTTAATTCCGAGTAGCTGCGAAGAGAGTTTAATGAACGGCCGTGCCAGAATGAGACAGCACGCGGCACCCACCGGACGGCTTCATCGACGTCCAATCCGGTAAATCCGGATAGGGCATTATGAAGTTGTGCAATGAACGCCTTCCTATAGTCTTCCGGCATGCTCATGAACGTGCCTCCCATGATGATGAACTCAACCTGGCAAGCGACTGAGTGCCGTTACCCTTGGTAAGGAAAATTTACGAGAGACAGACCTTGTCCACATTGTGACCAAGGCTCTTGAGCTGCTCTACGCGGCCTCGTGTTTGTTCGTACGGGTCATAGCGCGCCCGGATGGCACGCATGCTGGTAGGCTCGTAGCCTGTGTAACTCTGCGTGCTGTAATCGAAGTCGGAGTCAGGTCCTCCGGGGCAGTATCTGCAGGGCCATTAGCGGCATCTCCGGCAAAAGACGAAAGTCTGGCATACACGCAGATATTTCCAGTCATGGCGATGTGCGGACACCGATGAGGCTTGCACATCACGGCTACTACTGCGATCTTCCGTATCTGTGAGCATGCCAATTCGGGAGAGCTCGAATTAACGTACCCCACTGGCAGTTCGGATAGGACGCGCCCGAAGTTTGGGCAACAGGGCTTTCTTGTAGTCATCTGGGATAGCACTGATGATATCCACCAGTCTAGGTACGCCGCCAAATCCATACTTCTTGCTCATTCTCGCACGGAGTTCGTTAAGGGACACCGTTTGGTTTGCATCGTGCGCCTTGATGAGTTCCGCTGCGATGCCCGAAGTAACTCGAAGCAGGGTTTCGGCCTGTGAAGGGCCTACGCGCCGTTGGATAAGAAGGACATCAATGTAAATGGAGCAGATATATACCTTCTGTCCTCGTCCTTTGCACCATGAACTTTTCGAGATATATGCGCCTCTTTTACTGTTTATCCTTTCTCCAGAGTGTAAAAACGACTAATGTGGTTCAGGAAAAGCGAACGGAGATGAGGGTCGGAGGAGAGGAGCATGGCCACAAGCGGAGAGTCCGCGCCGGAAGATGGCACCGCCCGCAGCGCCCGGGCGGGGGTTTCGCGAGCAACGTCCGCCGTGTAACCTGTTCCATGACCTGCGACACCGACGACAAGCCAACGACCCTCTCGCGACCTCGACACTGTCCTCGTCCTACAGGTTTCCTTCTTGCATGCACCCCTAG
Organism: Ganoderma meredithae; assembly: GCA_022814645.1. Classification (NCBI taxonomy): domain Eukaryota; kingdom Fungi; phylum Basidiomycota; class Agaricomycetes; order Polyporales; family Polyporaceae; genus Ganoderma; species Ganoderma meredithae. The sequence goes on from JAKLMY010000010.1 coordinate 166,465, forward strand.
ACGAAACCCATACACTCTGCTGATGCTTGTACATGCCCCCGCCTACATCTGTCGACTCATGGCTCTCATCTCGCCGCTTCGGGATTGTCATTGATGCAGGCTCGTCGGGGTCGCGTCTCCAGATCTATAGCTGGAAGGATGCGCATACGGTGCGCCAGGAACAAAACGCCGATGCGCTGCGCAGTCTGCCACAGGTCGGAAAGGGGACAGAAAACGGAGAGGAATGGTCAATAAAGTCTGAGCCAGGTGAGCAAATGCGGAGTCGACAGCCCATGCGATAACACTAAGAGGCTTCCTTGATTGTTGAAATGAGGCCTTTCTTCCTTCGCGGACAACGTCGAGGATATCCCCACTTACCTCGCACCTTTGCTGGAACATGCTCGTACACACATTCCTCCCTCATTACAAGCGGAAACCCCCCTGTTCCTTCTCGCCACCGCCGGCATGCGTCTTCTTACTCCACAGAAGCAGGCTCATGTCCTCTCCGCTACCTGTGAATTTTTGAGGTTCCATTCCAACTTCAAGGTTGATGACCCTTCGTCCAATGGACCATGCGGCACCAGTGTTCGTATCATCACGGGCGAGGAGGAGGGCCTGTTTGGATGGATTGCCGTCAACTATCTAATGGACGGGTTCAGGAGTTCAGACGACACTCGTCTAACCTATGGCTTCTTGGATATGGGCGGGGCTTCAACGCAGATTGCGTTCGAACCAAGCAAACAGGAGCAGGAGCGGGCACAAAATCTCCTCGACGTTAGGCTACGTCTCCTAGACGGCCGCGACATCAATCACAAGGTTTTCGTGACTACATGGCTGGGCTATGGTACAAACCAGGCTCGGGAACGCTACGTCGGTCAACTCATCAACGACTACGAGGCCAACCGGACACTCTCCGCCGAGCCAGAGCACATCGACGACCCATGCCTCCCGAAGGACCTCATACTTTCGAACACTCCCGTACATCCAGAGACCGCCTCCGAGCACGCCAAATCGACACACAAGTTTGTCGGCACAGGCTCATGGGAGCAGTGTTTACAGAGAACACTCCCCCTGTTGAACAAGGACGCGCCCTGTCCAGACTCGCATTGCCTGTTCAATGGCGTGTCCGTTCCGCCGATAGATTTTAGCGCGTCTCACTTCATCGGGGTTTCCGAGTATTGGTATTCTACGGAGCAGAGCTTCGGGCTTGGCGGAGCCTATGACTTCGTCCAGTACGAGCGCGCAGCGTCGGAGTTCTGTGGCCAGGACTGGGTACACGTCCTTGAAGGCCACGAGGATAAGCGGAAACAGGGGCACGAACACCTTGGCGGGGACGGGGAAGTTGAGGAACACGGGGTGATCGTGGACACGGGGAGGTGGGGCCTAGATGTGGAGATCCCGCGGCTGCAGATGCAATGCTTCAAGGCGGCATGGCTCGTAAATGTTCTCCACGAAGGTATCGGGATGCCTCGCATCGTGGATGCCGGAGGAAATGTCACCGCAGCGTCAGCCGGAGGAGAGAAGGTCACAGCCCAGGCACAGACGAAGGGCCTCGGTCGACCATCCTTTCAATCGATGGATGCTGTCGGCGACATCGCAATCACTTGGACGCTGGGAAAGATGGTTCTGGAGGCGAGCAAAGAGGTCCCCGCCGTGTCTGCGAAGGCGAAACCCATTGTCGATCCGCTGGATGACATCCCCGACATCACGACATCCCCCATCCAACCCATTCGCCCCCCATTCCTAGATTTCGACGCCTTCGAGGACAGCATCTCCCACCACCTACCATCCTCCCTGACCCGACATCAGCTTGGTTTCTCTCCCGTTGCGTTTGTCTTCTATCTATTTATCTGTGCACTATTCTCCTCGACATTATACCGCTTACGCCACCGCATCCGAAGTACGGTCCGACGTTTCGTGAACAAACGCGAACGATCATACATCGCTGAGGGTTACATGATGGAGGAGGGCCTCTCGCTGACCGGTGGTGGTATGTTGCCGTCGCCACGATCGGCGCCAGGACCTCGGTTGTCCTTCAACAACATCGTCCGTCCTATCCAACGTCTCGCCTCCAATGGACTTCGCCAGTCGCGCCCATCTCCGCTCACCATCAGCAGAGAGTCATCTACCACGTCTGGACAGCATTCCCCCGCCCGTGTCTCGCCCATGAGGTCACTCTCCTTCCCTGGCGCCCAGACACTGAACACCACTGGTCCTCATGATGAGCCCAACGGCACGGCGACAGCGTATGGGCCTGCTCCGAGCTCGCCGCGCCTCCCTGACGGGAGCTTTGTGTCCAATGGCAGCGTCTCGTCACTGCAGTCGCGATCCCGTAACTCCTCCCACATCAACCTCTCGTCACTCGTACCCCGGCAGGTATCACGGACATTTAGCGGAGGTAATCATGCAGCTTCAGCGTCTTATCGCGGTGAATGATCCATAGACCTTGTCGCTGTCTCGCTTATAGCTATATATTATTGCGACGGACTTGGACACCGTCCAACATATAACTTATGTGCTAATGACCGGCCCGTCTTGTTTGACGCTGCAATAACGATTGTTTACAGTAGTTTACTGCCCCCATCTGGCCCGTCTGGTCGTCTAGGGTCGCTTCTGTCTCCCAGTTTGTTTCCGTCGCGGCAAAAGTGGAGCTCTGTTTGTTCAATATCGTATCCGTACGCCACCATCCAACGAACAAGGCCGCACTCCCATCACCATCCTCGCTGGAGTAAGGCTCCCGCCACAAATTTGCCCACGTCCACATTCGCACCCGCCATTAAGATTGACTCTGTCACACAGGGTGGAATGCTGGTGTGCTTTCCTCCATAGTTCCGGGGTACCTTGGCAACAGGGAAACCCCCATACCGCGGACTTGGGGGCACCCCCTTCATCCTTGCCATGTGCCGACCCGCAGAACATGGAATTGGAAGCAGAGTGGAGCAAGGCAAGGCACAGCAGAGCCCCTTGCAGCGTGTTATCACCGTCAATGTCAAGCTCGAAGATCAACCGCACCCATCTCCCTTCACGCTGTCAAGAGGGGGGCACTGGCCTCTCCCAGTGCCATCGCAGGAGCATATGCTCACGAAGCCACACACGGGTTCTGCACCACGTCGAGCGTGGAGTGCGGTGAGAACTGGCCCGATGCTCCCACCGCACACCGCCCCAGACGCTTTCGCACAGGGAACGCACGAGCGCGGCTGCAAATCACAGCGGGGTACGGCACGACGCTCACCTTGGTTCGCGTTGAAGCTCGACCGTTAGCTCACCCGCTGCGTCTTCCAGCTGTTCCAGAAGAGACCCCGCCGGGGCGCTGCACGGCGGAGGCTGCTCCGCGCTCGCACTCAGGCTGCGCATGGGGGAAAGCCCACTGCAAGAAACGAGGCTGACACAACGCCCTGTGCCGTTTACGTACCACCACTGCAGGCGGGCGCCGATCGAGGAGGACGGCGCGTAGGCCCATGTCGTAAGGCGTGTACTTACTGATCGATCGAGGCGCGCGCTGGGAGTTTTTTGAGTTGGCAGCTGGCCCTCCCTTCTCGACTTCTCGCGATTCAGTCGTCCCTTGCGCCGGGTCGCCTGGCCGCGCACACGGCGTGGCTTCACGGAGTCGAATATTGCCAATGCGATAGAATCGCGACTGCATTGATATCGAGCCGTCGACGCGCACAAGCACAAGGGAAATGTATCTGATAACGGCCAGAGAGGGGCCCCACTCAGCAGCCCGGGCGGCCCTGCGTCCTCGATTCCTAAGCAATGGGGAGCATCCAGCCCCTGTCCTGTGTTTAGACAGACATCCATGTAGGTTTCAACGTCTGGTCCCGTAACCGCGACGGAAGACGCATATTGTCCCCGCCGCTTCGCATTCCGTAAATCCCTCGCTTCCCGGCTCCCGCACCTTTATGTGCCTCCTAGATAGAGACGCAGATAACAACAGCGGCGTGTAAGTCATAGAACGGGCGGGGCCCCCACCGGCTAGGCCGTCGTGTACCGCAGGGAAAAAAAAAGAAGTTCGGGACTCACGTCCAGAGTTCAAGCACGATCAAACAACCCAACCTGTTCAAGCTCAAGCTCCCCTTCGAGTGCGCCCCGTGCGTGTGGTGCTGGTGCCGCCGCTCGCACCGCTCGCCTTCGCCTCCCCGGTCCCCTTGGAGCCCGGGAGCATTGTCTTCTCCATCGCCTGCCGCATCCGTATGATATCGTGCACCCAGTTCGTCTTCTCGCCCTCCTCCATCGCGCATGCGTGAAGGCGTTCTTCCTCTTCTGGCTCCAGAAGCCCGAGTGCGATGCGCTGGCCCGTGCGCCACAACAGAAGCTGCAGAACCGCCTCCTGCAGCAAGACGTTGTTGCAGTACTGCGCGCCCATCCCATTTGCGGTCGGGTCGTGGTCGTGGTCGCGGTCGCACGGACAGTGCCACACCGCCAGGGAGGGAAAAAGAGAGACGAGGACCCCGATCAGCTAGCCGAACCTTTCCAGTTCTAGAGGATCTTAAGCCAATCTCACCGTTATTTTCTCCACGGTGTCCAGGTCGTGGAACGTTCTCCGCCCACTCGTCGGAAGCGAGGGCCGAGGGGACGATGGAGGAGGGCTCGACCGCGCAGCGGGCACGGGTGCTGCTGCTGCCGCAGTCGTTGTTGCTGTTACTGCTCCTGGTTCGTTGGTGAATTCCTGCTCGCCTTCCGCATTAGGAGCTATCGCCGCCATTTTTTCTGGATCATGGATTCGGGCGGGCGTGGAGGGCATGGGCACGTCCTACGTATGGCATATGGGCGTTGGCATCGCGCGGGCCCGCGGGAAGGAGTGTATAGCACCTACCTCGATCGCGCTCGGGTGCTCTGTCGTGAGGCTCACGATGGCAGATGTATTTTCAGCATCCTCAGGGTCCGAAATTGGGGCTCGTTCTGCAACCTGGAGATCATTTGTATTTGTTGGTCACCGTCTAGAAAAAACAACAGAATGTTCCCGAAACCCACTAACCTCGTGGTCTGGTGCGACCGCTCCCACAGATGCAGATACGCCATTCTCGTCCTTGATCGACCGCGAGGTAGCTTTTGAACACAAGCCATATCGAACGGCAAAAAACAAAACAAAAGCACTTACATCCGTGTCGTTTTCTGTAGCAGCAAAAGACGACGGGGGTGCTTCCGGTTCCGACAGCGGGAGTGGCTGCATCGGGCAGGTCACGGTCACAATTAGGCAGATCGTCGAGCAAAAAAGCGGTAGAATGCAGCAAATACCTCGGTGTCGCCGTTCGAGACCTGCGAGAGCGCACAATCCGCGTCGTTGTCCTAAGTAAGAATGATACGGTCATGAGCACCTCTCGGTCCAGACGGCCCCGCTGCCCGCCAGGACCGCAGCCAGGGCGAGGGACGAGTGGGGACAGACACTCGTGCAGGACAAAAACACACACACCCGCGCAACGCCGACCTCTACGGGCCGTCTTTGACCCCCGCCTTCATTTTCAGGTTCAGGTTCGGGCTTATGTTCTGAAGGGGGAGGATAGAGTTTGTCCCTCGGATACTCGACGTCGACCCCCATCTCGCACCGCCTCTCCCTCCGCCACGCCCACGACCTGACAAGGAACGCGACCTCCTCCTTGTCCGCCGCGCCGAGGCTGCCCCGCGGAGGCACAGCGTCGAGCACCTTCCGACGCGCGCCAGCCCCGCGCATGAAGCCGTCGTGCCGCGCCCGCGCAGGGCCATACGCGTTGTCGAGAACGGCGGCGAGCACGGGTTTGACGTACTCGAACTGGTCCGCGATGCTCAGCTCGTTCTCGAACTCGATTGCGTCTGGGGCGGGCAGTGGGGGGAGCGGGCTTGGGGCGCGGAGGGTCGCCTCGTCCTCGGGCGCGAAGGGGCGGGTGAAGTCCGAGGCGCCGGACTCATCCAGGATCGCGTCGTTGTCCTCATCGAGCCCATAATTTTCTGTGGACTCGCCCAACTAGGTGTGCAGGCAATGTTTCAGCGAGCGATTTGTGCATGTATCGATGAAAAAGACAACTCGGTAAGGCACATACCTTGCAGGTCGCGAACTCGTCGTCGGTCGTCGTCCAGAACCAGTCGGGCTCGACCTGCTTCACGACGCTGTCGAAGAATACGACCTTGTACTTGGGCTTCTGCGACGGCTGTGTCGGCCTGACGTAGGCCAGAATTTTTGCCGGCCAGTACTGCGTCCTGGTCCTCGACTCCCGCGCGAGAATTAGCTCCCCCGGGATCTCGAGCAGCGGATTGGGCGATGGTGCACGCCAGCGCCGCTCGACCTTGACGTCTAGGTCGAGCCCCAGGCCGAGGCCAAACCCGATATCCGAGCCGACGTCCATGTCCGAGTCGGAAGCCTTGGCCTTGCCTTTCCCTTTTGGGTCAGCTTTGGCCTTGCTCTTCCCCTTTGTATCGCCGTTTCGGCGCGACGATCCAGAGGCGTGGTGTGAAGAGCTGGCAGGAAGGTCGTCATTGCCCTCGTGAACGCTAACCATAGCATTACGAGCGTCTCGCCACACGACGTCGAGGTCCAGTTTCCGCTTTTTTCGGGGGGTCGACTGCACTGACTTCCGTCTCGACGGGCGGTAGTTGTTCTCGGTGAAACGAATGTGGCCATTGAGCTCGATAGGGCGGACATTCGAGGTGGATGGCTTGGGGACCTCGACGGTCTTGGCGCCAGGAGGGTCGCCGAACAGCGAAACGCGCATCAGTGGTTTCGGCAATTCGACCTGGAAACGAATGTGAACATTGTAAGTCCCGAACCATGTACGTGTCGATAGACAGCCTATAAGAACCTTCGCCGGCCACCACATCGTGTCCTCGCCCGCATCCAGGTCTGCCAAGTTCCCGTCCAGATTCAGGCTGACCCAGACGAGATTTCCCATGTCGGCTTCGTCCATGCTCTCACCCTCCGAGTCCGAGGAGTCCAAGGTGAAGATGTTGTCGAGCGACTTGGATTGCGTGAGTGGCTGACCCTTGAACTCGGATACGACCGGGGGATGCATCTGAGACTGTACGCGCATGAATTGCCGTGCAAGCCTCGGTGCCAGCACTGGAAACGATGGAGGCGGAAACTCCACAGGTTTGAATGGGACATCGGGCGAAGACATAGGTGTGAGGCTGCTCGCGGAGCCACTGGAAGGCGAGGGTGATAATGGCCGCTTTGTGGGGAGGTTACCAGCAGACACATGACCCTTGATCTCCTTTGCGCGCACGCCCTGGTCCTCACTGTCTCCAGTAATCGTATTGCGACGAGGTATGTTCACAGAAGGCTTGGGCTTCTCGATAATGATGATCTCCGGGTCTGAGTCCTCGACGGCCTTGTTCTCTAAGGAGGACGAAATAGAGCCCGAGGATGTATGCCCGTTCTTCTGGCTCTTCCCGCCATGTCTGCGTGCTGAAGCGTGCCCACGCGCAGCACCGCTCGTCTGCAGCTTGTTCGGGGAGGACTCGACGAGAGACATGGCCCGCGAACGTGGCTGGGGTTTAGGAGGAGAAGAATGCTTGTACTTGCGCTTGCCTCCGTAGGTGACCTTGACCAAACTTCTTGGGGTGGACGGGTCACGGAAAGGAGCGACGCCTGGCGTCAGCTCGTCGTCGTCGGTGTCGAGCTGTTCGGGGGAGGGGGCAGACGCCTTGTGGGCAGCAGCGGGACGTGGCATGGTTCTGGTCGCAATAGGACCCGGGGGTTCGCCGTCTGTAGGCATGTGGGTGGTGGTGGGACCCGCCCCGAAGGTTTCGGCGGTGAGGGAGCGAGGCTTTGCTGGCAGAGATGTCCGAGACGCAAGATGAAAGGCGCAGATGGAGGCGGGGGTAAAGCGCAGGAGGTCGGAGAGAAGGGGATGGGAGAAGAAGGGAAGAGAGATGTAGGCAACGAGCGCGCACGGCGATCCTCGCTGCCCGCACCGCGCCACCGGACTCAGACGCGCTCGCTTGCCGGAACGCGCTCCGTCACGCCGTGACATTCACCATTAATGTGATTTGTCTCGCGCAGAGTACGCACTGGGAAGCCCCGTCGAGCAAGCTCTTGGCTGCACTGAACCAACGATGATCCATCCATTCATAAAGCCCTACAAACGAACGTCTAAAGCAAGAATGCGCCCATTCAGACCAAACGGCATCAAAGACTCGCCACAACACCTGCCCTTAAAGGAAGAAAGCCGCAACCAAGCCAACCACCGTCCCAATGGAAAGCCCCAAAGACGTCCGCACCCTCCCCGCGCCGTTGCTCCCATCGGTTCTAGTCGCGGTTGCGGTCGAGCTTCCCGTCGCCGAAGCTCCAGACTTGACACCAGACCCCGCCGTGGGGCTCAAGCTTGAACCTGTCCCAGTCGCACTCGCGTTCGCAGTCGGGCCACTGGCCGCGCCCTGCACCACGAACCCACTCGCCGTCTCTGTCACGACGGCAGACTGGACCGAACCTTCTGCGTACGCGACGACGGTGCAGACTGCGAGGCCGCCGTTGATTGCGCAGTCCTCCGAGAGCGTCACACTTGCCACTGGGTCGTCGTACACGAGATGTGCGTCCGTGGCTCCGGCGACGAGCGTGGCTGCCGATGATAAAGGACATTAAATGAAAGTGAGAAGCCAGTATCGAATGTCGATCGCCTGGAAAATACGTACCGGACTGTTCAATGCCAGCCGCATCCTCATATGTCCCGCTCGTCACTCCAGGGCCGATTACCCAGGTCGTGTGGCCCGACGCGTCCGTCCCCACGTCGTTGGCCGTAATCGCCTGTGGGTCAAAGCCTGGGATGTAGAGGGTGGTATCCGCCGCGGCGACTGTAAAAGCATAAGGCCCAACGAGTAGTTAGCGGACTGCTTCGGCAGACAACAGAACGGTCCTCAAGAAACGTACGGGTCGCGAAGAGCACAATGACAGCCAAAGACCTCATCTCTGCTTCCCAGCTAGAGTAAATGAGAGGAAGGAGCGTCCAGAGGGGGGAGAGGGCAACGGAGAGGACGGAGAGGGTGGAGAGGAACTGTCTCCCAGGGCAGACGATAAATGACCTTGTTGCGTGGGGGGAGGACGGTCATATAACGGAGAGGAATGAGTTATCAAATTTTTCCTCTGTCAGGCCGTTTGAAGAGCGCGGCAGCATGCGCATCTTCCAGCTGACCAACACGCGCACCCTCTTCACCTAAGGCGCACCCGGAAGCTGGACGCGGCGTATTCTATGCACGACCCACCCAGAGCCGGGCTCGCCAAGAGAATCTCGGACGATGGCCACGACAACGTTCGCCCGGAGAGCAAGCCATGCGAGGACGATTTTCACGAGCAAGCCGAGCAAGGCCGGGTGGTCATCATCGCCGCCCTCGTTTGTGATCGACGGGTGCCAAGCTCCAGGTACGCGAGGTCAACCAGCCGTCAATCGAGATCGGAATCGACGCAAAACATGGCGCATCAAAAGTTCGGCCCGAACCACACAACGCCACGCTAATCTGAATCAAGTTTGGGAACCCCGCCCCACTCCACCGTAGCAATCTCGGCGAAAGTCTAACGACTAACGACTAAAATCCTGTCGCTACCACCGCGGCGCTCCGAGATGTGCAACAGAACACGCAGTGGGCACCTCCGTTTCGTAGCAACAATTTATTGCACATACTCCCTCGTTGTCAACCTTTTTTTCTTCTTCTCCCGAAGGTAACGTACATATGTACAACGCAACCGGTACCGGCACAAAGGACTAGGACTAGAACTCAGCACGGGACGAGTATGCAATATATTGGAACATAATCGGCATAGTAAGGCTACAATACACTATAGATGCGACGGTTGGGACGGCGAGCGCACGTCAGATATCATACTTCCATGCACAGACATATCGGAGGCGAGGGCGCACGTGGATACACAGCGTAAGCCGGCGAGCGAGGAATCCAAAACAGGGGGGACAGAGAAGCAAAAGGAAATAGGGGAACAGGACCGAAGTATAGGTCAACTAGAAACAACACGCACGGCGTACAGTAGTCTACAAAGTATCACATCCTAATCATCTGCCGACGCGTCACGCATCACGCGCCGACCTCTGCGACAGAGCTTTGCGGCCCGTCTCTGTCGACGGGGAGGCCGAGCCCGAGGTCGGCCCCGGGCTCGTTTACCGAATGGTGCTGGTGCTGCACGTTCCTCAACGGCGAGCCGAGCGCCGACGGCGCGGGGGACATCCACATCCTGGGCGTGATGAACCCGCTCCCGCCCACGCCATACACGAACCCCCCGCTCAGGCTCTCGACCGAGTTCGACGACCCTGCAAAACAAAAAACAAAAAGCAAAACACAACGCAGCAGTGCACGTCAGCTCTCCGGCCCAACCTGCACCGCGCCGACGCGCGCAAGCGAAGAAAGAGGCCACCCACCCGGCACGAGCACGCTGTCCCAGAAGTCCGAGCTGAGGATGCTGTCCATCGACATCATGCTGCTCATGTCCATCCCTGCCGGCGTCGGTGCCATCGTCGGCGGGAACGTCGAAATGTCCATCACCGGCCCCATCTCGCCCGTGTACGAGAAGTTCTCGAGCACGTCCCCCGGCGCGAGCAGGCCCCCGCTGCCGTTTGCGTGCCCGTTCATGTGCATGGTAAGCGCCGCGGCGGGGTCAGCCAGCGCACCCTCGCTGTCGTCCTGGCTCGCGGTGCCGTCCATGCGTGAGTTGACGAGCGCGCGCAGGAAGCAGCTGTACAGCGCGGGTGTGTGCAGCGGGCCGACTGCGACCGAGTCGAACGTGTTCGCGACGTCCGTGACGATGGCGATCGTCTTCTCCTCGTGGTCCAGGAACGCCTGGAACTCGGGCCGGATGAGCTGTAGACAGGCACCAGGGTAAGAAAAAATGAGGGCGGGTGTCATTAGAGGGCGTGGATACGGGGCGATCAGATATAAAGCGCACCTTGAGGAGGCTGAGAACGGCGTAGGAACCCATGACGAAGGTCGAGTCCGGGGAGTACTTGAGGAAGCCGCCGGGGCCCATCTCGTCTCGAAGAATCGTGGCGCAGGAGACGGCCGAGGAGTGGCAACGCGCGAAGAAATGTCCGATGTCGACCGCGGAGCGCTCGAGGGCGTTTTGCAGGCCGAAGGCGTTGATAGTCAGCATAGCGTAATGGAAGTAGAAGTTCGCAATCAACATCCGGTATTTGATGGCGTACTCGCTTTCGGCTGCCCGTCCGCGTTGCGTTGCGTCCATTGCATTCAGCGAAGCCGCGAATCGGGGGTGGTGCATGTCAGACACGTTCCCAGCACAGGGAGAAGCGGCGCGATGACGCGTACACGCACCAGCGAGTTGTCGCACATTCACCCACTCGTGGTGCCACGCGAGAAGCTGCGTCTCCATCGTCTTGATCACAAGCAGGAAGTCGCAGTCGACCTGGAGCCCCGACGAGTTGGTCGTGCCCGAGTAGAGGAGATCGAGGCTGCGCGTCAAGATGCGCTGTAGGTCCTGCACAGCGTCAGAGGCGTCAGCGTCTAGGCTGGTGGGTCCACGATCGACCAGGGGCTCACTGCGTAGCCAGCGAGCGCGCTATCGGCCGGGACGCAGCCGGGCGAGCGAGCCCATTGGAGTGCATTCCGGATCATGTAGCTGTCCATCGCGATTATGCCACACAAACAGCGACACGGACGTGGCCGGCAACCACGATCAGCGAACAGAAGACTCGAGTCAGCACCCGGGCAGCGACGGAAAGAAGCCGAGCGGGGGACGCACTCTTCCTTGATCGAATACGGCTTGCCCATCTGCGCACTAAAAGAGCGGTCGAGGCAGAAGCTGATGATCCATGTCCGTTCCCTGTTCCGCACCTCGCGGTCGCGCGCGCGGCCCTCTGGCGTGTCGGGGCTTACACCCGTCGAGCGACGGTGCAGGTTCAAGTCCGTGGCCATCCTGCAAGTTTAGAAACGTGGTGATGTCAGACGCGGATCGTGGGGAAAACAGCGCAGATCGGGTAAACGGCGTGCGTCCTCCCCCGCGTTTTGGGAACTAATGAGGCAGGGAAGAGACGAAGAGACGCAGATCATCGTTGGCCCCAATCTAGCTCAGACAGGAGCCAAGATAACGTCCGACGTTGTAGTGTGGGGGACAAGAACGTACCTAATAGCCATGCCAAGGAGCATCCACGTTTGGTCCTGTTCGTACCGTTGAACGGGACCGCAGCCCCACAACACGTTGATCAGGTATGCCTGCACAATCTCGACCGACTTATATCCGCGAGCGGGAACCTGGAAGGCGAGCTTCCTGGCAAGTTCAGAGAGCTTGGCGTGCAATTCAGGTCGATCCTCGAGGAATCGGGACGCGACCGCACAAACTATGTGAAGGAATGATTCAGCTTGGCTGTTTGAATGCGAGGTCCAATATAACTCACTCGAGGTCAGCAAGAAAGGCGACCGCGAGCAGACCAATGATGGCGTGTGGAATTCGGGGTCGAGGAAAGGGGCCTGTACCTATATCCCACCAATGAGTCGACGAGTTTCTCGGAGCCAATATCTGTCGCTTACATTCAGATGATCGAAGTAGCTATAATGTCCGAATGTCAATTCAGTTTATCGTATGTCAGAGTTGTCACGTTCATCCCGCAGGCATGCCACGAAAAAGCACTTACATCTTAAACAGCGCGACAACCTCTTCCGTGCTTACAAAGCTGAGCATCTCAGGTTGGATTTGCCGTTCGATATAGAGCCGTCGCAAAGGCAAGATTGTCATAGGACCTAAACGTTCCGTGAGATCGGGGCTCCGCAACGTATTTAGAGCTAGCATCGGGGCTCACCAGGCTTGAAGTAGACATCGCTTGCAACGCCAACTTTGTCATTCGAAGTCTCTCCTCCGGACCCGGACTTCGACACCCCCTGTGCCCTTCGATTCGCTAGGCTAGCCTCAGCGAGCAAACCCAGCGGATTGAGCGCATTGTCAGGTAGTGAGTGCATCTTAGGTGACGGGTGAGCATTGAAGGACGACGAGGAATGATGATTCCGGTTCTCAGGAGATGGGGTAGGGGACGGCGAATTAATTAAGGCCTGCGTGTTCTGTGCCTGCAGTGACGGTGACGGGGATCGCGAAAGAATGCCGGCAGCGAGTGTTGGGTTACCAAGAGAGCGGAGGACAGTGTCCAGGGTCCGCTCCATCTTGCGCAAGGAGCGAGTGAGGATCTCGTGCTTCCTGGGACTGCAAATGAGTGTTCATAGACTGTAGGGATGATGCAATATAACACCCACTTGGTAGAACGCTTGCCGCGGTTGGACTCCTCGAAGATGCATTCATGATTACCAGTCTGACAGCGCCTGCAAGGGGGGCCGTTCTCAGCACCGACGCACTTCATCTTAAGCCGTCGACAGACTGTGCATGCCCTGAAGAAGGGGGTCGGTGGGGAGAACGAAGCGTTAGTATGAGGAGACGCACCTGGAACCACGCGTGGGCTTAGCCTTGGGCTCGTCGCCCTTCTCAGTGCTAGGACTCTGTGCTTCACCATCGTCGTCCGGGCGTGGCCGCTTGTTACTGCTGGCGATGCTGTTGGAAGATGCGGGCCGCTTGCCATTGGCGTTTCCAGAAATGGAGATGGTGTCGTTGGGAGGGGTGCCGACGGTCTCTGAGCCATGGGAGGAGGGGGATGAGAGACTGGCGGAGAGAGTAAGATTTGGGGGCGGCATGTGTTGCTGCTGTTGATGTTGCTGGTAGCCGTAGTATTGGGGCTGGTAAAGGGCGAGAGATGGGTCGATGGGAATGGGCGGAGAAGGGGGCTGCTGCATTTGTGGAGCTAGAGGGAGCTGGTGGGGATGGTGGAGGGTGATGGACTGAGGGGAGTAAGCAGAATGGTGTGGGTGGTGGTGGAGGGGGTGGGGATGCTGTGTCTGGGGAAGAAAGTAGTCGGAGTAAGCGAGAGGCGACATGAGGGAACGTGACAGAGGGAGAGGAAGAGCGGGAACTGACATTGGGCGGAGGAGTCGAAGGCGGCGGGAGGCGAGCTTAAAGAAGGATAGGTGGTTCTTGCGGGCGCGAGGAGAGTTTTTGTTCACGTGCACAGGCAGCCCAGGAGATTGGGACGGCGAGGGTTGGAAGGAGGTGGGAAGGAGGGGAGGGGGCAGATGGGAGCGCGGAGAGGAAGGGAGATTCGGTTCAGACTGCCACGGTCGATCAGTCTGACAGCGGTCGACTATGGCTGGCGCAGTTAGGAAAAGCGTGTCCGCCTGAGCGGGTGGGAAGGAGCCGGGGTGGATGCGATCTCAGACTGCGAGCTCGACTGGACGCTCTCTGGAGCAGCACGATGATGGCGGGGGAGTCGCTCGTGCCACGACCCACGCACCCTCCCCACAGACGGCCCCTCCCCCGGAGCATCCCCCGCCCAGGCGCCGGCCACCCTGTCTCCGTCATCCGTCCAATCACGACTCGCCCTCCTCGGCCCGGCCGTCCGCAGCTGCACTTCGCTTGCAGCCCGTTGCCACTCGCCGGTCACACTTGTCAACCATCCAACCAGCCCCGACCCTCTCTTGCTGCACCCACCAGCGTCGCAGGTACATCCATCTCCACCCTCGCCCACCGCCCCGCCCAGGTCGCCTCCAGCCGCATCCACCTCCGAATATCCCGCGCGTCCAGGTCACGCTCTCTTCCGTCCGCGGCCAGGAATTCAGACTCGCAATGCTTCCGCCTCGGTCCCGCTTTGGGACTCTCCCTTGAAATACCCCCGTGAGACCAGCACGGCCTTCTCCTCAGAAACGCCGCCAGGAACCCAACTCCGACCAATTCCATCCTTTGCTCCACCCGCCTTCACACCCTCCCCGCCCCCAACCTTCCTCGCCTCTTTGGCAACACACCACTCCCAGCCCTTTTCACAGCGTCCAACCCGAGATCCCGCAGGACATGATATGTTCTTGGAATGCTTGTGGACCCTTGCATGGCATGCACAAAGAGTGAAACGCCCTCGAACGCCCTGTCATGCAAGACACCAGGGCGATTTCACAAGCATGTCACGACCCGCGTCGTGCGAGAATGTACGCCGTGTTTCCAACTCCTCCCGCGCCTTCGCATCCTCTCCTAAATCCTTCCAATTTATATTTCTCTCTCCTATCCTTATCCTATGTCCTTCCACTTCCCCCGCGCAGCCATCCCAACTCTGCCCTGTTTTCACGAACCGATCTCCTCCACTTTGCCCTGTCCACAACCGTTTTCCCCCATTCCCGCTCCCACCTAGACAATCGGTTTCCACTCCTGTCAGACACCTGGGCCCTTTCCTCATCTCACCTCTTATTTTTTTCGCCATCTGGGCAGCCCACATCCAAATCCTCATCTGGCAATCCCACCGCTCATCACCTCTTTCCGTACCCTTCTTCACTTTACGAGTCACTTTTACGTCCTTTCCGGCGCCATCCTCGTCCCAATTCTTTCTCATGTCTATCAGACGCGGCCACGCTTATCTGATCCAGTGAACCTTGTCTTCTCATTCACTCCTTCGCAGTTCCCCAACCGTCCACTTCCGTCACAACTCGCCCGTATTGTCTCCCAAATTCGCTGATTTCAATCTCACCCAGCCGCTCGTGTCTCGTATCTCCACAATCCATATCGAGACCCCAGACCCCCCTACCGGTGTCTTGAACGATCAGCGGCTTGTTTCGTGCGTCCACTATATCTATATCTCCTCATGTCAGCCCAAAGCACTATCTTGTTTGACTTTGTTGAACAGTCGTTCAAACATATCTCCCATTCCCATATATCAGAATCCCCTCCCAACGCGATCGACGATCCCAAATGTATCCAGTATGTGTCATGGCAACTCCTTCTACCAGCCTTTGCCCCTCTGAGCAGCTCGCCTCGGCCATTGGGGTCTTGCCCAGCGTTCTCTGATCCATCGCTCCGCATAGTTCTCACTTTCCGAGGAAATATGTCACCACGATAGATCCCGGAGCCAATTGTTACAACCAACCACCACGCTCTGGGGCCAGGGTCCTGTGAGCACCAGCTGCTCGCACGTCACCCTCCATTCGCAAATCGCCGCATTACCACCCTTCCGGGAAACCCGGAGAAAACCTCCTTTGCAGATGTCGTGGACGGTACGGCCCGACAGTCTCTTCTCTTTCATCCACCTTGCGCTGCTGTTCTTGACTCCTATCGAGGCGGTCCCAGCACGACGCGGCACCCCCTGGCCAATAATGGACCGCGTCGGCATGTCCTCCCATGCTCCCATTGGATGCGTGTCCATCCGCGTACTCAGGCACCCAGGGGAACCCGCCTGACTCCCACCGCCATGATAGACCTCACCGGCTCGAACACTCATCCCAAACAAAGCCTACGCCGGCGTAACCTCCACACCTATTTTTTCGTCCTCCCCAATCCGCCTTCCTCCGTCCGTGCTCGCCCTTGCCCTGCCTTCCCGACCTGAAGCTCCTGCCGCCAGGCTTTAAATGCAAAGTGCCGACGGCAAGACGAGGGCTTCCTCCAAGTTCCGCTGCCCTTCGACGATTCCCGCCCCTCTACGTCCGCGCCCGCTCCATACACCGCGACATCGCGCCTGCTCCGCAAGCTCCAGAAATACAAATTCGCCACCGACCCCGCCTCCACGACGGCCACGAGGAGGCGGCTCAGCGCACCGCTGGCGCCCAGCGTTAGTGCTTATATTACTTACTAGCACTTCTTATCCAGAGGGCTCGCTGTGGCAGTAGCACTGACTGACCTGGCATGCACCTGCAATGTTGCGCATGCGTACCGTTCACGTTCATTTCGCGGCCGCGCGAAACAGCCTTCATCTCCGGTCGCCACGACTGCGCGTTCGGACCCGTGCAGGCAGCGCACGCGCCGCCGGACGTTCCACCAACCCAACGTTAACGTTGTGTGGAGTGGCACAACGGCATGAGGCCCCCCATTTCGACCCTTGCTCGCCCAGGGGCCAGGCAGGCAGGCCGCCGAGTGGTTTTATTGCTGGGCTTTTCCCTGTTCCCTGCGCCCTGCTCCTCTCCTCCCTAGGCCTGTTCCCCGGGGACCAGCCTTCTGTGCGCCGCACGCTTACCGCGAGGCATGGGGCCCTCGGGAAGAGCGCAGTGATTACATGATTCGGAGAGGAGAAGGGAGGGGGAGCGTGACCCCAGATAGCTTAACTGCGCGGTCGAGCACGGTTGAATGGCATGCGTTTTCCCTGTCACGTCGGGTAATTTCGCGGGGGTGTGCACACAGCTGCGCATGGTGCGCGGCGTTCTGGCCACTGGGCGGAGCCCACACGGCCGCTGAGTTGGCGGGGTGTCGCAGTATCGGTTCGGGTGCTATTTTCAGCGCGGGCGGGGTTTCACGAGTTGTTTGGCCACTCGCCCTCGGCTCGTGTGTGCCAGTGCGGGCCCTGCGGCTTGCAGGGCGTCGGACATATTGCGGCGCGTGTTTTTCTGCTCGACGACGACGTCATGCTGATCGTCCTGCACGCTGATCTGCGGGACATACACTTGTGCGGATCCCTCCCAGAAGATGCGGCGGTCTCGTCGGGGCGCCAGACGCGTTTCGTGCACGTACCCCCGTCGCAGCGCGGGGCCCTGGTGACCCTCCCAACCATCCTGCTCGGAATTTACGGTGACAGCACCGTCGGCGACTCAGTCTGGCCCCCGGGTCGCTTCTCTGGCATGTCGACCCGCAAACTTTAAGTCTGTCAAAATCCATCCGCATACGACACGGCCGCCCCACAAAAGGAAGTGTTTGCCCTCGACTGCCACCCGACCACTGACTCCATCGTTATCGTACTGTAGAACCACGGGTGACAGAAGGCAAGGTCAGCGCCTCCGCGACAAGCGCCCGCAATAGCAATATTACGATGCCAACTGCGCGACAGTCGCGGGTCTCGGGACCAGTATGCTGGGCGTCCAGTCGCTCACTCCGCGCGACCTTGTACTCGCGTCGCCTTGGCGCGCCTCCTCCTCCTGCACCGCGTATTTGTATTTCGTGCTTGCTTCGATGGTGAGGCTCACATACGGCGCAGGCCTGGGACGCGTTCTGCGCCGCCTTCCGCCCGCGGCGTGAGCCACTGGCAGGGACGAAATTCGAAGGTTTGAGTTCTCGGAGCGCGGCTGTTGCATCGCTTCGGCTTCAGCTTCAGCGTTCAATCGCTCGGCGCGCCTGGTGGGCGTCGAGCACGCGTTTGTCAGGCTCGGTGCCTCAGTGAGAAGGTCCACCCCGAGTCCACACGCAAGAGAAGCGCACCACAGTCAGCCGGACCACGCGCTTGAGCCGCAGTGCAAGTGCATCAGCCCCATAACGCTAATACCACCCATGGAGCACCATGCAACGAGTTGTCGCTCTGCCGCTGCCTCTCGTTAGCATGGCCGGAGCCGACGTGTAAATGCGGGATGCGCTCCTCGTGCGCTGCCGTTATGAGTAGCTAATAAATCGCAGGAAAATGTCAATGTGGTCTTGGGCGCTGGCGAATAGCCACTCTCCACAACTCCAAGCGCCTGAGTTTCGTAACCCCCTGCCCGACGAGCGGTGCTACAGTAGGCGTGCTCGAGTCTGATCGGCGAATTCAAGTCGGTTGTAATTTTTCACTAGATGGAAGGGGTCGTTCGAGTGGCCATGCCGGGGGAAGGTACATCGGCTGGTCCAATAGGATTTTAAGAAGCGTCGCGTTCGGAGCGGCGGATCGGGTCAGGGTACGGCACCGCCACGAGTGTTGTTGGAGGGAACGTGCCGGGGGAGCGCCGCCCCTCGCTGGTATACGTAAGGGCACATGCTCCAAAAGCCTCCGTGGTCATCCAGAGCGGGGTGCAAGCATCCGCATCCGAGCTGGGATTTTTCGTCCGCCTTACCTATGGGTTGTGTGCGAGCGCCTGACGAATCAATTCGACGTAGGTACGCGACGCGGCTAGGAGGCGCCGCCCATCCTGAGGATGTTCGCTGAAGAAGACGTCATCGGCGCTTGGCAGGGCCGACACAGTTATCAGGGAGACGAAAGGTTGAGGCTGCCCGGCTGGGCAAGCAACCTTGCTGAGCTCTGGAACACGTCCCCGGCATTCTCGCCAAATCTCCGAGGAGTGTCACTGCTGAAGCGAGAAGTTGCGCTGGAGTCTGGGGAACGCCTTCGCGACGATGGCAGAAGACGGGACAGCAATATAGACTCAAGCCCACGCGGAGACCGTCATGGAGTCGCGTCAGTGTGTCTTAAAACTAGGTGAGGCACGCTGAGCAGTCACCTGGATGCTACAATATGAATGCGAACCACGAGAGGGAGCGACGAGAGTCTTGAGCCCGGAGCTTTTCAGGCTTTTGTACCCACGGAGCCTCTAATATCGGGAAGGGCCGTGTTCTTGATGCACAGGAAGACGTTTAACTGCCAGACAACCTCAAAGTGGCAATGGTTGCGACCGAACGGCACACGCGATGCCGGGAGCTTTGGCCGTGCACGGCGAGCAGGACGGACGGCGGAGTGGGCGAACCATTCGTTCTTGATCACCTTCCTAATCGGTCAGGGCCACCCAGGCGGAGGGCTCGGGCCGGGAGGGACGGTGCACAGCCGTGTGCGTTGGAGGTGCAGCTGATTTTCCGTGGTCCATTCCAGTCGCATCCTCTCACCCTCGCTCGTTGCCGTCGACGCACTCAAGCTTTTCCCCATGCATTGCCTCCATTTCTCATGCCTTTATGACCGTGAGTTGCCCCACAGCACCCATGAATGTCCTCCTCTCGCATGCTCTGATGCTCTCGCCACAGAACGCCGGGTGCTGATGCTAAGCGTGCCCTTACCTCCCAACGTTGGCGTAGAGGGTGGAAGAGGTGCTCTTGCAGGTTTAAAAGTCCGTCCTGGAGGCAGGGCAGTCCTGTGACAACTTCGGGAGCGTTCGAGACTCTATCTGGATAGTTTCCTTAATTGACAGGATCTCTCCCGCGATAGTCCCTTTCGACGGCCCCGAACTTTGCCAGGATCCTTCGGAGCTCATTATTGGCTACTTTGGTCCCGCCATCAGAATGCATTGCTGGGGCGGCAAACTTCTTGCCCTTCTCATTGGCCGCCGGGTGCCTGGCAAGCTTTCCATGGTTATCTTGCCGTAAGCGGGCGAGGGCATTCCCCACCCGCCTCCGCGGTCCTCACAGATACGTCTGCTCTCGCTCGAAATCTGCGAATTCATCCTTCGGGCCATTAAGACCACCAGATAACTCGTTGCCTGCGCGGGCCTGCGATAGGGATCCAGTGACTGTCGGAGCGCCTGCACCACATGCTCACCAGGACTTCTTCGAAGGCTTGAGTCCACTTTTCTCAGGATTGGCTTCACCATGTGGTCTGGATAGCTGAAGCCTGTGTCCCGGAACGCCTGCCGCTTCAGACCAAATGCATTGGAACGGGTTCCCACCGTTGCTTGTCAAGCAATGTGGCGAGGTGTCGACGAATGACGTCGACTGTCATCTCCCCCGAAGTTCCGCTGACTCAAAGTGCTTGAAAAGACATATGTTCGGTCGTCACACGAGGGGGATATTATGCGGGCGATCGAGGTCATAATCTGAATGATTGCCGTCGGATTGTTCGTCCGCTGCAAGGAGTTCCCAGCCTCGACGTCCCTCATATCAAAGATACATCTAGCTCAGAGTTCTTTCACCTTTCCGGCACTCCGATCCAAATTTTTTTCCCAGCGCGCCGGGCGAACCTCAGCTACATAGTCACAAGTTCGTGCCCGGGAATGTACTAGCGCGCATCCCGTTGTCGACCGACTTCGACAACGGCCACGGGAACTGGATTGGGTCGTGTCGACACCGGGCCTCGTGCTAGCGGCCTTTCCCGACCTACTTCGGACGTTGTAACTCCGGTGGGTCAGGGAATGATGCAAAAAGAACAACACTGGACCCAGGACGCTACTGTGAGTACTACCCACCTTCCATGCGAAACGTCGTAAGCAGTTGTAGGAATCCTGGCTCGTCGTGAGTGGGCTGCGCTACTATCTCTGCCCGACACGTCCGAGAGGAACACAGCTTTTGAAGGCGTCCTAGGTACGGCTTAGTTATGTTGACCTCCAGACGAAGCTCCTCTTCTCATCCTCTTTATTTTCGCTTCGTCAACAAGCTATTTCGGGGCCAACATGGCGCGGAATATCATTGTAGCACTTCTGTACCTCATCGGCCGCAGCCACAGCGAAACTTTACGCTCATGGTCGGTGTCAGCACGCGCATACGTTCTATCACGACATTTTGACATACGCAGTCACCTTCTTGAACGTCGAGAACACGAACCTTGACCGGTCTCCACAGCCTCTTCTTCTTGCCTCGTGTTCTTTTCGTCCGATCCTGGGCCCAAAGATCAGGACCTACCTTGGACGACCTTCGGGGCTCGGGATCTGATTGCGCCAACGCAAGACCCGGTGGCGCCAAACCCATCGTGCCAAGAGAACGCGATACGCAACAACGGTCCTCCCTAGGCGCACGCGATCCCACACCGGTGTCGTAGCCGCATGGCTGCCGGCCATACCAGCCTCCCCATGATAGAACATCTTCAACCTATTCTAGGTGATGCTGCGATACCGCAACGCCACCCCAAAGGAGCCGGGGCGATGCACCTCGCCTCCTTTCTCCGTCTCAGTCCTCCGCGTGTGTGTGAGGCACTCCCAGGCTCGCCACATTGAGAACCTCGCTGGACCACGACCCGACCCGCCGAGTCCCACTTCGGCCAGATGCCTTTCCTACAACGTTTGCTATTCTAGATCGAATGACGATGCGGCTCCGATCGCCAGACGCTGGACAGAACCACGGGTCGAGCGGACTAGTCATAGTAGGAAATAAACTGAATGGGCACTTTGAAATATCCAGGCGTCGCCGAAGTTCGATTTCGATAATTTCAATCAGTCGCCAAAAGAAATGCTTTTTCCTGTGGCATCTGAATCCCCTGCTCACTCCGCCGGGGTGAGAACACTTCCCCTCTTGACCTGCTAATATTAACGGCAGCGGCATACTGTGAGGGCGGAACGGAGGCGACGGAGAGGCGAGTCCTGAGCTCAAGCGTGGCGTGAAGTGTCATATTGGCCGTCCACATTTGTACGACGCCTTGGATTCGATTCGCTCGTACCTGCTGTCGTCAGTACCTTGCCCTGAGTGTTTTTGACATTACGACCCACGCTGGATTATTTGCGGAACTTCATCTGTGAAGTGTCTAAATATTGCGCAGCTCCAATGCGTACAGCCTCGACTGCTTGCTTCAGGAAGGGCGACATGCCGGCCGATGGCAGGCATCCCTCAGGTACGACAGAGCGTGCCATTCGCTTCGACGATGACGTTTGTATTGTCAACCAAGGTTCGCGATGCCAGCGATCATCGCCAACAGCTTCACAGGTCATGCTAGCATGAGGAATGGGTACGCCCTACTTGAAGGATCAGGGATGTCCATGGCTTGCTCTCGTAGACAAATACGTAGCGTATTCACGGTAGAGGGTGTTTGGTATGACAAGATCTATATTACATAGATAAGCGAACCATCGGCATGTTCCTAACTATCCCGACCAATGGAAGGGACAGTCAACGTCGACCTTGTCACCTTTTATTCTCCAGGCCGAGGGTACTAGCCGGTGAGAAGACTCGGGGCCGCAGACGGGAGGGAAAGCATATCCTTCGCGGGCCTGTCAACAGCATACCATCCTCGCGGGGTGTCCATCCCTTTGGGGGAAGAGGTCCTGCCCTCAATAGCGGTGTCAAGCGGCCCGTTATCGGTGTACGAGCCCTGAGAGGATGCAGCAACATTGGGGTTGGCACCAGGAGGAGAGGAACGGACCACAAGTCTGAATGGGAGGCATGGGAGCAGGGAGGAGGAGCTGGGTGAGTAATTACCAAATAAGGAAAGTATTCTAGTTCGTTACTCACGACGACCGTGCGTCCGGGAACCAGAGTTTGCTCGAACATCTGGCGCCAGCTTCAACCTCGAAACCGCGACGACTTGAACCCGGCGGATCTGGACAACTTCGGCAGACAGAAATCTCGCCGAAAACGTTGGAACGCCAGGCCAGCCCTGACCGTTCATCGGAACAGCCACCTTCGGGGATCTTTATCCGGAGGGAATGTCGGCACACGAGCGACGCATCCTATGAGGCGCTAGAAGCAAGAAAATGCGTAGCGCATACGCTGGAGCGCTGATGGGTGTAAGTAATGGTGGGAGCCCCGAAGTTCAGGCTAAGTATGTCTGGCCACAGCAACCATGCAGCAAGGCAGCAAGCGTGTAGGCTGTCACCCTGACAATGCGAAGGAGTGAGAGCGGCAAATTTTCATCGTTTTCCCCTCAAGCGGAACAGCATGAAAGGCCGATGGGTATCCAGGCATTCGTGACTTAGTTCGTTGTGAGTGAACGGGGGAAACTGGAATGCAGACTTCAGTGCAGCATGGTAGAGCCACATCTCGCGCGGTCCTCTACAACTCCAAAGAATTTTGTGAGCGTCAGAGATGACTTCCGTCAAGTTATATTGTGACAATTTTGAATCCACGTTCTGTGTGCCTTGCCTCGATTGAGCCGCCTCCCGATGTAGCGAACTTCGTGACCTCAAGGAGCCAGGTCAGCGAATGATCATCTCCCCTCTCGAACAACGAGTCTTTCTGCTGGCTGGGGCTGTGGTCTGAAGACGTCCGAATTCAGATTGCTCAGCTTAAAGCCTGTCAAGGCCGTTGGAGTTTTGCCAACATTCCGTAGTGCTGCGGTATGGTCCGGTACTCACCTGATCGGATTGATGCCACCTCGGGGGCTCGACCGCGGGACAATTGCTAGATGAGTGTTTCCTGAAATACTGTCTGAGTATGACACTCACGAGGCTGCAAGACAAAGGAGGATCGAGGACGAGGACGAGGGACAAGGTGGGTTTGGTGGGACGGGCCGAGATTGAGACTCCGCAGTGGCACAAGGCCTCAGGCGGCGGGCGCTCGGGGCGCCTCATCGGTTCACGTCCAACCGCCGCTCCTTGCACTGCGCCATCGTGCGTTCCTCTCTTCCCCCCGCCATGAACAACAATGCACGTCCTTCGCTCTTCCTAGCCCCGTCGGTGAACACCACCACGTGTGTATGTCTCCTTTCTTATGATGTGCCATACTCACCGCCGGCGTCCGCAGGGTGGTCACGACAACCACGACAACCACGACATATGCGCCCATCCCTCTTCCATCTCTCCCTGCCCCCTCCTCTCCCAAGGACCCAAAGCTGTATCCTCTCTACAATACAACCCTCCCTCGATCTCTGCGCGAGTTCCCCTTGGTCTTTCCCGGGGGGTCACGGGCCACATTTCGGGACGGCGAACACGGAGAGCAGGAGATGCAGGAAGAGGAATCGGCGGTTGAGGGCAAAGGTTGGAGGATGGTGAAGCGCGACGAAAGCGACTCGAGGAAGGAGGTGGGTCTTACTGAAGCCATCGAACGGTACGGCCGAAAGAGGTCCTACAGTAACGAGGACGTCATGGAGGGTATCGAAACCATCCCTCGCCTCGTCCCAACAACACCGCCCCGAAAGAAGGCCAAGGGTCATCCCCTACCACCAATCACGACGATGAACACTGCCGCTCCCCCATCTCCACTACCGTCTCCCCATGGTTCGCCGCCTCCTGAGAGTATCTGGCCATCGGCACCTCCGAGCGGCCACTCCTCCCCTCAGCCTCAAAGCCTACTGCAAGCACCTTTGCAACCTGATCTGTCAATGACGACTCTCCTCGCCCTCCCCACGCTACTCTCCCATTTCTCGAGCCTTCCACCACCCCTCCAGTCTCATGTGCTACTTACCTTCCTGCGACATTCTCCGCTCTCCGTTCTCAGGACATTACACTCTGTCCTAACACCTACTCTAGCTCGAGACTTTCTGACACTCCTTCCTCCCGAACTTGTATCACTAGTCCTCAGTTTCCTTTCCTTCCCCGACCTCGCACGCGCTTCAAGGGTATCCAAGCAATGGCGAGCTATCATCGACTCCGATCCCGTCCTCTGGCGCGATCTCCTGAAGAGCACCAAAATATGGTTTGGGCGGGACTCCGAGACAGCCTTTTCTGACGCTATCATGTCACGCCGCAGACGACAAGGTTTGCCTGCCCCCGGCTCCCTCCCCCTGCCTCACCCGTACAAGATCCTTTTCAAATCACGTCACCTCACGCGAACACGTTGGGTCACGAACGACGACCCTAAGCGGCTTACGTTCGCCGCGCATGGGCGGTCTGTCGTGACCTGCCTCATTTTCTCGCACGGACGCATTATTTCCGCCTCTGACGACCACTCGATCCACGTCTATTCCCCCGTAACAGGCACACTCATCCGCTCCTTGGACGGACACGACGGTGGAGTGTGGGCCTTGGCAGCGACCAAGAATACCCTTGTTAGTGGTTCGACGGACCGCACGGTCCGGATCTGGGACCTCGAAACAGGGCGGTGCACGCATGTCTTTGGTGGCCACACTAGCACTGTCCGCTGTCTAGCCATCGTGAAACCAGAATGGATAGATTATGAGAACGAGCACGACATCGTTACTCGCGGAAAATGGCCGAAACGACCGCTCATTGTCACGGGCAGCCGGGACCACTCGCTCCGCGTTTGGGCGCTGCCTACGCCGGGCGATGAAGAGTACAGATGCTACGGCGCAGATGACACCGAAGTTGATCCTTCAGAGGTGCGCATTGTGGAAATCATGTGGCTTTCACGGTCGAGACGTTGACGTAAGGCTGCGCAGGAGGACGTGGAGGACAACCCATACCACAAGCTGCACCTCGAAGGCCACGACCATGCGGTCCGCGCACTTGCCGCCCGCGGACGGACGCTCGTTTCTGGCAGCTACGATTGCACCGTCCGGATATGGGACATCATCACAGGGGCGTGCAAGTGGGTATTGGTGGGCCACACGCAAAAAGGTGCGATGAATTGCGGACGGGGCCTCATTGCGCGACTGAATTGCTGACATGCTCCTCTGACGTCCTGTGTCTGCAGTGTACAGCGTCGTACTGGACATCAACCGCAACCTGGCGTGCTCCGGCTCAATGGACGGCACGGTCCGCGTCTGGAACCTGAGCACCGGCGGGTGTCAGCATATCCTCGCGGGCCACACCTCCCTTGTCGGATTGCTCGGCCTCTCGCCGTCCTACCTCGTCTCCGCCGCCGCCGACTCCACCCTCCGCGTCTGGGACCCCGACACCGGCGAGCTCCGACATACGTTGGCGGCGCACCAAGGTGCAATCACGTGCTTCCAGCACGATGAGTTCAAGGTTCTTAGCGGATCAGATGGCACGCTCAAGATGTGGGACATCCGAGACGGGTCGCAAGTGCGCGACCTGCTAACGGGGATTGTCGGCGTTTGGCAAGTCGTCTTTGAGGGGCGGTGGTGTGTCGCCGCGAGCAATCGCATGGACTCGACCGTCCTTGACGTGTGGGACTTTGGCGACGACGAGGATGACGAGTGGGAGGGTGAGCCCCCCGGGGGCCTGTACGATGAGGAATCGGACTATTCCGATGAGGATGACGAGATGGACCGCGCACAGGTCGAGGCCGACGCGATGGATCAGGACATCGATGGCATCCCCTCGGATGCAGAATACATCGAAGCCGACCAGGACCGGTACGGCCTGGCCGACGATAACTCGAGGACGGGCCGCCTGCAGAGGTGGCGGGGGATGTCGACGGATGTAGAGGATAGTATGCGGTCATCCATGGAAGCATCAGCGTCCACGACGGCGAGCCACTACCGTTCGCGGGCGTCCACGACGCGGACGCATGCGCCGCGCGATGGGCATGTCCCTCTGGCACCCCTCGCGGGTCCCTCGGCGGAACCACCGCTGCGCGCGCTGCCCTCTCAGGAGGAGACGCCGACTAAGCCTAGGACGCGCAACGTCGGCCATCGCAGGCGGTGGCAGCCGTAGGGGCTAACATCATCTTGTGCCTCTGTTTTCTCGTGTTCGTGTATCTCTACTGTGTTCTTCTCTCCGCTGGCCTGGTGTCGCTCGCGCTTGTGTGATTGTGATTCTGCGGAATGGCTCTCTCTCATTCTATTGACTGCGAACGCCCGTCGATTATGCATGCATAGAACACTATTTTGGTAGACATGTCTCGTTACGACCCGGTGGATCGGTGGATGGACTCCTGAATCTCTCTTGTGTATATCCTACCCATGACACCCATGCACATAATACATTTTTTGTCATTGTACCCCTTGTCCCCGCCCGCGTGTGCCCCAGTCCGTTGGTTGGCATCATCGCCTCAACCTCGGGACGATCGCTGCGGGACAATCAATCGCGCGTGGGGTGGTGGAGCCGTGGACGTTTCCCCGCAAGTCCTGAAAGAGCTCTACAACGGAGGAGCGAGCGGGGCCGATCCGCGGCCCCGGTCTGCAACAGTGAGCGAAATAGCGGTTCAAATCGCCCGAGAATTGTCAGGGGTCGTATGACACCCGCCTGGGGCCGTATACAGACCCCGAGAGACGAGGCGGACCACTGCTCCGGATGCAGGACCGCTGCGGGTACGATCTGCGACGGAAGGAATTGTCGCCCGTTCTTCTGCGGCGCACGGTGCCTCCCCGAGAAGGGCGACCGAATGCGCGTTCGGAAAGAACAAGGAACCGCGTCGAGCACCGGGGGCTCACCCCCGGAATGGAAAGGCGCAATGGAATCAGGCAGCAGGAGCCCCAGGGCGCGAGGGAGGTGGAGAGAGACCGCCGCGAGAGCCCGCCCGATGGCCGGGGACAGGACGGGGGATCGGCAGGAGGGGAGTAGGACGAAGCAGAGCAGAAGGTTCGATGGTGCCATAAGGGGAGGAGATGACGAGGGAAGGGGGAGAGTGAGATAGGGCCGAAGGAGGAGAGGAGACGGCCAATCGGAGGAGGGAGGGGGGAACATCAGGCAGGCTCTCAGGCCGAATCCATTGCTGTGAGAAAGGGACACGGGGGACGCCACATGCAGCCCCAGCGGCCACGGATTCTGGCTCGTGCGCACTGTGCTCGAATACGAACCTTGCCAACCGCGTCCTGACCCGGCGCGTCGGTAGCCCCACCAGATTCGAAAGAAGGCCGACGCGCTTTAGGCACATCCTGGCCCCGTACCACGGCACACCCTCCACCCCGGCATCCCCCGCCGGTTCCCTACGGGATGCGGATATGGCAGGTAAATAGGCACGCGACGCCCCAAGCCCTCGCCCGCTTCGCACCAATCCAAGATAACGTCCGCAGAACCTCGCCCAGGCCCCTCGCAGTCGTCTCCCCCACCGCGCCTCTGCGTTGATCGCAGTCCGACAAAGTGAGAATCTGCGACGCTCGTGGAATTGGCGGCACCAAGTGTCATTCGGTCTGCATACAAACCGATCAAAAACGAAACAACGACAGAAAACCGACTCGCCCGTCCTCCAGAACTGCCGATCCACAGCAGGCCCATATCCATGCAATTCGCATCCGTTGAGAACAAGCTCCGCTGAATCAATGCTAACAGGTACCGCCGAATTTCGCCCACACCAAGAGAACAGGGCATAGGATAGGCCGGGGATAGGCTTCAGATTGACAGAGCGTCCGTGCGAGGTAGCGGCAGAGAAAAAATATGCGCGAGCAATCCAACTCAAACCGCACGGGCCTTATAGACTTTAACATCTTCTCGGGGACTAGGCAGTACATTCAGCCACAACAAACAGCAGACGGACCGCGAAAAACCCACCGATCTTGTGCGTCCGTCCCAACCGCGCCAAGTCGTTGCACGACACGCATTCCTGCACTGACACGCCCAAAGATAGTGTGTTTGTTGTCCAGATACGGTGTAGGAGCAAGCGTTATGAAGAATTGCGATCCTAAAAACGGATCACTACCATGAACTAATTACAGACGATCTCAAGGCACGCACCATTAGTGTTCGGCCCTGAGTTGGCCATTGCCAAGATGCCGGCCCCGGTAAATCGTAGCTCTGGATGGATTTCGTCCTCACTGGCAAAGGGAACGTCACCAATGGTCGGCCCCGCGTCACGACATGCGCACTCACAACTTTTGCCCATAGATACTGGTGCCGCCTCGGCCGGTGCCGGTAGGGTCACCTGTCTGTATCATGAAGTCCTATCGAAGTGAAGGACATCAAATCAGGGCCCTCGTCGAACTCGGATGCATATAATCGTAGGAGCGTGAACTCACGGCGATGATACGGTGGAAGACGACCCCGTTGTAGTAGCCGCGTTTTGCAAGCTCTGCAAAATTCTTACAGGTCTGATTTGGCAAGATCGTTCGTGAGGCGAACTGGATCGAACACAGGAACGGATGGACCGACCTACTCGAGGAGCATGATCCCAATACAACTCCAGCTGAATGTCGCCCATGCTAGTTTCAAGCACGACTGATTCCATGACGGCAAGAGTGGGAGGCTGAGATCGCCGGTGCCAATATGCAGGAGTCACTGGATCAGATGGTGGTGGAAGAGAACAAGGAGGAGGGCCACGCTTCCCAACTTTCAAGTCGGCCCGTTCTCACCCAGCGCCACCGTGCTTCCCGCGCGCTCTCCTCTCTGCTACCATCCCTCACCGTTCCTGACCATCGAAAGCCGCGCCGACGCGCCGACGCAATCCAAATCGTGTCCAGATAGCCGCATATAGTCATGCGAGCCATCGTCCAGCGGGTCGCCTCGGCCTCAGTCACAGGTATGTCTCCAACCTCGTCTGTTAAATGACACTCATAAATCAGCCCAACCTACCCGCACAGTGGATAATGAAGTTATTTCTTCCATTGGCCGGGGCCTCATGGTCCTCGTTGGTATAGGAAGAGGTCATTTCTGCCCATTCAACGGGAATCGCGTCGGCTGAATTGTTCGGCCATGCACAGGACAGACGACACCGTGACCGACCTCGAGAATCTTACGAAACAAATGTGCGTTCAACTTCTCTTTCTCGAAACACCGTGCGCAGCATCTCTGACGGCAGCGTATTCGTCTGCCGTCCCTCCGCGTCCTCGGCCGACCTGCGATCGACACGATACTCAATGCACCGGGCTGACTTCCCCGCTCTTGCCCTCGGCCCCTCACACGCAGTCTCTCTCTCAAAGTCTTCTCCGACGACGGGTCGGGCGCTATGTGGAAAAAGAGCGTCAAGGACATCGGCGGTGAAGTCCTCTGCGTCTCGCAGTTCACGCTCTTCGCCACTACAGCCAAGGGGAAGCCCGACTTCCACCGAGCGATGGTGTGTGTTTTACCCATCTTCGTATTGTGTCCGCGCCCCACCCCCTCGCCCGCCTGGAGCCTGCTGACCACCGCGCATCCCGCCCCCGCGCCCCTTGCCGCGCGTTTCTCCCAGGCGACAGGCCCATCCCGGGACTTATACGCGTCCTTCCTGAACCGGATGGCTGAACTGTATGGGCCAGACAAGATTAAAGGTGCGTTTGTCTCCAGGTCGCACACGGCTCTCGGGCCCTTTACCGTGTGGCGCGCGCTGCACGCACAGTTATTCTCGTCCGGGGCCGAAGCTTTAATGGCTGACTCCGGTTTTTGTGTGAACAGACGGACGATTTGGCGCGATGATGGACGTGCGGCTGACGAACGAGGTACGTCATCAATTCAAACAATCCGCCGTTTCGTGTCAGCCACACACCGTCCTCGGCGGCGATCACCTCGAGCAGCAGGCAGGGACCGTCATGCGGTCACGACTGCTTGTCGGCCGTTAGCATTTTGTCCGAGGGCGTGGGGAGTCATAACAATGGCCATGGCAATTGACGTACACGATCGCAGGGCCCTGTAACCTTTACGCTGGACTCGAGGAAGTTTGAATATGTCGATATGCCATCCGGTGCTACCACCCCAAAGAAGTCGAAAGGCACGCCCACCGCGTCGGGCAAGCAAACGCCTCGGACACAGGAAGATCCTTCACCGTCGACAGCTAGTGATGTTCTGGCCGCTGCGCACACGCAGTCCGTGTAGCTGCGGGCAGAACCGTATGTCACGGGCACCTCAGCCGCTTCTTCTGTAACCTTCGTATCGTCGACGAAAATTCCAAACTCACATGGATGCTCGCATGTACAAGGCACAACGTTAATGGAGGGAGGAACATCGAGCCAGGACAAAGTGCGGCGTGCCTCCGACTCTCCGAGCTTCACTCCCAGCACTTCGCGAAGGTCCTACGCGCAAGGCACCTGTCACATCTCAGGACTTGGCGAGGACGACAACATACAGTAGTATCTGATCATCGATGCTGAACTCCTTGTCATTTCGCATACGCAGATTGCGCGCCGTGATCATATGCCACAGAGGCATATGGATTGCTTTATGCATTGTCGCCAGCCACGCCCGACAAGACGGTACGGGAGAAGCCCCGCGAAGCTGCTGTGCCTCCCGCACCACAACCGAAATGATCTATGCGTTCTCGTAAACTGCCCGGAGGACCCTCCCGCCCTCCCATTCCTTCCCTGCACAATGACAAACCCTGCCATTCCCACTCTCATGTCCGCAACCCTCCCAGCGCATGCGGCAATTGCCCGCCAGCATCAGACGGCCTTCATTTCATTCGTGGCTCGTCATCCGGTGCGCGCTTTAGAGCTGCCTACAACATGCCGCCGACGAAGGCGACCAAAGCCCGCGTTCCCAGGCGCACCCTTCGTGCCTCGTCGTCGGAACTGTCCTGTCCGCGCCATGGCGTGGCATGCTCGCGGAGCCCGTCGACCTCCTCCGCGAGCCGCAGGCGGAGCGCAGGCGAGGTCGTCGCGAGCACAAACGACAGCTCGGTATCGAGGTTCGCGGATCGGGAGTTGAGGTTCGTCGAGCCAAAGAGCGTCAGAGCCGGGGTGGACGCCGGGGTGGGACGGACCCAGATCCCTGGGTGTTTCATTATGCCCGTGTCGGGGGGTGGGACGCGAAGAACCAGCATAGGCGAAAGAGAGGGTGCGAAGAGTGAGCGTGTGTGCGCGGAAGGGGGCGGAAGAGGAGGTGTGCACCTTTTGCGTGGTATGTCCATCCGGCACGCTGCCACTCGTGCAGCTGCACGCCCGGGGCTACAACCGAGGAGTTGGACGGCCATTCGGTGCTAGCCGCGCGAACTGCGTCCATGAACCGCCGCTCAAAGAGCGTATACGCTTCCGGAATGCGTCCCGAGACACCTTTCGATTTGTAGAAACCGTTGGCCTGGCGGGAAGAGGTGACGAAGTTGAGAAACACGTCATTTCCGCGGAAGGAACGGTGCTCACTCGGGGACTGGCGGCGAGAATCCTACACGCTAAGCGAGATTCGATCACCGCTGACTGGTATGGTTTATACAGCGCGAAGTAGCCACTTGTCAAATCGACGACAGGTCCTTCATATCCAGATGCAGACAATGCGTTGTACCGCTGTAGTGCCGCCAGCTCTCGGAAGAGAAGAGACAAGCACTGTTCTTCCTCCCTGATGTCAAATTGGCCTGCCTGTATTACAGGGAAGATCAAGACATCATCCTCCCCATCTGATTGGCCTGGTATGCCTTTCTCAGTATGCTTTACCAAGGAGACTTCAGATGCAATAAGGTGGGCCTTCTGTAGGGAGCGTAGAGCTCGTTGAGCCTTGGCTTCTATCTGATGTGGGTGGGTATCCGAGTGTGGCCAGTGGAGCGTGTAGTCATCAGTTGAGCGGGAAGACGGCAGCAAACTGTAGGAGAACGTAGAGGCAGCTTGCAGGAACGAGAAACAATAGTCCGCGAGCCGTGGCTGAGCAGTGAACTGGAGATAACGGTCCTGACGTGTGGAGAAATATGAGATATTCAAGTTGGCCCTAAGTAGGAAAGCGCGTTAAGAGCCAAATGCGATCGTTATGACCGAAACATATGTCCTTACCCAGAAATTATTAATGTGTCGTCCGCGCCGTATATTTTTGGATGCCATGTGCCCCACCCCTCATTGAATCTTGGAGGGACTATACGAGCCATTAAGCCTTTGAGTTTTGGACTTCGGAAGAGAGAGACATGAAGCCTGTCAGGGTGCTGCTGGAGGAGAGGGAGTAGGACATGTGCTGGAGAGTCGGGCCCCGGGCGAGTAGAACGGTTAAGGTCGAGGTGAATGTAGACATGCAGGGAGGGATTATCGCGCAACGATTGGTGTATTGCGTCAATCTGGAACCGTGTCACCTGTGATGGACAATAGATGATGAGTGGGGTGCTCACTAGTTCTACGTCCTCGTGACCTATGTAGAGAGAGGATAGGAATACTCTATGCCGCGCATTCCGAATCATATTCTGAAATAGCCCAATCAGCGAATTCAAATCGAAGAGGCGCATGGACGTACAAGTAATGTATTGTAGAATACTCGTGGTTCATGCATGATGGAGACACTGGAAGAGCTCAAGGAAAAGCATGGTTGGTGTTCCGCCAGCTTGACGAGGAATTGGCGGATTGTGGGCTCGAACGAGACGGTGGACACATTGCGTGGCCTGTGAACAGCAGCTATGGGAAGAAGCGTAGAGTATATGCGCAAACGAGAGAGCTGGAGCGCATTGCGCGCTGCGCTGAACATCGAGCTGAAGGACAAGTGAGGTCACCGCGCGCACCATCGCGGTCAGTGGCATGGAAGCGCCCGTCGTGGGAACGGAAAGTGCCGAGGGCTCTGGTTGTTACACGCTGCTGCAGGTTTGAGCGACTCCGATTTCTTGGCCTTTCTTTCATCGCCATGGCTGCTCTCAGTTTCATCGGGTACGTGTCATCCTCCTCTGCAGCTTCTGCGCGTGCTGACGGCTATCTGCAGAAAACCCATCTCTCTCATTTCGCATTCAGATGTACGATACAGAGGTATTCTCGCGGGCATCGACCCCGTCGCGTCAACTATTCAACTCTCCAATGGTGCGTCCCCGCCCTCCAGCCCTCTCTGGTGTGCAATGCTTATCATCATCAAGTATACTCCATGGGAACGGAGTCGCGGAGGTGAGCCACTTCCTTTCATCAACTGCTCTCGAAGATGAAGCCACTACGGATGTAAAAGAGCTACGGCTCACTCGTCCGAGAGCGCATATAAATCCATGTGGATTCTTCCGTTGCCTTCCTTCTGACTCTCTTCTCCCCCATCCTCTCGATGCGATACATCAGTCTTGCTGACGCTTGATCTCTGACAGACCACCGAATGAGTATATCCCCCCTGTGACAGAACCCTACACATACATCATTTTCCGTGCCTCCGAGGTGAAGGACCTCGCCGTTGACGAACCGGTCAACCAACGACGCGATGTCCGCGAGGATCCTGCAGTTATTGGCGTGAGTCTTGCATTCCATCTTCTTTGCTATTCTTTGCACGCGACACGTGGTCGCAAGTGATGAAACTATTAACGGATGTAACGAGCAAATGCTCGATTGTCCGAGAGCGCAAACAACCGTGTGGATATCCCGTTGCCTTCCTTCTGACCGTTCGATTCTCACTGCCGCGTCCTGTACACCATTGAACGGTAACTAATGCTTCTTCGTCCTCCAGGCATCCGCACCTCAGGTGGCACCCAACTACCCTCCTTACGGCTCTCCCTCATACCCTCAACAGGCACCTGTTGGCGTCTCTCCGCAACCGGGGCAGGCTCAAGCTGCCGCTCGACAACAGCAGCAATTTGCAAACCGCCCGCAAGGCCAACCGTCGGGCTCCCAGCCCGTGCCAGCCCTGAACGGGCAAGCTCAAGCCAACGGAGCAGCGCCCCCACGCGCCGCCGCACGCAACCCCTCGGTAAACTCGGTAACCGCATCGATGGAAACCATCGAGCGCGCGATTGGCGACCTCCGGGTATCGAACGGCGCAGGCCAGCAGCAGCGTGGCGGGCGTCGTGGTGGCCGCCAGGGCCCGGAAATCAAGGCTGGCGACCTGCGAGTGCCCGCGACTGATTTTGATTTCGAGAGCAGTAATGCTCGCTTCGACAAGGCCGCCCTCGCCCCATCGCCCCGTGGCACCCCGAAGAACGAAGGAACTGAGACTCCAGAAGGCGAACCCAAGGAGGACGAGAAGGACGCCGCTTATAACCCGAAGAGGTCCTTCTTCGACACGCTGTCTTCTGGCAGCAATGGCCCGGCTGGCGACAACCGGGGACGTGGCGGGCGTCGTGGAGGTGGTCGTAACCGTAGAGAGGAGGAGAGAGAGCGCAATGTTGCTACTTTCGGTGAGCCCGGTGGTGTTGGTTTGATGGGTCCCGGTGCATACGTCGGTGGTTGGGGAGGATACGGTCGTCGGGGTGGTGGACGTGGCCGCCGTGGAGGTCCCATGGTCGGTGGGGCCCGTTCTTGACATGCATATGATGTGGTGCAGCTTCAGCGTGACAGTGGCGAGTGTTCTGGTGGACTTTTGTCGCATTGTTATGCCTTGTCATTAAGCGATTCGAGTGCAATGCAGCGATGTTGTCAGGATTGCGGTCTCGAGTGCTTCACAGGTTTCATTCCCGAGTCGGGAGTATTGTGATCCAAATGGTAAATAGTACAGTACAAAAAGTCTCTAGTGTATGCAATCATACAGGCAAAACAACATAGTCATCCGGTGCTATCGCTTGTGCGATTTGTGTCTGTGCGAGCGACGCAAAGCCCGCCAGCTCAGCATCCAGACAGCGGAAGCGACACCCCATGGCGGAAACAGCCAGCTTAACCTCCAAGACCAGCCAGCATCGTCTCTCAGCCTCTTGATGATCGCCCCAATTTCTTGCTCTAGTTCTTGTTGTGTCCCGGAGTTGTCGATGACAACGTCCGCGTACTTGATCTTGTCAGTTATCGGCAACTGCGAATTCAGGCGGGCAGACGCATCTTCGCGCGTCGAGTTATCCCGCTTCATGAGCCGGAGCAGCTGGATCTCGGCGGAGCTGAAGGAGAACACGTCAGGGGGGGACACGTACGTAGCGCATACATACTAGTACCCCAGGGGAGAGTGGGGAGAGTGAATATGGCGCACGCACCAATACACGACGACGACCTTCCCGACCCACTTCCACAGCCCGCCCTCGATCAGCAGCGGCACGTCGAGCACGCACATCCGCTCGCCATGCCACCAGTGGCGGAGCACGCTCCAGAACATCTCGCGGCGCACGGCGGGGTGAACGATGGCGTTGAGCTGGCGGCGGGCGGCCTCGTCCGCGAAGACGATGCGGCCGAGCCGGGGGCGGTCGAGCGTGCCGTCGGGGAGAAGGACGTCTGGCCCAAACGTGCGCACGATCGCGGCGAGCGCGGGCGTGCCCGGCTCGACGACCTTGCGCGCGAGCACGTCGGCGTCGACGATCGGGACGTGGTGCGTGCGGAGGAGTGAGGAAACGGTCGACTTGCCCGTCGCGATCCCGCCGGTGAGGCCGATGACTATGGGCAGGTGTTAGATGTCGAGGACATTGAGGTGGAAGGGAGTGCAGGAGGATCGGAGGAGGGTTGGAGGGAGTGACGTAGTGGGGCGACGTACCGAGCATATTGGAATTATCGAGTTCTCTACGGCAACAAACGGCTTCGTTTTGGGACGCGTGGTGGTTGGGATGAAGGAGGTGGTTGAGGAAAGGGGCTGCGGTATCTGTTCCCTATGAATGTGTTTGATGCCGTGCATGGCCATGGCCGTGACGGTACGAGGTACGAGAATCAAGTCCTGTCCGCATTGAAGGCGCGTGCATGATCGCGTATCCCAAGTCCACACGGCGTGGCGGTCATCAGGCTTGCGAAGATCCCCATGAAGAACACTCGACTTAATTTTTGGTACAAGGATTACTGCTGGGGTATAACATCGACTTCGGCGAGCAGATTGAGGTTGCCGAGCTGCATAAGCAGTTCCGAATGCTAGCGCGAGAGCTGTCTCGGATAGTGCAGAAAGAAGTGCGAGCGGGGGCAGGGACTAATGGGATGTGTCCGAGTACGATAACGAGGGTGAACGCAGAGCCATTATGTCACCAGATCAATGGTTAACGTAGGCATGTGTATACGTGGACGTCATGAACGCGGAAGGGTTGGCAAAACGCTACTAACTATCGTAATATCTGTTTCGGAGGATGCGACGGCTTGGGTTGGCGAAGCTGTATGCGCGGTGCGATGGGTTTACGCATCTGCGCCTTGCGCAACTCCTCGTCTATCCGCCACATGCCCTTGACGAACCCATCGCGATCAAGAGAACCTGTGCTCGTGGGGTCACACTCCATCCTGCGGTCGCAGTTAGCCTTCGAATCGACATAAGAGCAAGCGCAGACTTGATCTCACCATATCACACGCAGCGTTGCCCTCTCTAACCTAGACAGCTTCCATATCGCTTTCACGGTCTCCCCGTTCAGCCTGTCTTCGCCATTCACTTCCTCATCAATAGGCTCCGGGCGGATAGTGGTGCTCGCGCTGGAACTGATCTCTTCGGGGTTAGTGATCAGATCCACCGAGAGGCCACGCCATCCTGCTGCCTGTCTGGGCTTGCGTAGTGGCGGAGGTGACTTCGCGCATTTCATCTGGCGCGCTGCGACCACGTTCCCGTTGAATACGGCCTCATAACGTTTGCGCGCAGCAGGAGGTAGGGGTGTAGGTCGTGTGAGCATCGCCGATTTGGGCTTGGGGGTGGTAGTGCTGCGCGTGCTGACGCTTGTGTGCGAGGTAGCGTTGCTCAGGATTGAAGAACGGTCGGAAGTGGACGCTGCAGAGGTAGAGGCAAGAGAGTTGCGGGAAGAGGGCGGCCGCGAGCGCGGAGGCGGTGGAGGAGGGGGACCATCTCGTTTTGGTACGAGATGGGGCGAGGTACGAGGGGAAGTCGGAGCGGATGCGGACGGTTTGGACGGGCGCTGGGGGAGTTTGGGAGGTTCGCGTTTGGCATACACTTCCCAGTCGTGCGAGAGAGAGGAAGACACTGAAGGGCTTACAGCGGAGGTCATGGAGAGGTTCTCGAACGACTCGTCGAGGCTGACGGCGTCCAAATCGCGAAGACTTCCCTTGTCATGGTCGTCATCGCGGTCCATTGGATATGTAGCGACATGGTTTGCTAGTGAATTTGCGGTGCCTGGAGTGGATGGATCTCCACCGTCCGAGGAAAGGGAGACTGAGTGGAACGAGGATATTGAGGAGCCGGGTGCATGACGAGAGGGGATGGTGATTCCCAGTTTGGATAACGGTGGGTAAGTATGGTCAACCGTGAGGGAATCGGACCTTGTCGGTTGGGGGAGCGGTGGCACTGGAGGGCGGGGGCTGCGAGAGCGGGAGTTTGAGGTATTCGTTGGGGAGATGGACTTGAGGGATGAGTAGGAAGATTTGCGGGGAGGTAATGGAGGGGCGGGACGAGTCTTGGGTGGAGAGTCAAGACTTATGAGAGGTGGGGAAGGTTTGTTAACGAAGGAATCGGAGACACGTCTGGGGGTCGGCTTGGGCGCAAGAGGAGGAGGAGGTTTGCGGGCGATGGAGGGCTTCTGGCGTGGAACATATGGCAGAGGACCATCGTCGACGACCCAGTCCTTAAGATCGATTAATGAGGTTTTGCGACCAAGGTTTGGAGGTGATGGCGATGGAGAGGGTGGCATAGACTTGCCAAAGGTCGCGGAGGGGAGGATGGGCGATATGGACGTTGCTGTGGGTGAGATTGGAGTCTCGAGGAGGTCCAAGGGCGATCTCGAAGCCATGACAGGCCCGCCAGCCTGCATGGCCTCGAATGCATTGATTCGGGCCCTTATAGCAGAGGACGCCATGGCGGCATACACAAGACGGAGTGGTGGATGTCGTCCGGGAACGGTGAGGACGACGTTCGGGGCGGGTGGGAGCGGTAGGCGCTGGAGGGAAGGACGCGTCCAATGACGAACTCGGGCACAGGTGGGGAGGCGCCCAAGGACTGGAGGCGGGCCGGGCGAGTCGGACACAGACAGTCGGGGATGGAGGGCGACCACTGCCAGTGTCTGTGCGGTGCAGGATCACCGCTCGTTGCCCTCTGTCCATCACCCACTCCCTCTCAGAACAATGGCAGACTTGCAGCTCGACACTCAACACCACCTCCGCGCAGCAACCCTCGGCTTTGACCATCTCTTTGCCAATGACCTCACCAAGGCCCGCGATGCCTTCGCCGACGGAGATTCGCCCTTCCACGCAATGGGCCATGGGGTATGCGCCTTTCTTGAAGCCGCCCTGGGAATGGAGGTCAGTACCCGAAATGTCTCCGGTCTCTCTACCATTTCCTCACTTTCTCTTAGACTGGTTTGATGGCCGAGGCCTCACGACTCCTCACCGCCTGCGAGACCGGAGCCAAGAGGCAGCTCAAGCTTGCCAAGTCCTCTTCCCAGACCACCCAATTTCCCCCTGGCACAGAATGGGAACTGCTGCACTCCGATTCCGTCATTCTTCTCGGTCTCACACACGCCCTCAGGTCTGCCGATTTGCATTTTTAACCACCTCTCCCTCCCTTATACACCTTGCTCCGTTAGCGAGTCCTACATGGGCTATCTTCAATGCTTATATGCTATGAATACGTTCGTAAAAACTGCCGCCGTTATCTGATACTAATTAACGTCTTTTCGGTAGCGCGCACTCCAAGTACACAAAGTACGTATCTCTCCCTGTAAACAGGGCACTAGAGTTTGAGCCCTCTCTCACGCAGATTGTACAAGATCGTGTTCCCCAGTGGCCTAGACCACTACTCAACACCGGCAGCTTCCATGCCTGGTTCTAGAGCCGCGAGCATCCGCTCAGGAGTTGACGGCACCTCCGCACCAAAGCCTACAAAGTCCGGCTTCTTCAGCCGCCTTACTGGTTCGACGCTCTCGGTTCCAAGCACGTCCCAGATACCAATAGGTGCAGCAGAGGGATCTGTCGACGAATTTGTTTTGTCCGGGACCGCATTTGGTGGGGATAACCTTCGCCTGTCACTTTCAAACTCTGACGTTGAAATCCAGGCTACGGGTATGTTTCACCGTACCTGCTGTGAGCGGGGCATCCTCTGGGTATTGAGCGCTATGAACGTCAGACTTTTCAACCTCGTGTTTTCTCTGCTCCCTGCGAAGATACGGTCAGCATATGTTCCCACACAATAATACTTGCTAGGCTAGTCCTCATCCGCCTTCCAGAGGAGTGGTCGGTTTTTTGGGCTTCAACCATGACAGGAAGCTGGCTCTTCGTGCCCTGGCTGTGTCGGCCGCCAAGACCGATGTGCATGCTGTTTTCGCAGGGTACGTAAAGTCTTTGTCTTCCCCTGTGTTACTCGATGCTCATCGTTCGCTCTCATAGACTGTCATTAATGACATACCACGGTGTCGTCTTACTGCTTGCTGGCTATCAAGCTGACGAGGAACACATCCTTCGGCAATATCGTTCAATAGTAGACAAGTGGGTCCTTCTTCCCCGATATCTGCGCAAGATCTTCTAAAATGGCTTCTCAGACTAGAGGTTCGGTATCCGACCGGCTCCCTGTGGATTCTGAACCGAGTAAGTGGCATCTGTGTACAATCTTCGGAGCATACTGCTCATGGTTTGCGTGCAAAAATAGGCCAAGATTCTCCGCATGTCATACGATCCAGATGGTGCGATAAAGGTTCTGCAGGAGGGCCTGGCGCCTGGCCTGCCACACACGTTTGCGCAGGCCGACGGTTTGGTAAGTTCACAAAGTCTTTATTAGAGTGGTGTGACCGAGCCGAGCCGCTAAACTGACGCCCCTATCGCACCCAAGCTAATCTTTGAGTTGGCATGGACGCTGTTTTCACAAAGGCGATACCAAGAAGCTGCGGAGGCATTCATTCGGATGACCGAAATAAACAGCTGGTATGTCTCGCGCGCACTATTCTTGCGTTCAGAATCGTAGGATGACGTTCGGTTCCGATCTCTTAGGAGCCACGCCACATACTACTTTATTGCTGCCGGTTGCTATATCTCGCTTAAGGACTATGAGCAAGCACAGAAGCTTCTCGATAAAGTTCCAGAGTTTATCGAGAAGCGCAAGATTGGCGGTAAGGACCTGCCCACAGAGGTCTTCATCAAGAAGAAAAGTGCGTCCACTCCTTTGGCGGGTGAATTGGTGCGAACTTAGAATCGTTGTGCAGTTGCTTTCTACAAAGCAAAGCAGAAGAGCCTGACTGGATCGGAGGCGGACTATGTGCGCGCTGCGAAAATCAGCCCTGCGGAAGGTCAGCGCATTTGTTTGAACTCGTGACTCAAACTGACACCCACAACCTCGTATAGAACTGGCCATTTGTGAGTCAGCTCGCCCGCCGTCGTGGACAACCTTGACTGACCGTTTACACAACCAGTCTGGAATACCCACGCGCGCATCACCAAACAGTCTGCAATCGACCACATCGAAGACTGGGCAACGTGTTTATACCCCCCACCCGAGGTGAAGACCGAGTACATCGTCGCTGCGCTGGCAAAGGAACAGCCTGCTGCTGGTGACCAGAAAGCCGACACTGCCGACGAGCTCGCGATTCGCTCTCTGCTCCTCGGGATCGTGCACCGCACCGCGGGTGACTTCGCATCCTCCCGTGCGCTTCTCCAGGACGCCGTTGCACGCCAGCCCGCGATTCAGGTCAGCACCTGGGTTGCCGGCGTCGCGCTGTTCGAGCTTGCTGTGCTCGACCTCAAGGAGATGGAGGCTTCCGGGTCGGAGAAGGAAGGGGGACCCACTGCACACATAGACGCATGGACCCGGACCTTCAAGGTTGCGCTGGAGAAGCTGGATAAGGCGCTGTCGCTGGCGACGCAGCAGGTGGACTTGTCTTCTAGGTTGGACAGCCGAATTGCGATGCTCAAGGACGAGATTACGTTGAAAAAGGAGATGCTGGGCCTCTCTGCTTGAGGAATTTTGGATCGCATCACGACTTGAGTCTCGGTGCTTGGGATCTTGTCGAAGGCGACTGCATGTACGCAGATGGAAGTATTAGATATTGGAGGAAGTTACAGTTGTCTAGGATTTTGGTAATACGTCTTTGGACACTATTGTATAGACGGACTTGTTGCTTTTGGACATGGATCGCCCCGCTGCACGTTGCTCCGACATGGACATTGCCATAACAGATAGACTGAGCGAACGACGGCCGACTGCTGGTGCAACGATGTCATAAGCAGCATCGGAACAATGTGTATTCATTCCGTATATACAAATGCCAATGTCTATGTGACTGAGGTAGCATGTTCGTTTTAGTATGAACGGAGTATCCAGCTCCACATCCTCGCCCCAATCAGATCGCACGCGGCGGGCCCCTCCCGCGCCCCTTCAGGTTAGCGCCCGTGCCATAGATCTGAGCGAGCAAACCAAGGACGCCACCATCCTCTAACTCGGTCTCATCGTCCTCCTGCTGCGACTGCGTGATGCCCGCGCGAGGCCGCCGCCCGTCGACGTACGACTCGTCCAGCGTGCTCTCGACGCCGCCATCCGCAGCGAGGTCCTCTTCCGGGATGACGGACTCCGCGACCTTGCCTTCAGCCACAGCTCCAGGCATCACACTGCCCTGCGAGTCGCCCAGGACGGCGGTCTGCGCCATCGCCGAGGCAGACGCGCCCGCATGCGACTGCAGCATGACGCTCTGGCCCATGCCCATCCCGCCCAGCTGTGCGGGGTGCAGCACGCTCCCGATCATGCTCGTACCGGCCCCGGGGCCCCTCCGACGCACGTTCTGGCTCGCGCGCAGCGCCCGGTCGTAATCGCGCGCCTTGTCCTGTAGTCCTGGGGGGTGCATGTGCACTGTGGAGTCTATCTGCCCCGCTCCGTACCCGTACCCGTACCCGAATCCGTCGCCGGGCGCCATGTTGGACGCACGCTGGAAGAGGCGGCGGCGGGTCATGGCGTTGGGGTGGGCGGCGGAGAGGTCGGCCATGCGGGAGAGGTAGAGGGAGCCGGAGGGGTCGTTGGGCGTCCAGTCGGGGTGGGCGGCTTTGAAGTTGAGGAAGGACTTCTCCATCTTGCCCTCCTTCGACATGAAGCGCTCCTCGACCTTGTCTGGGGCGCCGAACTGTTTGAGAACAACGTCAGACCAGAAATATAATATCAGAGTTTCAGGATGGGAAGAGGGAACGAGGAAAAGTGGCGTACCTTGACATTGCCGTGCCGCTGGAAGTCGAAGACTGCGAACGAGCAGACGTACCCTAGCCCGTCGACGTGCACCGTGAACTCGCGGAAGAAGTCGACAATCGCGGGCGCACACGGCGGGAGCGAATACCAGAGGACGAACGGGGTCAGGATGACGGAGAGCAGCTCCTGCGCGAACGTCAGGACTTTCATGGCGAACAGCTCTCCGAACTCCCCGTGGACCTTCTTGGAATGGAGCTCCCCCTTCCATTCGTCCGGCATGTAGTGGGTGTACTGCACTACCTCGGTCATGAGCAGCTC
Organism: Ganoderma meredithae; assembly: GCA_022814645.1. Classification (NCBI taxonomy): domain Eukaryota; kingdom Fungi; phylum Basidiomycota; class Agaricomycetes; order Polyporales; family Polyporaceae; genus Ganoderma; species Ganoderma meredithae. Next base: position 209,482 of record JAKLMY010000010.1, read on the forward strand.
GGGGTCGAATACGCGATTGTCTTCGGGGATCATGCCACGCGCAACAGCCAAGATGGACCCGAAGACGGTGAGGTAGAAGAGAGTGGTTCGATGAGGCGTGATCTCGAAGTGGACGAAGAGGTCGGGGTCAAGGATAGACGAAAGCGCGAGGACAGCAGCGAAGGAGCCGGCAATAAACGAGACAAATCTGGGAGCACAGATCAAAATATGCGTCATCACTGAGAGCTAGCGGGGGTAACAGGACATACCTTGCGAGTAGCGTAATTTTCTCGTTTGGAAACTGGCCGATGTACATGCTCGCTGTTTCGTAAGATTCGTTCATACGGCGCTTGAAGAGATGAGGCAGCTCGTTGAATTCGCGGAACTTCCACTGCGCATACGGTGTGTACCCGCGGCCGCCTATAGTGGACGGATTATTATGGTATTCCTGTGAAGTAGACGAACTGAGTGTAGTGGATTCTAATGGAGGAGCAAATATGACTCACCTCAAAATAGCGGAAGAAAGAGTACATGATGAGGTATAGCACAATGAACGGAGCAAAGATTGCGTTGAGAATACCCATGAAGATTAATCGTCGTCGAAGTCTAGGAACGAAAGTCAGCATCTGTAAAAGTTGTAAATAGTTTTTCGCACCCCTCGATCAAGACCACACGATTCTTGCTCTTCAGGAATACCTTCCGAACCTTTCCACTCTCGTCGAAGAGGTATTCCATCAAGCAGAACCGCAGGTTCCACTCCAATGCCCGCGTGAGCATCTTGCCCTTCTGATCTTCACCAGCGGGCTTGAAGAATGGGAGGCCCTGCAGAAAGAGCGGTACAGGCACGCGAAGGTCCAGAAGCTCTTTGTTGAACAGCGCGATGAGGTAGTTCTCTTGTCGCATGATGCGGTTCGCGATATCGTGCGCATCAAGCTTCGCAGTGACAGAGTGGTGCGCGGCCTTGTTGGAGGATATCGCGGTTATGGGGTTGTCTTCGCGTATAGCACCGATGCGGCGGACGACTTCTGGCCAGGAAATGGTCTGGATGTCCTCGTCAGGGATGTGTAATAGGTGGGTATAGAAGCGGTACATGTCCATGAGGCGCATCATGCTGAGTGCGTACGATACGAGCTGCCAGATGAAGAACGCGGAGAAGAGCATGAAGAAGAGGGACGTGAATCCGGAGAATCTAGAAGGGTTCAATGTCAATATATGCTAATGAACGCAGACATCGCGGCCTTCGACTGGCGACACAACAAATAGTCCATGTCATTCCGCAAAATATTTGGACCTGCACGCACCTGGAAACACATCTGCTCACGACCACGTCTGATAATCGTGTGACTTTATCTGGTCGTATTCGGGAGAAGTCCACGCATCCAAGCAGAAAGGTTGAGAACCCGATCACGAAGCCAATCGTGCTATGTGCAATGCTATCAGTATATTGAGAGGGACAGCAAAGATGGGGTATAACGGACAGGAGGTTCAGTCCACGGGATAGTGCTATGCTGTATATCCCTTTCCCTTCGTAATAGTAGTACGCTTCTTGGAGGAACGCGTCGAGGTTGCACACATTAACCCAGTTCCACAGAGCCCGCTCGTGCTCGTCCAATCCACGCATATGCCTCGTTGGAGGCTCACGCAAGGGTTCCGACTGGGGCTCGGGCTCGGGATTGATTTCAGACGGTCGTCGGGGTATGGATACGGGAGTGTCGACGGCATTGGTGGGGAGGATTGGTTTCTGAGCCGAGGCCCTGCGAGATGCGTACAGTGGCTGCTTGCGATCTTGCCGCTCCTTGCCCTTCGCGGTCTTGGGAGGTGTGGGAGACGACGTCCGTTGAGGTGCGGCGGCGGCGGGACTTGATGCCTCGATCATAAAATCCGCAGGGACCTCTCCATCGGACGACTCGTCACCATCCCTTGGGTAGGCACGGCGTATGTTTGGACGGAGAACATCCATCTCGGAGGCGTCTCTGCCCCAAGAAACCTTGCGTTTGCCATGCGACTTTGTCGCGGAGCGGGGCACGTAGCCTGAGCGCGAGCTACTCCGAGGTTGGACCCCTTCCTCGAGGTCTTGGTTCTCTTCATCCTCCTCCTCGACAACAGACTGATTGGCCTGCATGTAGCCTTGATATGTGCGGCCCATTGGATTGAGCATGTTGAGGAAGGGGCGAGAGCTGCTGCCTCCCGGGAAGATGGACTGGGAGCCGTACAAGGAACGGGAGTTGGGGTTGCTAGCCATAGATGAGGTTCATGGGGAGCTGAGGGAGGTAGAAGGAGAGGTGAGAATGAGGAGGGAGCAGGACGCAGCAGGAGCTGGGAGCTTGCGCGTCGAACAGAGCTCGCTTTGGACGGACGCGACAACGCCAGCCAGTCCAAGGGCGCTTCTTCTACACAGCCGCCTCAGACCGGCCCGCCCGCTGAAGAGGTCACCCCATCTATGATGGCATCTGTCTGTCCTCTCTCAAGATCTCAAGCTTCAATGTCGGTGCAGAGTTGCTGGATGTTGAACTTGGGGACAACCGGGGGGGGGGGGGCAAAAGCAGCAACGGCATAAGCATCATGACGAGCGACTTACAATTTGAGACCCATATGCCAAATGGGCGCCTGCGCATAGCAGTGCCCATGATGTACCTCGGCGCCTAACCGTGGGGGCGAGTCGGAGGCCGCGCGATTGCTCAATGCTCTCCCCATCCACCACTATCCTATACCCGACTCAATGTCCCAGCCCAAGTTGTATGCCCTCACTTCCTCCTCGCTCGTCGTATGCAGTGCTCACAATAAGCCCAGAACATTACGTCCCCCTCCTAATGTTGACTTCGTTCAAGGTACGCGCCTCTGCTCACACAGGAGATCTTATGGTCCAACGCACTTTGCTCATATTCCCTTCCTGCCAGGCTACCCCGGGATACCCCCCGGCGGTCCCGACCGCCCTCAGGCTGCTGTGAAAGGCGTGCGTCGCCACCAGTCTTCTCATATCCCGTGCGCATACTCACGCCTTCATTCCCAGGCCATTGAGGTCCGGGTTGGACAGCAAGGTGTGAAGGCCAAGTGGGTTCGCATCGAGCTCAGGAAGGTTGAGACCCTACCTGGCGGCGGTGTTGCCAACACCTTCTTCGACTTCGTTGGCCAGAGCCCAATTAACCTCTGGCAGTCTCCCAATGACGAATACAGCACACTACACACAGTACGTCCTTCGCGCCTCTGTTCGCCTTCCTATCACCCCTCAACCGCAACTCGACGACAGAATGATTTCCCCTTCTTTATTCGCATTCCGGAATCGATACCCCCTACCATCGCACTTGAGAAAGGCGGTAAGTATCTATCTCTTCGCTGCTACGGCCATTCTCCCCTCCGGTTGTATGTGGATCTCGGACCCCATACCTTGTCACCTCAAGAACAAGGTGCATCGCCATTACATCACCCTCCTCCGACCAGCTGCACCTTCGAGGCCTTTCCTCCGAGGCGGTCCAATCAAGTCGCCAAAGTCCCCACCGCCGTTGGTCAAAGTTAGGGCTAGCCCGTGGTGTGACTCCTCCCAACTCTATCTCGTGGGGCAGTGACAACATTCGCCTTTGCTACTAGTGCACTCCTCTGTCATATAATATCCATTTTGGTCTGAATTTCGATTGTTACTGCGCAGATGCTAACCATTTCCCCCAGCTGGCGTTAAATACGAACTCATTGCGTCGGTGTGTGTGCAGGGCAAGAAGTGAGTACTAGCACTATTTATCTCCCCATTTAGACGTCCTGTTTGACGCACGCTGTAGGGGGTTCTTGCGACGAGACAAGCCAACCGTCACCGCAACGACATCAACGATTATCATCGACAAGCACGAATTGCACTCAACATGGCCTATCTACTCTCAACCTGAAACGCGCACTCATCCGCAGGATGGTGTAACACTCATCATCGAGCGATCCCACACGTGTTATGGCCCAGGGGATCGCGTCGTGGTAATGGCGACGGTCAAATCGGACACCCTGAACACTGTCCTTCTCCGTGGTTTCGAGTTCATGCTCCGCGAAACAACGATATTCCGCGCTGCCCCCCATACCCAAGGGAAAAAGGGTAGCCCGCAGGTCAAAGTGTCGAGCATCGGCGAGCAGAAGGTGCCTGTCAACGCAACACTCTACGGAGGCACGCAGCACAAGGCCGAGTTGAGCATCACCGTCCCGGCGCATCACACCTCCGCGACTATCAATGCTGCGCGACATATTGATATCAATTACGTCCTGACCGTGAAGGCGTTACTGAATACGGGCCAGCCTGTCATTATGGATCTCCCAGTCATGATCTCGAACTGGCCCAGGTTTGTCGTCTCTTCCGCCTGATCAATTGGAAACTAACCAATATCATATTGCAGAGCTGTTTCTGTTGAAGCGATGAGGTACGACTTCGTTCTCCGTAGTGTTCTCATACTGAGTTGTTCCGCATAGGCGGATAGGTCATGCCTTCAACGTCGCGGCCCCTGGCCGACAACAATTCCCTGCCGCGCTCATGGGCAACAACAGAACGACCGTCTCGCCCGTTCCTGCCCTCTCGCTTACGTCCTCTCCCGCAGCGCCCTCTCATGCACATTCAGATTCTATCGAACAGAAACAGCCTACACTGGACATCCGCCCATCCGCTCGGCCAGCACCTGGACAGTTCAACACCGCGCCAATAAGCTCAGCTGTAAACGCGAACGAGTTCGGTGAGCGCAGGAAGGCCGCGGACAATAGCCAAACGTACGGGCCTCAGACTATCGGTGCGACGAACTATGGATCGCGCGCACGTGCCAGCAGTGGTGCCTCCAACGACGCGGCGTCTTCTGGGGCGCGCCCGCGTTCCAGTGGGGGACGCCCGGCCGCTAGTCAGCGTCTGACGGTTGCGAACCTAAACGAGGACGAAGTACGGGAACACATGGAAGCGGAGGCAGAGCGTGCGCGCAGGCAACCGTCCACTATCCTCGAAAGCCCTGTCACGCTGGAACCATCGCAGTCTCAGCTTCAGAGGACACCTACCCCGAAGGTCACCCCTTCGAAGACCTGGATGAGTGCGGAGAGAGAGAAGGAGCTGCTCTACCAGCGTGCGGTTGAGAACGTGAATCGCGTGCAGGGAGTCCGTTCGTCTATCGACGTAAGTTATAGGGCTTTTCGCTTCTCTTCTTGGCGTCGTTTGCTCACGGTTTTTTTTAGCAACCATCTCCATCTCAGAACGGAAGTGCCGACCTAGTTCCCGCTAAGACCAGCAACGCCCCCACACCGGCAGCCAGCAAGCCACAGAAGCGTTGGCCAACTGCCGAGGAAGAGAAAGCTCGTTTGTTCGAGTCCGCTCAGGCAGCCGTCGTGCGTGCCCGTGGACAAGAGGCATTCGAAGCAGCGGGACGCTCCGCCTCGTTCCATGGTTCCTCGTCCTCGTCTGGTGCTGGTTCTGGGGGAGGTGCGCGAGCTCCGGCTGTTTCAGCGGGTGCTGCCCTCTATTCCGAAGCGATGTCCGCAATCAATCGTCCTGTTACCTCGGGCTTTGCGCCTTCGCAACCCGGATCTGCAGGATCGCCCTATGGGGTATCGTCACCTCTCCCTGCCCAATCCCCTATTACCCCCGCCAGTGCGCACGGTCGTCCGTCGACGTCTGGGACTTTACCCTCTGCGGCAGAAGAGAAGGCCATGATGGCCCGCTACTACGAAGCGAAGAACGCTGTTTGGCAGACGCAGTCTGCCCACTACGGACGAGTGCCCGGCAATGCTGGACCTGTTCCGTATGACGCTCTTTACCCTGATCAGCAAAATGCCAGCCCCGCTCCTTCCCATAATCAGCTTTACCCCGGATCGCCGGGGCCTGCTCCTGCTCCCTCTCTTCCTGGATCTCCGCCTTTTGGCGCGCCGCCGGCCTTCCCCGCTGAAGGATCGTCGCAGCACCCGATACTCTCCGAGAAGGAGAGGATGCGAAGGCATTACGAGGCTCAGGATGCTGCTGCAGCTCAGCCGCAACAGCAGCAGTGGGAGTCTTCGCCTCCGCCTCCGCAGGATAACTATGCAACGACTCCCCCTCCTGGTCCCTACCCGCTGACACCGGCGACACCCCCCACTGCTCCTTACGCCCTAGCCCCGCCGTCTGGTAGCCCCCCGCCCTTTAGCTCGCCAAAAACACAATTGTCTGCATTTGACGAGAAAGAAATGCTACGGCGTAGGTACGAGCAGCAGGATGCGGTCGCGAATAACTCCCCTCGTGCGACGCCAACACCACCACCGCGGACGTCCCACGTTGTCAACGGTTCTGGTGGTCGTGGTCGTGGGCGTCCACCGCCTACCCCGCCGTCGCCGGCCCCGATGCTCGGAACCCCAGCCACTGCCCGACCACTGACTGCTGCTGAGGAGAAGGCCCGTCTCAAGGCTATGTACGAGGCAGAAGACCGTGTAGCCCCGCCACGTTCGCCCGCACCCGCGCAGTCTCCTTATCCGTCGCCTCCACCATCGAACGGCTACCACGATGGCGCCCCCGTCCCGCGGACGACCCCCTCTCCTCCTCAGCTTGCGAACGGGGCAATACCGCCTCCGCCCCCGCTCGCGCCGAAGCCGCCGAAGGAGTACATCGAGGAGACACAGCAAGAGGATATCCGAACGACCGCCAAGCTACAAGCGATCGACGCGGGCAAGTCCGACCCCGACCCCGACCTCGCTTCGCTCGCTCCGTCGGAGACGACGGAGAGGGAGGCGGTCGACGTCGAGGACGCGGACGCGATGGACAACACCTTCGGCGTCGTGGCCCACTTGAATCCCGGACCGCCGTCGAACGCCGGCTCGCCGGGGCCATCCAGGCAGCCCTCGCTGGCTGTGCCCCCGCCGCCGCCCCTTCCTCCCAAGGTGCTCATCGAGTGAGCGTGGTGCTTACTCATGACGTGCAAAAAACTCGACTTCGTCGAGATTTGCTTCTCCTCACCATATCTTAGCCTCTTCGTAGGCATGCGGAGGGATCTGAGCCGCTTCCGTTGTATATTTGGACTACATAGTATCCCACTTCTCATCTACGTGTTAGCCCCACACCATCGTTTTTTTAACCTAATTATATCTCATCTCATTCTATCTCATTGATCCGCTCGGCATCGAGTCGTTATTTGCCACTTATGCTCTCTTTATCTGTACCCGCCTAGTTCGTTCGCTCATCTCGTCACTATCACCCTCGGCCCTCCGGCCTCCGGGCCCGGGTCCCCTGTGTCGGTCGTGCTATCGCGGTTGTACTTGCTCGTACGTATTTTGCTCTGGTCATTATTTGCTGCCCTCCCCGCACGGAACAATGCTCGACTGCTGCAGGTCTCTCGTCGTGTTCTCTTGCTCGCCAGTCATCACTAGTTACTAGTTAGTGCCAGTGCTCGAGTACTGCTGCTGATATAGGATTACACAGTATATATCGCTACAAATACATCTATAATCGTACGCTTCTGCCCCGTCCTTGTACGCGCCTCTCCCGTGAGAGAGCAGGGAGGAACGCCACATGTCAGCCCGAGAAACCCGAGACGTTGATGTTGGCCTGGGTAGTGTATAATAGTGGCAGTCGGACGCGTGCATCACCGGCCCCGAGATACTCGGTGAAAAATGGAAGCATGAGTTTGAGTTGAGTGGCAAGCAGAACCGGGACGGACAGAGAGGTGATCGAAGCTCAGATTGGATGCGGATGCAGGCAGGGCGACAAGATAGTGAACAGGTCCGGGTACTTGAACTCGACAGGGCCATAGATAGCAGAGATGCCTCCCCATGCATCCAGAGAGGGCACAACGTGTGGGCCGACCGCACATCATGCCCTAGCGCAACACGAGGTGTACACGTAACATACGCCTGAACGACAATACGTTCAGACCACATGCGCTATCCAGGCTCAGCGTTTGCGCTTCATCTTCTTCCCAGCGCCGCCAACCTCTAGCGGGACGAGAAGTGGCGAGAGCTCTGCGGCGTCCGATTTGCGTTTCTGGTGCAAAGTCGCGCCAGGGCTCAGCTTGGGGCTGCGTGCAGCAGCGACGGCAGGGGTCGCGTCCGCGCTGGCAGCCTCGTCGAGGAACGCAGTGAGCTGCTCCGTGCTCGCGTCGTCGATATTCCGCCCGTCAATGCGCGTGTTATGGTCGTAATGGTCCGTAATGTCTGGGTAATCGTCGAGCATGGGCCCGCCAGCTCCGAGTCCGCCATGCGGGCTCACGCCGACGCCGTGCCCGTCCCCAATCTGGCTGAGCAAGGAGTCGAGGAGGTAGTCGGGTTGAGTGGAATCCAGGCCTTCGCCGATCCCGTGCATCCCTCCTAAGCTATTCGTGAACGAGTCGGGAGGAAGGGACACCGGGAAGCCGTTCGTATGAATGTCTGCGCCTGGATGACTCGGGGACGTAGGGGAAACAGGCTCTTCTGGAGGAGGAGCGGCGATGGACGTAGGGTCGATGCCGAGGTTCTGGATCAAGGAGTTGATCGAGGTTTGCAGCATGTCCATGTCGGCATCGATCTCGGCCGCATCACGATAGCTCTTCTGTAACCGCTGCTGGTCGTCGAGCAGGAGCTGTAGCTGTGAATGGTCGTCAGTGTGGAGAGGGGCGAGAATGGGAGGGGCAGCGGGAGAGGGCGCGGAGGGGATTGGGCTGTTGGGAACATTGAACCAGCGCGAGAAGTCTTGCTGAGTCGGATCGTACGCTTGGACTGCCGATGCACTGGTGTGCGGGGCAATATTGTCTGTGTGGAGACCAGTAATAGGCTGCTGGGCAACAAACGCCTGCATAAGCCTCTGGAGCTGACCAGGAGAAGACATCATGTGCTGGATTGCAGCCTGCCAGACCGCATCTTGGCTACTAGGATGCGGTGGCGGCTGTGCAGATGCACCGTTCGCGTTGCCATTCGTGAGGAGTGGCGTGGATGATCCGCTACTGGGCCGCGATAGAACTTGTGAAGGAAGAGTGGCGGGTGGAGGAGACTTCGCCCGATCCGTTGAGACGTCTGTGGCAGGGGTGGATGCCTCCGGAGTTGCAGCAGACTCGCCCGCGACAGACGATGCTGAACCCCCTGGGGTTTCGATTGTGGCGTGACGATCTTGGGTGGGCGGCTATTACAGGCTGCCCGAAGAGAGGGCGACTTCGAACACGCACCTGAGGGGCACGATTTCCTACTACGCACGGACTCTATCTCATCATCGTCAACCTCCATAATGTCGGGATCTTTCCTCTTTCTAGGACTCCGGCCATCTCCAATCATCAACCTTGGGCGGATACGGGGAGTTACCTGTGGCGGGGAATGCGAACTATCGTCCGAATGATTCACGGTGTCTGTATGGCCGAAGACACCAGCCAGAAACTTGAGGATCCGATTAATCGTGTCCTGGTGCTTCGCATGACGCTGGCGAGCCGCCACGGCCTCCTTCCAGAGCGAGTCGTTGGACTGCTTCAGGGCACTGAGGTCGGAAGAGATAGCCTGCTGGTGCCGCTTGATTGCTGTGACGCCATTGACGATCGAGTTGATGTCCATGAGATGACTGGGGGCGATGTTCGCAAGGGGATTCGCGGCGTGACCTGCAGCATCGTGCATCTCTAGGGTGACATCGTCAGCCTGGCCGTGCGCAGGCTGCTTCTTGCGCTGGATGAGGCAGAGGAGGTCGGGTTGGCCGCGGTGGAAGTTGGGGTGTTCGAAGTGCCATGGTTCGGTATCGGTGTCGCTCTTCAGGACGCCTTGCTGCAGATGAGGAATTTTGTGAAACCCGTACATGTTCAGCTGGCGCACGAAGGACGCGAACTTTTGGTGCTTGAACCAGCGTCCGAGCACCTCACGTGCGAACTTCTCATGATTGAGCACTGCACGACGTGAACATATATGGTTTCAAGGGGAAGGGGTGGGTCGTGGGTTGGTGTGGATGAGTGGCGGATGATGGAAGGAATAAGCGGGGGGAACCGAGCGCACGAGGAACAATGGACGGACCGTAGAACGAATCGCCATTCTCAGACCACTTGATGAGCTCCTCGTTTGCTGGGTCGTTGACTATCCTGGGAGAAACAAGTTGGATCTCAGCGAACGGAAGGATGAGGAAGGGCATGGAAGGCGACAGACTCGTATAATTTCTGGAGGAAAGGAGGGACAACCTGACGCGCGGCCCTGGACAAGTGGGAGGATTCTCCTCTCGGAGGCCTTGCCAGGGCAACTTGGGTGTCTACAGACATTGAAACGTCTCCGAGCAGCGTAGCACGGCGACGAGCCAGTCGAGGTGAAGGTGGGGACGAGGACAAGCGGGTGGTCGGGAGCCGAGGACAAGGACGAGGAGGATGATGGCAGGTATGACGCAAAAATATAAATATTGGGATAATATTCTTCGCGACCTGCCCTGCCACTAGGCACAGCCACCGCCGAGGCCCTTCTCACCTCCACAACTTTACTTAATGTTAGCAAGCTCTGCAGAACTGAGCTCCCAGACTCCGCATTTGCCATCGACTACGTAAATATGTTACGTATACAAAGCTCGCGACATGACTATTCTGCTGCTTCTTCCCGCAAGCCGAATATTTGCCACAGTAACCGCACCTGTCCAAATGGTCGTTCGCTCCCAAGCAGCGTCGCAGCCGCTTCGTACTTATTCTCCGCCTTCTTGACCTCATCGCATATGCGTTCGTACGTCCCCGCTAGTCGCCTGAGAGCGGCCTGGTGAACCCGAGAATGCAAACTCTGTACCGTGAGCAGAGACAATCGCGGAGAATGCACCACCTCTAAGCCCGACAACCATTCCGAGAATCGGTGCAGCGCTGACTGGAGCGAAGCTGGTTCAGCCGCCGGCATGTGCGACAGCGGCTCCTTTGTGAAGTCGTGAGCATTTCGCATAAGACTGGTCAGGATCTCACTACATACACTTGGTCGTCGGCTTTCGCATGCCAGAGCAACGTCGGCGAGCCCGGAATCCTTGAGCACGTCCTTGTACTGCCAAGCCAATTAGCAAGGAGACCAAGAGACGCAACGACAACTACGTACGTGCTCCTCAATCAGCTGGAGAACTTTGGCATCAACGAGCCCCTGGACAACCCCACGCTTCTCGACAGTAAACGCAAATGGCTCCAGGACGGTCTGCAGATATGCGAGGGTGTTGAGAACAAACACGGCCTTATCCCACCCTGGCCTTTGCCGTTGCTTATCATTGGCTCCTGTCAAGCACATCTCCATCGCTGGGTCGACCATCTTGTCCAGAATATCCCGGAATCCTGCTTGCAGCTCTTCTTCGTTCTCGTCTCCAAGCAGCGAAGAGTCGTACACGACCATCATCTCCCGCAGCACTTGAGTATGGTCGAGGATAGCAAGCGGCGGCGAAACGCCAGCATCGTCCAACTCCTAACGTCAAACTCAGTCAACAAACCCTCGGTCTACCACTACGCCACTACTCACCAGCGGCACCCGCAGCAGGCCTCTCCCCTGCGCCTCAACTGCCCCATAGAAAATCCCATACGCAAGATCCGTCAGTTCTTCGAGCGTCTTCGACAGCAGCGTCTCCTTCCCGATCGTGCGCTGCATCGTCGTCAAATAGAACCCGAGCAAGTTCGCGATCTTGTAACTCGTGATGCTGCTCTCCTGCGAGCGCACCGTCTGCTGCACGCGCACCCTGAGCGGTCCGCACAAGCCCTTAACTGCACCATCCATCATCTCGCCCATCCACACCTCCTCCTCGGACTGAGCGAACTCGCGCGGCGCGCCGACCATCCGTCGGTCGCTACGCACGCCGAAGAGGCTCTCAAGGAACTCACGCTCGGCCGCGATCGCTTGATGTACCCATGCGAGCATATCGCCGACATACCGAAGCGGGTCGTGTGCATGCAGCTCGATTGGGCGTGGGAGGCCGCCGGGCCCGCCTCGGGTGAGGGCGTCCATGAACGTGGAAAGGAGAGTGGCCTGCCGCGTTTGCGAGAGATATCCTAGTGCTTCCCTGTGAACGGGACTGTTAGACTTGTAGGCCAAAGACATGGAAAGCCAAGATTTACTGGAGAAGTTCGGAGCGCTGCTTCAACCTGCTGACTGCCTCCTTCAAGCTCGGCTCGACATCCAGGCTGGTGGCATCTCGCCCCATTTGACGGAATTCGAACGAGCAATGCCGGAAGATCTTGTCGTAGGCTTGTTCGAGCTGCGTCGCAGTGGCGGCGAGAATGTCGACACCAGCTTTTGTGTCGCCTTCATCCCCTGTCATAAGCACTCGACAGTCCTCGCGGATTTTGGTCGCTTTGTCCATGGCCTCGAAGAAACGAGGACCAATATGGACATCGCGGGAGGTGATGGCGTCCTTTTCCTCCGCCGAAAGGGTAAACCGGGAGAGGAAGAGAGTAATGATGGACTGACGGACTGCAACGCCTTGCCTAGAAGCGCACCCAGTGTAAACACATCATTATGCGATGTCTGTAGGCATATATATACACGTACCTCTCTTCTCGAAGCGAGCCAGCCCGATCAAGGAGGGATTTGCATGCTTTGTTCGTCTCATGCAGCTGTGTCTGCGCGTCATCACACCGTGTGCGCATCAGACCAATATGGTCTTGGAGGGTATCTAGTTGCTATATGCGTATATGCGACAACATGAGCCAAACTTTGGCTGTAGATATTTCGCACGACCACACACCTTGTCAACTTCGCCGAAGGCGGTCAAGAACTGTCGGCTCGACTCTGCAAGCCTGCTCTCGACGTCGCTTCGCAAGTTCTTCCGCGCTCGGGCAGCAATACCTCCGGGAATGTTTTCCTCCACCTGTGCCGCCCCAACAAGCCCATTAGCTTTTACCCCAGCGATGCCCTCTGTTCCATCATCCACATCTCCGTTGTGATCTCCATCCAGCCTGACCTCCTTCCCCTTCCCATTCACACCCTGACCCGATCCACCAGAGGAAGTCGAAGGCGCAAAAAGCTCAGCAAGGGTGTCTAGTGCTTCGCGCGTTCCATCGTCGTCGAAGTTTGCACTGAGTACCTTGTAGAGTCGTAGAGATACCGGATTCTGCGCAGGCGGAGGAGTAAGAGAGGGGATGCGAGAGACAGAAGAGGAGATGGTGGTCATCGAGTCTGCGCCGGGGTATGCTAGCGCTGGGCCGCTCCTCCGGCACGATCGGGCACGGATCCCGGCCCCGACTCGGATCGACGGCTTTGACGTGAACATGTCCGGCCGCGCGAGTTATGTATTCACGCTCGTCGGGTTCTCCACCCGCTTCTTCCAACGCACCTTCTCCTCTGTCTGCCTCGCCCCGCCCGGGTGAGACAGACCCCCTTACATCTCGCTCGCCGCCCCACTTCTAGCTTGAGGATCATGTCTCTTCGTACGCCCCTACGTGTTCCCCTCCGCGGGCTTCGCGGCCGCCACCACCCGAGCACCCTATCTTCATCTTCATTACGGGCCAGCTATGCAACCACCTCGTCACCCCAAACGAACAACCACAAACCCCTCCCTGAGGTTGAAACGTTTGACAAGACCTCCCGCCCCGGGCTCTACTACGCCCGGCCCTCTCCAAAAGACCTCCCTCCACTGACGGTGAGCAATGTTCCACCCTGTTCTTGTTCTTCTCCGCAAAGGTACGCCACGCGTTGACTCGATACCTGGACAAGAACAAATGGCCCGCAATTTTCGGGCTTGCCGCCTTGGGCGTGAGCGCATGGGCCGGCTTCATGGTTTTCGTCGGCAACCAGGAGCGGCTCTCGTCCTCGGTCATGCAGCAGATCATGGCCACCACACGGGAGAACGCCGAGCTCCGCGAGGCCATTGGCGAGGCCGTCCGCCCGGAGCCCGTCTGGTGGATGAACGGCGACCCATGGGTCAATGGCGCGGTACGTTCTCGCTATGAGCAGGCTGTGCACCAGGGGTAGTGGGCTAAACGTGTGGACGGTGTAGATTTATATACCTGGTGGCAACATTGATCTGAGCTTCCGAATCAAGGGTCACAAAGGTAAGTTCTTGTGTCTGAAAAAGCCTGCTCCAACCGAACTGAACTGTTTCCAGGCGCTGGCACCCTATATTTCACCAGCATCCGGAGAGCCAAGGGTGAACCCTTCCAGATCCGTGAGTGTGTCCGCTGGAATAACTATACTTCTTAGCTGACGTACATTGTCTAGTGCGTTTTAAAGTGATTGCGGATGATGGAAGGGAGATCAACATCGCGCCTGTTAAGCCAACATAGCTATGGCGGCATTTTGGACGTTTGGCTGGTGCGACACCTCTATCCAAGTACCCTATAGTTTTGGGTATTAATCTATAGACTGTCCTTCGTCTCATCCAAGTTGGAGATCATGCGAAAGACACTGGCGTCGCATGCAAAGCAGTATATCAACTAATGTACTCTATAACAAACTAGTAACAAACATGCCCCAATCCAGACCATGAACTTATACTACGTCTGCTCACTCAGTAGAGATGAACCTCTTCACGGTCCCTGCCACGCATCGATGCGGGCTCGGTGCCAGCAGAGTAGATGTCGGTCCAAAGCTCGTTCTCCGAGGGGAAAGGAGAAGCCTTGGCTTCCTCGACGGCAGCATCGACCTCGGCCTTCGCCTCTTTGTCCATGGTCTTGAGGTCGTCCTCCGTCGCCAGACCCCACTCAGTGATGTAACGCTGGAGACCACGGATAGGATCCTGGGTCGAGCGAACGCGCTGGATCTCCTCACGGGTACGGTAGGTAGTTCCAGGGTCGGACATGCTGTGGGCACGCGTCTCGATCAGCGCGATCGAACAGACGCCGAAACCAAGAAATGACGTACGAGTGACCGCCGTAACGGTAGGTGACGAACTCGACCAACAGCGGGCCCTTGTCCGAGTTGACCCATTCCTTCGCAAATTTGGACGCCTGGTGGACGGCAATGATGTCCATACCGTTCACCTGGATACCAGGGATGCGATCGCCACGGGTGTAGTACTCCGTGTTCGAAGAGCTGCGCTCGGCCGAGGTACCCATTCCGTACTTGTTGTTCTCGCAGACAAAGATACACGGGAGGTTCCAGAGCCTCGCCTGTCCCCAAAAAGGTTCAGAGGCCGCGCATACACTTGAAAGACGTAAACGCATGGACGCACCATGTTGAACGACTCGAACACCTGACCCTGGTTCGACGCACCATCGCCATACATGGCGAACGTCGCGTTCTTTTTGCCAGCGTACTTCTGCGCGAAGGCGAGGCCAGCACCGAGCGGCACCTGTGCGCCGACGATACCGTGCCCACCTTGGAACGCCTCGGTGAAGACGTGCATAGAGCCACCCTTCCCCTTCGACACTCCGCACACGCGGCCGAGAAGCTCGCCGATGAGGCTCTTGATGGTGCCACCACGGAGGACAACGAACGGATGCGTGCGGTACGAAGAGATGATGTTGTCGTCGAATGTCGTGGCAGAGTCGATGCCAACGGAGATCGCTTCCTGCATCCAGAGTTGACACCTCAGCACCCTTCCCCTGCACTCCTCCGCCCGCGATGACGATGACAGGAAAATATGCGCACCTGACCAATAGCAAGATGGCAAAAACCGCGGATGAGCTTTTGTTTGTAGAGAGCATCGGCCGCCTGCTCCATACGACGGATGACGGACATCTGCTTGTACCACTTGAGGAGGTTCTCCTTCGTGACCTCGACGTCGAGGCCGGGCGTGTCCGTCCGGTACCCGCGGAAGGAGTCCTCGTGGAGCTTCACCGTGAACGGCTCGGAGTGGGACGCGTCCTGGTGCAGCTGCGTCGTGTCGGCGGCGGTCTGGATCGTCCGAGCCAGCGGCGCTAATGACTGCAACAGCGAATCGTCATTTGGGTTCATTGTTTTGGTGGCAAAACCATGACTTACAATGCGGCGAGGAACGACGGTACGGAGCCTAGCGAGAGTGGCCATGGTGGGGGAGGGGTGGACAAAGGGACAAGTTGGGCGTGAGGGGGGGAGAGGAAGACGACTGGTGGACGTGTCGGCCAATACGCGCTTGGCGGAATCGGTCACACCCCAAAGTCACGCCATTTGCCCCGGAGCGCGCGGGGCGCAGAACGCGAGCCCGACTCGCACGACAACGGCCTCTCTGGAGAGCAGCATCCAAGTGTAAACAGCGATGAGGACAAGAGCGTGCATACATAGCAATACAAATCCGAAAGCGGTAAGTAGATCCGACATTA
Organism: Ganoderma meredithae; assembly: GCA_022814645.1. Lineage (NCBI taxonomy): Eukaryota > Fungi > Basidiomycota > Agaricomycetes > Polyporales > Polyporaceae > Ganoderma > Ganoderma meredithae. Next base: position 225,543 of record JAKLMY010000010.1, read on the forward strand.
CACGTCCATGTCCAAACTGTGCTCCAGCCAATGAAGTGCTTGCCGTGCCTTTTCCTGAACCTCCAAATCATCTTCCGCGCCCATGGCCTGTCGTCCAGCGGCAATACGAAGCGTTGGACTCGCGCTAACATGCGACGTGTGCTCGCACATATGCCGGAGCGTCGAATCGATCCCTGCTTCATGAAGCTCACGATGACTGCGGGGATTTTGACGGACCAGTTCGAGGACGCAGGAGACCGCCGGTCGTCGAATCTCGACCTTCGCGTCGACCAGGCATTCGCGCAGGCGATGCAGGATCCGCGGGTGGGACAATATACTCCTTTGGTGGGCGGGGCTGTTGGCAACATTTGCGAGAACAAATACGGCCTACGGCGTGATTATCAGTCTGGGGTCGCAGTTGAAGATAGGGCATGCATGACACACCTGCAACACAACATCTTCGTCGTCAGATTCCATTGCGACTGCAAGCGAACCTAGCATCCCTTCGCTACCACCCATCTCCGAAAACACAAATTCGACTTCATCGACACCATCCGCAACGTGCCGCACGATATGAAGAGCTTGCTCTTGTATGCGCGTGTCAGGATCCACGAGCAGGCTATGACTTGTCAGCTCCAAGACAGAGACACTCGATGCCGAACTTACTTATTCATTTCGCCCCACCCGATGCTACTCATGACTTGCCGCTTGAGATCAGGCGTTGCCTTATACAACAAATTCTTGAAAGCCCACAGAGCGTTGAGCTTGAGCTCCACATCTCCCGTGTTCAGCAGTTGCACAAGCCGCGTGATGGCCCCCTGGTCAATCATCGTCTGCACAAATGATAGTTAGCATCTGAACAGCTTATGAGGAGGAGGAGGACAATCCGTACCGACCGCAATGGAGAGAAGTCTGTGACTATGTTGCAGATTACCGTAGACGCGGCATGCAACACCCGACGATCCTCGCCCTCCTTCATGAACAGTTGGAATACCGACATGCCCAACCCCGTGTCGACGATATTTGTGCGCACGGCCGATACCGCGCGACTCAACGCGCGGGCGCATTGGCAAGCTGCGTACCGCACGCCAACGTACCGATGTGAGAGGCTGGCTTGGATCGCTGGTATGAGCCGAAGTTCGTCTGTCACTGCGGTCCGAATGTCGATATCAAACAGCGAGATAGCCGCGACGGCTGTTAGAGCGGCCTAGAGGGCATCAGGCGCATACATGAGGCGAAGGTGAGCGAAGGTGCGGACCTCACGCAGTCGAGAAACACCCTCGGGCTCATCTTCTTCCTCTTCATTGGTTTTTTCCGCGGGCGTTATTGCGTTTACAAGTTGCCCGACGTGACTAAGGGAATTCCTGTCAAACGCTAGTTGGCAAAAGTCCTTATGATCCGCTACTAGATAGTCTGAGAGCAGTCATTCAGTGAGCGCTCCGATGGACAACACAAAACACGCGACCAACATAAGATGAAGCAAGCTTTGGTCCTCGTTTGGTTGCTCGCAGTATCAGAACCGATGATACGATTCAAGACATGCATGATAGTGATGGCACCAGTTTGGTCACTTGGTGGGAAGAATGAGCTGTTGGGAGACGAAGAAGCACGCAGGATGTTCGTTGCACTGCAACATGGTAAGCTCTGTGAGTCTGATGGAAAGCGAACAGGACTAACCATAGAGATGCAGCCAATTGAAGGTCTGTGTTACGAGATTTACACAAAGATAGAATGGCTGAAAGGACAGCTAGATTGGTCGAGCGGATCAGTGAGGCCCAGCACACAAGAAGGGGGCAAACTTGCGTTCTTGTCCAGGTGGGCCTTTCGCGAGGCGGAAGGCAAGCGTCTCATTATCCTTGGCAAGGGAGGCGAGCGCAGACAGAGCAGCCTCTTGAAGCTGATACAAGCGGGATAGAGTTCATGATGCTCATGATTTAATTCACGGAAATAAGTACGTACCTTTGTATCTTTCCGATGGAGTAGAGTGGAAAGTGTACGAGCGATCCAGCCACCGAGGCGGCTTGGCGACTTCGTTGGATCTCGTTTCTCCCATCCACGCTTACCCTTGGTTTCGACGGTCCTTTCCGCGATGGGACTCCACTCTGAAACTCGATTTCGGTGTGAAGCATCTCGAACTGCGGAGGCCAAAAGTTGCGCGACGGCGGCGCTGACTTGCGTTGACTGGTCCATGAGGAGGGGGATGTAGACATCCAGGACCTCAGACTGCCATAAAAGAGTTGTGAAATTGCTTGAACGACAATGACAGCGTCCTCACCTGGAACAGATAGTCAAGGGCAGCCTTAGCTTCGGCACGAAGGTCAGACACACTAGTCGCAAGTCCCCATTGAGACGGCCCGACAACGTCGGCTATAGCTGCGGCGACTGCTCGGAGTGCACGAGCAAGTGCGGCCCTCAGTGCCATACTCTCTGAGGGAGGAAAGGTAGAAATAGCATAGAGGAGAGCTTGTGGCGTATTAAGTCGTAATAGTGTCCGCAGGGCATCCAGCGAACCTAATGCGATGGTTGAGGGGTTAAAACAGAAACAAATCAGATTTCTACGCACCATACGAGAGTGAAGCAATAATATGGGAGGCTTCTACACGAATGGCCGTGGCTGATTCGCCAGCAGGAACGGGGGGGTCGTTGAGCGCATCGACGAGCCTTCCGCACCCTCAGTGTGAGGACGCGTCATGCCTCGCAATAAGACGTACTTTGAAACAAACGCTTCGTCACGCCCATAGGCTCCCTTCGCGGTTCGATTGCCGATGACAGAGTTCTTGACCACCTTCAGTGAGGCAACGTTCATGGTCGCAATGGTCATAGTGTAGGCGTTCCTGCTTCCACCGCGGACTGACAAGTCACATGTCCCGAGAGGGCCTGAAAATGTGGCTGGGAAGGAGCAGGTACAAGAGAGGGAAGGGTCGGCTCCGCCGTAGTAATCGTGAGTCTGCGAGGACGAATGCGAGGGCACGGCGTCAGACGCCCTTCCGCGAGCGGACTCGTCGAACCCGGCCGACCTCGGACAGGTACCGGTGCATTTACTCTTCGCCTCCGCCTCCCACCACATCTTTCCGAGACGACGTCTTTCAGACCCATTCATATATGAATATTGCGCAGACCACTTCTGATGATTTGTACGCAGTCGCAGGTCTGCGCTCTACACTGACTCAATGGTGTCTCTGTGGCTGATTTGTGATCACGCATTCGCTGCTTGCTCAACAGACTTCTGCCTCATACCGATGGGCACCCCGGAGCCCTCCGTAAGTGAATCACATTTGAGTGGTCTGCGCTATTTAATCTTTGTTGTTTTAGGTCGCAGAGTACATTGCGGAATGCTCTCGTGTCCTCGAAAAGTCAGGACTAACGTTCAAGGTGAGTGTGGACAATATCAATAGTTTTGTTTGAATCTGACTCATACATTGATCATCATCCTAACTCAGATGCAGTGCGTAGTTTGAGGACATCATTTGTTTATTCATAGTCCACTTACCTTAGTCCTTCACTGATCAGTGGGTATGGGACCAACCTAGGTAAGTTCAACAACTTCGGATCTTCAGAATCTATTCCTTGTTCATCCCTGCAACCAACTACAATGTGGCAAATCTCTAGAGGGTCCCTGGAATCAAGTTATGCAAGCCATCCATGACTGCCATGCTGCGGTGCATGCAAAAGGGGCTCCTCGAATTGCTACAGACATCCGCATTGGCACACGAATTGACCGGAACATTGAGCCTGGGACAGGAAATGAAAGCAAAGTCAGACGTGTAGAGGATATTTTAAAGCAAAGCTAGGCAATTGTGTTCATAGCATTGTTGAATACTCCAGATATGTAAGGACTACTCTATTGTAGGGCTGTTCAATCTTGCAACATTTTCCTGGTATATTTGTTGCTTGAACACCTGAAGCCATGATCTGCCAACCTCCTTTCCTAGAGCCATTGCTAGTGGAACAGGCACTGCATTGCCAATCTGCTTCACTTGCTAAAAATGTCAGAGTCAGTTAGTTAGTTGAGAAAGAGAAAAGAAATCTATACATCTTGTAAGCATTGGAGAGGTGTTCTTCCAACAGAAAGAAATTGGTATGAATCAGGAAAGCCTTGAGCTCTTGCTGCTTCTCTGATAGTAATGATCCTGTGTTGCTGTCGAACAAATCTTATTTAAAACAAACTAGTTGTGAAATAATAATTTCTTACAGTAGGGTGGAGAATTTTTCCATTCTTCTGATTTGGAGCAAGAGATGTTAATGCTGTGAGAAAGCATCCATTGTTGTCAAGTCTTCCATAGACAGCTGGAGCTCACTTTAGCAAAATTTGACTTTGACATAGGCTAAAGTGGCTATGTGCTCACTGATGTATTTCTTGACTGTATCTCCACTGCTCTCTAACCATCGTTTCTTTTGAAGCTCCTTGGGAAGTTCTATATTGATTAAGAAATTGAGTCTAGTAAATATTGAATCCATTTCAAATTATCAAGTACTTGTATGATTGGCATTTGGATAGAATGGCACATTGAGCACACTGAATATGTAAGTTAGTAAAGATTTCAAACATAAACAGTTAAAAGCTACCTCTCTACAACATCATAGCTCCACTGCTTGGTATAGTGGTAGGTGACAAGATGATTGTCACCTCTAATCCAGTGCTGATAGCGGCTAAGAGGGGGATGGGGGTATGAAATAGGCTTGTCAAAACCTATGACAGGTTTTTCTGCAGTAGCCACAGCTGTGAAACAAGGAATGCCTTGAGCAAGACGGGCCTCAGCTTGCTGAGCAGCTTCTTTGCTCTTTGGAATTACTCTATGAGGATTTTTCCTATATGTTATTATCAGCCATTTTTAGTTCACCAAAATTCAATTCAAGTTAGTTTACCAATCAAAGCTGGGCTAATTCAATAAGCTTGAGTGAGGTTTTTATTATAATTATCTGACATGACTTACCAAGTCTCCAATTGCCTCTCCAACTGTAGTTGCAGGCAATGGAACACAGGGCATTTTTCCTATATGACTACAGGTAGTAGGTCGAAAATGAGGATACAAGGCTTCACCATTGGGCAAATAATGTTGAAGCACTGGCTGTGGAAAGTGATGCTGAGGTGTAGGAAACTGTGGTAGAGGAACATCACATCTAGCTCCAAGGAAAATCACTCGCTGTCTTCCTTGTGGTGCACCATAATGCCCAGCTTGAAGCACTTTGAAATGGACTTGGTATCTTGAAGGTTAGTTAGTAATAGATTCTATAAAATAATCACACAGTGGCTTACCCAAGTGTTGTCAGAGCAGAAATGATAAATTTGACAACTCCCATGACAATCTTTTTCCCAGTGAACTGGTGATGCAATTCCTTCACTGTTGGAGCAAACAGAATCCCTCTAACATTCTCCAAGAGAAAATACTTTGGTCGATAGAACTCCACATAGGAGATCATGTTGCAAACCAGTGTGCTCCTGTTTGAAACATAGAATCCATTTTCAGATATCAATAACAATAATATCATACCTTTGGTCATCAATTTTCTATCAATCTGATTAGTCTTGAAAAATATAGAAGCACTCCTATTAAATTATACCTTGCTATGATTCATACCAGAAAAGCTTTGACATGGTGGTCCTATATCAGAGGAGTAGATTAATAACTATTTGCTTGTGAGTCAAATTATTTTTACCTCCATAGATGAAGTCCACCTCCCCTCTTTGGGGCATGGGAGGAAGAACATCTCCTAGCTGGCTTAAAAGAGGTCCTGGTTGATGACCTTCTACTACATCAATAGCATGTTGGAGTAACATGTTACAGTCTTGATTGTAGACAATAGCATTTCTGTGATTAGCCCTTGCATAACTTGAGTTTGATTAATTATTTGAGGAAGTCTACAAACTTACTGCAAGGTTTTGGCTGCACTTGAATAGAGTTCAACAGCCCACTTTGTCTCAACAAACCCAGATAGATTTAGCCCAGTTGATAGGCCACCAGCACCTAAGGCTCAGATATTAGCAAAACATGCAGGACCCATATTATAAAATGAAAGCTAACCAGCAAAGAGCTCTAAGCCTCTTAACTTAGAACACTTCTTCATCAGCAGTTCGTTCTCCACCTCAGCCTCTAGTCTTTGTGAACAGCATTGAGAACACTGAGCCAGAGCAGATGGCAAGAGAGTCTCCACAATTTGTGGGATAAGAGTTTGAGCAACAAGATCACAATAGAAGCAATCATCTGTTTTCACCCATTGCTCCTTATCCCATGCAGAGGAGGGACAGGTAACAAATGGTTTGCCCTCAATGTCTTCTATCTCCACTAGGATATGGGCTGCTGTTTTAAACAGCCTGCGCTGTAGTATAATTAGTATTATAAAATCATTCAGAATAAAAATACAACAAACATTATCCAAAGACTTTGGATGTTGTGGATATCTTTTGGCAAGGTCATCATACCGACCAAACTGGCACACCTCAAGCTGAGAGATAGCACCAGCCTGGTCAGAGATAAACTGGGTTATTTGACCAATATGAAGAATGGTACCACCACAGTGGTCATGGTGATAAACAAAGTCATTGACATGGTAGTCAATACCCTTGTAGGCAATACCACCACCAACCAAGGGAACACATGTCTGGTTCCTGTCTTCCAAAACAGAGAGCCCACAAGCAACACAAGGCTTTAGCTCATCACAGTATGATAGAGCTTCCTCCACTTCTTGAGAGGAAAGGTGGCAGAAGGAATGAGCAGAATCATCCAAAGTAAGCCTAAAAACACCAGGATTAATGTTGTATCATTGTCCAAATAAAATAATATTTACCCAGTGAAGAAGTGGTTCTCTGGCCCAGTTGTATCCTCAAGGGGACCAGCCTCCCCCAAAGGCCAAGGCTGCAAATTGCAATGTGAATAGATACATTCCACTGGGAGATCATCACATTCTTTGAGCCAGAAGAGAACTCTTGGATGAGCAGCTTCCTGAAGGAAGGTCTGCGACCCATGTTGCAGCCACTGAGCATGAAAGAACTTTTTCTGCTCCTTGAGGCCAGGTTTCTCAAAAAAATAATTAATCTTGCAAAACCTAGCACAGGTATCAGTGGTATTAATTAAAAAAACATACATTGCTGCACACACACCATTTCTGGGTTGCAAGACTATTACTGCACCAATCAGAGGTCAGGGATGCATGCTCTGCCCTGCTTTTATGGAGGTCTTCCCCAGGATTGACAATTACCACATCTCCAACCTATGAACTATCAGAAAAGTAAAGTCAGGGACTTATAGTTGATATACATACTCTATAGGGGGTCCCATCAAGGAGTATAGCCTGGAAGGCACCAGACTCTCCAGTGCTCCCTTCCCATTCTACCACTTCAGGGTCTCCCTGGTGCACTGGCCAAGAAGGAAAGGTCTGGGGGCCAGTATTTCTGCCATCCTCTGACACTTCTACAACTTGGAAAGGTTGACAGAACAATCTCTTCACAATGGCTGCAACCCTCGATGTCACAACTGTGCCCTCTCCCTCAGTGCTAGACTTTGAGGCAGGGTTTAAGGCAGGAAGAGCTTGAGTAAGAGGAAGGGATAACTCTTGCAAGGCAGGAGATTTCATGATTTGCTGGACAAGTCTAATGTAGTCCTTTGTCCAGGACTCAAAGACTGCATGAAGGTAGGAATCCTAGACAAATATTAGTCTTGCCAGTCACTGAGATCTAAATCTAACTTACAAAGGCAGGGGATGTCAGCTTATCTCCTGAGGTTGGAGGAACAGGACATCTCTGGTGTCCTTGCATCTGCTTGAGCAACTTATCCAATGAGATATCTGGAGCTTCCAGAATATGCGTGAGGAAAGTGTGGGTAAGGATTTGGTATTCTTGGAGTCCACTGTAATGGGGTGCATAAGAGGGCGCAGGGCTCTGGAGAATGTACCATCCATGCTCAGTGAGGAGGTAGATTTTTCTGAATAAAAGTTAGAAGTGGAAGCAAAAAGACATTCATTCAATACTCACTCATCTAAAGACCACGACCGCCCATGCTTGACAGGCCAGTGCACATTACACTCCAGCACAGATGATAGCTGGACCAGCTGAGATTCTATCCCATCGCCTTCAGCCTCTGGCGCGCACATGTCGCCGAAGGAGGGGCTGACAAAGCCACTCCCTACCCAGTCTTCACACACTTCCTCCGTCAACAGGGTGAGAGCGGGAATGAACTCGTAGGTTTCCCGATGAAAAATGGAAAAATGGTCGAGGAGGCGGATAGGAACATCATCCCCCTCATCATCGGAGTCGGAGGCTTCATCTGGCAGAACAAGGTCATTTTCAGGCATCTCGTTCCCTGGGGAGACATAATGGGTCTGCGGCACTTTTAGAAGAGGTTAGTATGGACAATCCCCTCGCGGATCAATGCTCCGCATACCTGTTCCACTGAAATCCCAGAACAAGTGAGCATCATGTTCCACATCAAAGACGGAATAGACAAACCTTTTCCGCGGCCGCTTGGGAATTTCCACCCACACCGATGGTTCATCATGTTCGGTATCTGCAAACCGCTTCTTGTCAAGACTTATTCAATTATGGACACGTGGCAACATGCCTGTAGCCAACCCCACCCGAGTCTTTTTCGTGATGGAGTCGCTTGAAGTGGGTCGGCCGCGTTTCATCTGCCTAAGTGCACTCAGCGCCATCGGAGAAGTTGATCCTCAAAACCACACTCACTTCGTGTTCGAGGATTTTACGCTCGTCGGTTATTCTATCCGTAAACGGCAAGCTTGCTGTAGTAAACGGCGATCAATATTTTATAACTCTATTGTTGAAGCAGTTGATGACACTTACAAATTTGACCACAAGACTTGGCAATGGCCTGGTTCGGGGTCTTCTCCAGCTCGAACCTTACTGCTAGTAGGCGCAGGGCCTGGGCTTTTAGCTCAAGCGGCTCGTCAGCGGCGGAATCTTACCTTGAGGACAGGTACAAAACTGGGAAAAATATATCGTCAGAGATATCCCGGTACGAGCTAGGGGCCTGAACTCACTCGGACGATTGTGGTGACTTGTGCGTCGTCGTGGACGTTGAGAACAAAGGAAGGAGAACAAGCGCCCATTGTCCACGGGCGTGTGTCGCGTGCGGTCACGGCTTCGCGTCTCTGAACACGACCACGATCTTGTCGTTTGCACCCCGCCCTCGACGCGTCTTTCGCCATGTCTTTGCCCGTCGTCACCATCGACATCGACTACAATGCCGAAAGAGGCGCGTTTCCTCTCTCAAAACGCGTCTATCCCAGCTCACCACGCCTCCAGACCGCATCAAAGAATTCCTCTCTCAATTCGCCTCCAAGGACCTCGTAGACGGCATTGCGGATATCGGCTTGCAGGATGGAGACGACGTGCTACCGAGACCGAAGAATCTCAAGTATATGCAGCAGTTGGTACGTCCTCACAACGCCACCTTTTGCCCATCCCTCATGCTAGCCACAGCAAAGCATTGCGAACCGAGAGCAGGAAACGTTAGTCATCGATTTGGAGGACATTTCTGAGGTATGCAACCTCCTTGGCGCGTCCCCAGGTCTTCATTCAATCATTCTTCAGTATGAACGTACTGTGGCCGAACTCGTCTCGAGGATTCGTAGGAACGCTCGCCGCTATGTCTCACTCTTCAGCGAAGTCGTCGACAATATCATGCCTCTGCCAACCAAGGATATAAGCGAGCACGACGACGTCATCGACATCATTCTCCATCAGCGAAGAGAACATAACAACAATGCTGAAGCTGGACAGCAGATTATTCCCGAACATTTGCTCCGACGCTAGTGAGTACTTTTGTCCCGTTAGAGCTGTCAGTTCCTCATTCGGTCCAGCAATCTATACTTCCAGCCCCTCCGCTCGGACATTGCCATGGCAGTACGTGATGTCAAGGGTGCCCACCTCGGAAGACTCATCACGGTACGAGGTATCGTAACGCGTGTCTCCGAAGTCAAGCCCCTCCTACGGGTCAACGCGTACACCTGCGATTCGTGTGGCTCAGAAACGTTCCAAGATATCACGCGAAAAGACTTCCAGCCAATACTCGATTGCCAGAACGAGGACGGCTGTAAGAAGAACGGCATCCGTGGAACGCTGCATATGCAGACCCGTGCGTGCCGGTTCACACCATTCCAGGAAGTCAAGATCCAGGAGATGGTGCGTCGTTTGGCCCCGAGTTTAGCTTGCCATGCCAACAAGAGCTCGTACATAGGCAGACCAAGTACCTGTCGGGCATATACCCCGTTCCATGACCATACATGTCCATGGTTCGCTCACGCGTCAAATGAACCCTGGAGATATCGTTCACTTGGGCGGCATCTTCCTCCCCATTCCCTACACTGGGTACCAGGCGATTCGTGCCGGTCTCCTCACCGACACCTTCCTCGAGGCCAACCATATCCACCAGCTCAAGAAACAGTACAGCGAAATGGAGCTCACGCCCAATGTTATGCGCGAAATCGACACCCTGAGCGCCGATCCGGAGCTGTATAGCAAACTCGCCCAAAGCATCGCGCCTGAAATCTACGGCCACTTAGACGTGAAGAAGGCACTCCTTCTACTGTTGGTAGGCGGCGTCACTAAGACCTTGGGCGACGGATTGAAGATTCGTGGAGATCTCAACATTTGCTTAATGGGCGACCCCGGTGTGGCGAAGTCCCAGTTGCTGAAATACATCTCCAAGGTTGCGCCTCGTGGAGTCTACACGACAGGCCGTGGATCTTCGGGTGTCGGTCTCACGGCTGCAGTCATGCGCGACCCAGTCACCGATGAGATGGTCCTCGGTACGTCCTTCCCTGGCAGTCAGTACGTTTCTGGTAACACATACATCGATAGAGGGTGGTGCTTTGGTCCTTGCTGACAACGGTATCTGCTGTATCGATGAGTTCGACAAAATGGAAGAGTCCGATCGCACAGCGATCCACGAAGTTATGGAGCAGCAGACGATCTCTATCTCAAAAGCTGGAATTTCGACGACCTTGAACGCGCGAACGTCTATCCTCGCCGCGGCGAACCCTCTGTATGGCCGTTACAACCCGAAAATTTCCCCAGTGGAGAACATCAACTTGCCTGCTGCGCTCCTCTCCCGTTTCGATCTGCTGTTCCTCATCCTTGACAAGCCCACCCGCGAAGACGACGAGCAGCTCGCGATGCACGTTACCCATGTGCACATGCACAATACCCATCCTGCGCTCGACTTCGAGGTGCTTGACCCCATACTCATCCGGTAAGCATTTACTGTTCGCGTTTGCGATCACGTCACCGCTCACCGCTGACGTTGTACAACGCAGCCATTACATCGCCCGCGCCCGCCAGCATCGCCCGACAGTCCCCGCAGACGTGTCCGAGTACGTCGTCAACTCGTACGTCCGCCTGCGCAAGGAGGCGAAGGACGAGGACGCGCGGAGGAAGTCGCACACGTACACCTCCGCGCGTACGCTCCTCGGCGTGCTCCGTCTCTCACAGGCCCTCGCACGCCTCCGTTTCGCCGACTCCGTCATGCAGGCAGACGTGAACGAGGCGCTCCGCCTCATGGAGGTCAGCAAGAAGAGCCTAGCGGACGACGACGACGAGGGCCACGATCACGACCGTTCGGACGTCAGCAAAATCTTCCGGCTCATCAAGGAGATGGCGAAGCAAGCGCAGGTCGGGAGGAAAGGCCGCCGCGCACGTGGCGCGAGGAGCTTTGGCCGTGGTCCGGGGGGCGAGCGCGACATGGACGTCGACGAGGACGAGGAGGCAGACGCTGAGGAGCTGTCCATGATCGATATCCGTTCACGCGTTCTTACCGCTGGCTTCACCGAAGCGCAGCTGATGGAGACAGTTCTTGAGGTCCGTAAACTCTATTGTCTTTCTCGCTCGTGGCATCATAATCATGCTGCTCACAGTACGAGGGTCTGGACGTCTGGGCCCGTGTCGCGAACAACACAAAACTTCGCTTTATCGAGACAGATTAGACCGATTCGTTCCCTTTGCTCTCTTCCTAGGATTCCGCTCTGCTCTTCTTTGTAGGTTATCCGCTGCGAGTTTTGCACCATGCTGTGAAGTCTGTACTATTCTGTAGCACAATATAAATAGTCTCCTTGCTTCCATATGATACGTGGTATTATGAGGTATAGATATCATCCAAATGATCGTGGCCAACGCAGGCCCCACTCCCCAGCAGCAGATACTATCGCGTCTCAGAAGCATGCTCCCAGCTGCTTCCGCTGCCACTCCCACTCCCTGGACTCGTCGACCGCGACTGCTCCTTCTGCTCAAGGTCAACAGGCGAATCGGGCTCGTCGCGGTAGCGCGACGCCTTGTGGTCGCCCCCTGCCGAAGGAGGGTCATCATCATCCAAGAAGCCCGAGTGGAGGCCGGTATCCAAAGCATGCGAAGTCCCATGCGGCCGCAACGCAGTCTCCTCGTCGGCATCCTCGTCGTCCGAGACCTCTCCAAACGCGTCATACAGCTCTTTCGTCTGCCGTAGGGCGCGCGCTCCATTCGTTGCCCGGCCGATCGCGCTCATAGCGACGTCCTCGTCGCCGCGGAGACTCGAGTAATTCGCCCGCCGCTTGCGAGCTACGGAGCGGCGCCAGAAGAAGATGCCCGCCCCGGCACCGAAGAGCACCACGGCGCCGATGGCGAGGAAGAACCACACCTTGTTGGACGTGAGCTTGCCAAGATCGGGGAACCAGCCCTCGTCGGGCGTCGCAGAGATGGAAGGCGACGCTGACGCGGACTCGGCGACGTCCTCCGCGGGCTTCGTTGGGCTGGCGGCGGTGCCTGAGGAGAACGCAGGCTTGTGATTCTCTCCCTCGGACTCCCCGTGATCGCCAGGAAGGTACGCAGTAGGGCCCGTGAGGGTCTTCGTCGAAGTCGGCACAACAGAGGACGGTGCATCGTCGTCGGTCGTGTTGGAACGCGGAGGAGGGAGAACTTCGTCTCCCGAAGGCAGGACGTAAGTCTTGCGTCCCTTCGCGGCATCCGCCACAGCACCCCAGATGGACATGGTCCAACCCAAGAAGACACCGCTCTCATTCTCACTGTTTTGATCGGAGACGCGGATAGTCCACTCGCCTATAGGGTCCTCGTCCCTATCATGCCGTCAATGCGTGGAGAGGAATCCACATGAACAAAGACATACCAATGCTTGACGGTCATGAAGGTCCATCCGGGGAATCCAGTATTCGCGCTGTCGCCATAACGTCGGCCGGCGAGAACGCTCTTGATGCCATTAGGGCTGACAAGCTCGACCTCTACGTCTCCGCGGCGCGTGTGGGTGATCCACACCTTGACAGTGACATGCTCCAACGTAGCGAAGTTATGGTGATCCAACATATCCTTCGTCACGGTTACCTTGCTTTCGACCCCGTGCTCAGGAATGGGGGTACCGCCGCTGGCTTCTCGAGAAGAGTTCATGGTGCCATTGTTGATCTGCACCACAGGAAGGTCGACCCATGTCTGGGGCTTTACTAGCTCCCATGTCTGGGCAGCCTTGACGAACGCTAGTCCACTAAGGCTGCCATAACCGTACTTGTAGCTGTAAGGCCGACCTGCCGCCGTGTTCTCCCAGTCCGGATCCGTCGGGCTGACCTGCCATGCAGTTCGTACGCAAAGATGCTGGATATCGCGCCAACTGAGATCAGGGCTGTAGACTACGGGTCAGACATCAGCTCGAGGCTTGCGGGAACCAGTACGAACCGAGCTTGGAGTGCCAATGCGAAGACTCCAGCGGCATTAGGCGCAGCAGCGGAGGTACCGCCGTGGGAGTGAGAGCACTTGTTCTTCCCCCGGTCAGTAGTAGTCTAGAACGCAAAAGTCAAACTCGAAATACAATGGCGAAAGGAGAGCTGAACGCACGATGTAGTTGTTGCTCCCAGAAGTATAAGCGACGACCATGTTTGCTGCACATGCCTCAGAATAGTCTGGGTGGAGACCTTTGAAGTCGATCGCGGCAACGGTGACAGAGAATATGCTGTTCGTGTACCCGTCAAAGTTGCACTGATCTCCGTTGCGTCCGCCGTTGCCACTCGCGAAGACGAAGACGGAGCCCTTCCCGCCACGCCCTTGCTCTATGCCGTTAACCATAGCCTTCCTGATGAGATAGTTAGGCCCCTCCATAGATCGACCGTCGTCTGGAGGACCCCATGAGCAAGAGTAGATGGATGTGTTCTGATAGTCGTAGTTGAGGGCCGCAGCCTCGTCTATGTCGGATATAGGCCCTGAAAGAATCCGGATACCGGCCACCTTCGACTCGTATGCGATACCGACACCGCAAACGTCGTTCTTCACGGCGGCGACCTGTCCTGCGCAGCGCGTCCCATGGTGATCATCAAAGAGGACGGGCGTTGGGAGGTCGGTATGGTCATTGTAGTCGTACGAGCCATACGCGTACTGCACAACGGTTAGCTCTCGGACAGGGGCAGGCTGAGAATACCAGGCACACTTACGAAATTGGCGGCGAGATCCTCGCTGGTATAGTCCAAGCCGTCGTCAACAAATGCCGTGATGACCCCCTTGCCCGTGATGCCCTCCTCCCAGAGCGCGGTGACATTCATCATGTGTTCGGGATACTCGTCGTTGACGAGGTGCCATTGCCGGTTGAACTCTGGGTCGTGGAGCCCGAGACGCAGCGCAACGTCCTCGGACGTCTCTGTTTTTGGTGGACGTACTGGCGGCGGGGCGCGCTTGACGCGCTGACGGAGGGCCTGGGGAAAGACATCCCTGACAGAGGAAGCAACCCTCCGCCTTCGCAGCGCGTTCTCCGACCGCGGGGGATGTGGTGACCTGGCTTCTAATCGAATGTCATCTAATGAGCGTAGGACAGGGTCCGCATCCCTCTTCTCCAGCCCCTTGGCTACACGCACGAGCCAGTGGTTGGCCAGCTCCCCCGCTTGCTCGACGACCTCGACGCCCAGTGCGCCAGCAACTTCTGCCAGCGAGGCTCCTGCGAGAGGGTCGTGTTCCAATACATAGTAGTCGTGTGTGTTGTAGAAGCGCTTCGCAGGAGTGACGGCCAAGACAGACTGGATGACGAGAGCGAGGGTGAAGGGGAGCAGACGCATTGTGCGCCGGGATGCAGCAAAGGTGCTGCGCGAGTAGGGAGACGAGCCCAGCAGCCTCAGATGGAGGGTGAAGAAGAGGAGCAGTGAGTGTGGAGGATCTTCGCGGCCGTGTCGGTGACTCCGGGGTGAGAACTCCGGCCGCAGCCAGTAACGCGCTCTCGTCATCCACACCGTGACCATCGTCACGTCCCAACCCTGTCCGGGGGAACCCCTGCTCGCGCATGGTCCATCTTGTTCCCTTCAGGTCCATTGCACTTCTCATGGGAATATCGGGCTTAGCTGCATGGCGAACGTGAATTGTTGTGCCTGATAAGAGGGCCATCCGAAAGACTAGTACATTGCGGAGCTAAAGCGACTCGGAGCGTTCAATTGCGCGTAGCAAGGTATGGATACAATGGTCAAGGTGCTTCTCTGCAGATGAGACGACAAGACGTCAACAGGTATGAGGATTCTACAACAGAGGATGTTCTCCTTCGAACATGAAAGTCCATAGCGCGTTCGGGTCCAAGAAGTCGTGGTGTACGAGGCTGACTAGCCAGCGCTTGTCACGCACATCCTCGAGAAGACTGCGTTCCTCGGATTGCGGAGCATAGAACGATGCCCATTCGTCCCATATAGAGAATGCCTCCTCCTACAACCACAACGTGTCAGCTACAACCCGGTCAATGTCATTTAGCCACACGAACCTTCCAGGACTGGAACGACTCCCTCTCGATGATTGTTGTCTGTGCAATCTCCTGCCCTGGGAACACGCCCCATGTAACAGCATTGCGCCCACCATCAGGGACGTTCGTCAACAGTTCATCCTAATACACATTGTCAACGACCGTCAAATAAACTCAACCGTGACGTTTACCTTCGCGTTACCCGCAAAATAGCTGATCCATCCTGCGCCGTCAGTTTGGACCTTCTCTGCGATCCTCTCCACGTCCTTTTGTTCCACGAAAAACTCGACGAAGCATTTCTGGTATACATATCCACCACGTGGACCCCAGCCGACGATCTCGTCAGTCGAAAGTGCGCCATTGATCGCGGGTTGCGATCCCACAGTCCACCAGCCCTTTGACGTGAGCTTTTCTAGATGGGGAAAGATCATCAACGACTCCGGTGACAGGGGGGTCGATGAGAATGGCGTCGTTGTAATCTTGGATTGCAAGTAACGGAGAAAGAGCGAGGTCAAGTCGTCGACTGTTTTCGGGTTGCCCCAGTGCGACACGGCAGTGGTAGCTTTGCTCTGCAACGCGGAGCTCCCCCATCTGTCCGTCTCGCCATACGCCGGACTCTTGAAGTCACCGAAACGACCGTTCGGGAAGTCATCCCAATCGGCCGCGCTGTTGACCTCTCCCTTGGTTGCGTCAGGTTCTGGAACGGAGGCCGCCAACTCCTTCGTCGCCCTGTCTGCCGCTGCGTGCGGGGTAAGAGTGCGCTCAGGTAGTTCAGCTTTGTCCTAGAACATGTAAGTGAGTCAACAGGGTGCCTCAACGGGTGTGTGAAACGTACAGCGATGAGCATGTTTGCTGTGTGTAAGACATCTCCTGCAACACCTATGCTTTCCAAGACACGGATGACACTCTTCTCCAAGTTAAGCGTACAAAAATGAACGCCGTGAACACCTGCGGCCTGCAACTGTCGAATCATATCCACACCGAGCTTGATCCCATACTCCTTAACTTTCGAATCGTCGTGCTGTCGCAACGGGGTTTAGCGACGGGACCCTAGAGCGACTCTGAGGGACATACCCGGATAGGTACAAGTTCAGACATCATTTTGGGTGGGACGCGAGTCGCACAAAGTTTGGTCATCCGAAGGAAAGTCGCGTATGTCTGGATAGGCATGAGGCCAGGAATAATTGGCACGGTGACGCCTGAGAATCTTGTTTAAACAAACTCATCGAAGGTCGCATGTATAGCACGCACCTTTTGCGCGAACCTTTTTGATCCATTGTAGGAAGCCATCGACGTCGTAGAACAGTTGGGTTATGATAAACTCTGCACCCGCATCAATCTTCGCCTTCAGGTGATCGAGCTCGCCATCTTCGTCCGTCTCCCGATCAGGATGTCCATCGGGATATGCTACCACAACGCCGTGAGTACAAGAAGGAGTCTTCCGGAAGCAAGAAAGTGACCTGCCACGCCGACGCAAAAGTGGGCAAACTCGGGCGTTGACTTGATGTATCGTACGAGATCCACACCACGCTGGAAGCGCGAGTCCGTCGGAATCCAGTGCTCAGATCCCCGAGGTGGGTCTGCAAGCGCATATATCAGGACGGAACAACTTTGGACGCAGCGATCGTAGTACCTCCGCGGAGCGCAAGGATGTTCTCGATTCCTCGATCCTTTGCTTCCTAAACAGAGGACAAACTAGGCTGAGCGCGCAGCACAAATGACATTGACAGGTCGGGATTACGCACCCTTAACGCCGCGTCGACCGTTCCTTGCACCATGTTCGTGCACGTCAGATGTAGCGTGGTATCGATTCCATGTTCAAGCTGGGTCAGGCCGGCGAGGTCGAGCGAGCGGTCCTTGGTCGATCCACCCGCACCCCAAGTGACACTAACGGCAAGCGGGTTCAGGGAGACCATGCGCGCGATACGGGCGACGAGGTTCTCGAAACCCTACGAAGAGACACGTACGGATGAGCTAGCCGGACGTTTTATGACTCGTACAGAGCCTTCACCTGGTCCGTCTTGGGAGGGAAGAACTCAAAGGTGTAGAAGAGCTTCCTTGGATCATGTTGAGCGATCCTGTCGACGAGCTTCATTGTTGCGACCTTCGAGAGGGAATAGTGGGTTGTATGAAGGAGGCCACGGAGGAAACGTGCGTGTGTGTGTGGCGAAATGGGGTGCGATGGAGCGTACGGGATGGCGGAACATCGTCCTCCGGGAGATCGCCTCCGTTCACAGCGCCTGGCTTGGCCACTGTCCAATCGAATGCTTGGCGCCTATCTAATCTGCTTACTCGCCCGCCAGCGTCCAGCAAACACACGCAAATACGCATCTCGCTGTCTGGGACAGTGAGCACGCCCCCAGGTACAACACCGCCCGCCGTTGCACGGTCCGTTTCTCATCCACCTTTTCTTCCCGGCCTTCTTGCTTTCACAATGTCTGCGACTACACCTGTGACTGCCGACTTCTCGTCCCCCCCGCTGAAGCGGAGCAAGATCGTGCTCCTCGGCGATCAGAGTGTGGGGAAGACCAGTCTAATTACAAGGTATGTGCCTCAGGTTTCATGTCGGGGTTCCTCACCTTCGCGGTCGCTTTTCTCCCTCGGTTTCGATCATAGAAATGGCTAACGTACCAGCGATATTTGTGGCATAGATTTATGTACGACACCTTCGACAACACCTACCAGGCAACGATAGGCATTGACTTCCTGAGCAAGGCGATGTACCTCGAGGACCGGACAGTACGGTTGCAGCTATGGGATACTGCCGGACAAGTAAGTAAAGCACCCATTCATATTCCATGAGAACCGAGTGCGCATACGTCTCCGGCACTGCAGGAACGCTATCGGTCCTTAATCCCGTCATACATCCGTGACTGCTCGGTTGCTATCGTCGTGTTCGATATTACGAGTGAGTCCGCCTACATTGCATTCGTCGAACGACCTAACTGCCTTCTCGCCAAGATCGACAATCCTTCCTCTCGACGTCGAAATGGATCGACGATGTACGATCGGAACGTGGAAATGACGTGATCATCGTTCTGGTCGGTAACAAGGCTGACTTGTCGGATAAACGGTACACAAATCGTCTTATAGGCCATCATATCCACTAACATCCAACATTCCGCAGGCAAGTAACACTCGAGGAAGCGAATGCCAAGGCGACCCAGCTGAACATCATGTTTATGGAGACGTCGGCTAAAGCGGGTCACAATGTCAAGAGCTTATTCAAGAAGATCGCCATGTCCCTGGTTGGAATGGAGAAGGAGAATGAGCAATCCGAGGCACAGAACACCAGTACGTTCTCTAATGCTCGTCGCCCTTTCTCGTCTGATGCAGGGCACAGAGATCGATGTGACATCACCACCGCAGAATGACGTCCCAGACGCGTCGCAATGCCAGTGCTGAGCTCTTGGTCATAGACTGCCTCGTGCCTCCCTCTGCTTCGTCTTTACTCTCGCATGTACTTTCTAACCGTCTGTATACCATTCGGCCTATTGTGTTATCCAGCCTAAGACGTTGTATTCCATCGCCGGTAACGAGTTCCTAGTTATACATCGCAGAGTCAGTACTTGCTACAGATTGCGTGCTATGTGATCATGGTGCACTGTACACTCAACAATATTCCGTCTCCATCACTCCTTGCGACGCCCAGACTATGCTCAGCCACGGTTCATGGTGTTGCCAGCGCCCCTGGGATTGGCATCTGTGAACTGGGCCCACGACTCATCCTTCTGTCTCTTCTCTTCCGCTTTTTCTTCTCCGAAGATTGTACCGTCCTGTTCCGCGTCAAGAGTGAGTTGCTCCTTGGAGGTGGGTTTCGCCTCAGATGCAGGACTGCGAGTTGTAGATGTCAGTCGAGAATCAGCGTACGCGTCCGTACGAGGACATACCCTCCACCTGAAATAATGTTGCCCCGTTGCTGTTCAATCTCGAGATATTGGTCGACAGTCATGGTGGGCAGCCGATGATCGGGCTGGAACACCTGAGCCTGAAGTCGTGCGCGCTCTGCCGCGTCGGAAGGCAGGATCATGAATGGACGTAGAGGCTGAATACATGATAAGGCTAGATTCATACAAATAGAAAGGGAAGTGTGAATACTGACTCGACCTTGAGGATCCAATATTGGACCCTTGCCGTCCGGCCCCCCTCTGTTGAGTGGAGCTTCCAACCTCCACATATTATCCTCCTCACGCCTTCTTGCGACCCGCGAGTCATTCGCTGGCTCGCGTTGAGGCGGCATTGGGGGCGCATTGCGCAACAACTCCAGCTCTTGATTCGTGCTCTCCACTTGGGTCTGCGCCTCCGCGTAGATGAATCGAAGAAGCAGGACTATGGCCTCGCGAAGGATTTCTTCTGTGTCCACATCGGAGTCTGTAGTAGTTGGATCGTCGACTTTTTGTGATGGATCAGGGAGAACGGATGCGATGAGCTCGAGATTAGTGTTTGGTTCGGCCACACTTTGGTTTGTCCGTTTCCGCAAGGCCTGTGGCTTGTAAATTCTCGCAAAGCCATCCTACGAGTATTGGGATATACCTCGATCCTAGCCTTGATGTCCTTCTCCCTCTTGTACTGTTTAATCTTAAGTTCCCGTCGCTTTGCAGGGTCGGTGACAGAGGATGTGGAACGGCCGTACAGCGCCTTGTCCTCGTCGGTGATGACCTCATACAGCTCCAGGTATCGGACGAAGGATTCAAGATACCTCTACCCACCTTTGAATGGCATGGAGGAGAGCCCCGGCAATGATGTACATACCTTAACATTGCTAACCAAATCTATCCGCTCCTCTGGGTCTGGGGTTCGAACTCGAGAGAGTACTTCAGAGAGCACGTAGGGCACGAGGATGTAGACAAGGTCGCGGGTCGGAATGTCCATGAGCTGCTCATTTGTACTGAAGAGGGATAGTTTGGCGACGCGCGAGCTACATTGTCGAAGGTCCACGAGTGCAGATTGGATGAATTCCTGTTCACTGTATGAGAGCTAGATAATATACATAAGGTCCTTTCCCATTTACCTGTGTGTCGTCCTCGATCGTTGGTAAGTTGAGCGCCTTGGACGCTGTGATGAGCGCACGGTGGAATAGTGATGGCAATGGTAGTTCCTCCATGTCGACGAGGATGTGGTAGAGTGAGGATGGCGATGATGGAAGACGAGTGCAGGCTTGCAGAGCGAAGTGACATCTGCCCTTCCTCGGGATTCCGGGCCGACACGCCGGCCTGATCTGGGTCCGAGTCGCGTTGGACGCGTCGCACGTCGAATCGCGTCTTGACCACGACGCGCTCTGTCTTGTGCCGCAGCCCATTCTCGTCTTCCGCTCCTTCTCCCATCTGGGACCTCCTTGCTCTGCCCTCCTACTTTCGTTACGCGCCTAGTCATGAAACGACCTTGGCAAGACCACTCGCCAGACAGCCCGGAGTATCAGGCCACAATAGCTGCCGCCTTCACGCCAGACCAGAAGAGGAAAGCAGGAGATGTATACAAGAAGGGTCCAGACGGGACAGGCTATATTGAGGGGAAAGTTTACGAGCGTGGAACGGTATCTGCGGATACTTGGGAGTTCGTGTTGACGGTCGAATTGGGGTCTCGTGCTCACGTCGTGCTCTCTGGCAATATCTCGAAATGCTTTCAAGACCTCCCTATTGCCGTCGGCGCACAGGTTCGCATCTCCACAAGGGGACTTGTGCTTGAGGACCTGTTGGTAGATAAGCCTAAACCGCTACACCTGCGCAAGCGGTTCGTTTGGAGAGATGGCACAACCATCCACGTACGAAGCAAGACGGGTCAGGAGGCGTTCTTCGACACCTGGGCGGGTAAGTGACCATATTCCGCTCATGTGCATTATCGCACGTTTGCGACTCATGCTCGCGGTATAGCTGCCACCTCTGATGCTGCATGCGATCTCCATGCTCCCATCCCGCCGAAGCGCAAGAGAACGACACCTTCGCCTGCTCCGCGGAGCTCCCATGTATCAACCGGTGTGATGAACGATTCAAATGCCAATGGAGTATGTAGCGGTAAGCTCTGTGTCCGAAGTTTTCTGTCGAATCAGATTTGAATGTGGAACCAGCTGCCCCAACTCACGGCGTTGTTCTAGGCAAGTCTGTTGACGCCATGGATGCCGATACATCTGCCAACGTCGCCGTTCCAACCCCAGTACCCTCTATAGAGGAGAGCGCGAAGTCTCAACAGTCTTCCAATGATTTGCAGAATCCACAGAGCCTCCCTTCCCCTCCACCAGAGGTCATCAATGCGAGAGAGCCGGGAGAAAGTGGTCCTAGCGACGAACCCCCGATGGGCCAACCTAGCTGTCCGCCTACATCGCGCAATCCGCGAAATGCGTCGACCTCTCGTCCTGGATCTCGCCTGCAAATGCGCACTGCTGCAGCCCCCATTCCCGACGAATCGCGCGCCCTTCCAACAGATCAGCGTCAAGAGAATGCGGAGGCTGGGCCATCGCGACCTGCACCCCAAATACCTCCCCGCCCATCAAAAACGACGCAATCGAAGTGGAGAAAGGAGAGGCGCAGACTCAAGCAGCTTGCGAAAGCTGGGAAACTGCTCCCTCAACCTCACGCGGACGCTGCGGCCTCCGACTCGGACGAGGAATATTGGGTGGCTGGCGATGATATTCCTGATCACTTGTTGATTGAAGCCGCCGAGCAAGGGGAGATGGGGAAAGCTTGGAGCGTCAGAAAAACTGTGACTCCTGTGCCGGAACCCCCGCTGCTGCCGCCCTCTCCTGCACAGCGTTCTAACACACCCATCGCTGGCGTTTCGCCCCTCCCTCCTCCCTCGGTCCCTCCACGGTCTCCACCCACCACCTATCGGGAATTTTTATCTCCTGCACGGTCTCAGCTTTCTGTTTCTAACTCGCAGCGTCCATCGTCGAGCCAGGAGGAGCGAATAGACCCCGTCGAATCCCTTAAACGGGGATGCCCAGCTTCATGTGTACGTATCCGGCCCGCTTGTCAAATGACGAGCCTAATGAGACTGCGTCTTCTAGGGCACATATACGCCATTGATCGATTTTCGAGGTCCCGGCACTAAACATGTTATGGGTGTCGTAAGTTCAGGAAGCGCAATCACAGCAACGAAGACAGGCGGTAAGTCGCCGTTGGCATGTCATGTTGTGATCGTACTCAGGACTATATACATCTCAGAATTCGTAGTACGATTCGACTTGTTCGATCCTACAAACATCGCATCGAGCGGGCTGCACGTCTGTTTGTTTGAGAGGACTCTCAAATCTCTGCCTGAACCGGCAGCTGGAGACATTGTCCTGCTGAGGTCTATTTCTGTGAGTTCGCGTGCCCGTATCTTTGAAAAGGTCTCTAGACGCTCATTTCATACTTAGGGCGACAAGTTCAACGACTACATGTGTCCAGTCGGACCCTCCTTCAAGGGTTGGCAATGGGCCCTTTTTCCTGCCAAAACAGCTATGTTCTCTCTCGCGCCCTCAGAGAACAGTGTACGACACTTCAAGCCGGAGACGGTCGAAGTGCAGTACACGATCCGGCTGAGCGATTGGTGGAAGGACATCTGCGCGGCGACTGTCTCGTTCGGCGACGACCCACTAGTGTCAACCCGAGGCAGCCGTATTCATCAACTGCTTTCGGAGGCCTGCGAAGTAGGGTACTTCGATTGCACCGTTGAGGTAAGAGAAAGTTGTAACTAGTGACATACCTTCAGGCGGCTGATGTGTAACTCGCCAAGGTTTTGCATGGATACTCCAGCGGCAACAACACTTATACCGTCTTCGTCACAGATTACACACATAATCCAGACGTTGCGCCTGTCCAAGCGACATGGTGCCCCCCTCAGCTCGCAGAGGTGGCAGTACAGGTTGAGTTGTGGGACTCGTCGTCCCTTGTGGGCCCGACCATGCAAATTGGGGAATACTACTCCATCCGCAATATGCGGCTGAAACGCAGTGGTGGCGGCTTTCTGGAGGGTCGGATGCAGGAGGGGAACAAGATTCAGAAGCTGGACGAGGACGAGCTGGAGAGTCAACCACATTTGGTCGCACTGCTCAAGTGGGTCTTGAGCTCTGTCCGTTCTGCATTTGCTGATGCTGACGTATGCCTAGACGCAAGAAGGAATGGGAGACCAACGCCAAGATCTCAGACGGCGTCACAGAGTTCCCGCACCAGCTTATCGAAGAGGTCGAAGAGAACCGCCATTTCAACTGCACGGTCGAGGTACGTTGTGTTCTGCCCCCCTAGTCCGGGCTTATCACTGACTATATGCGCCATTATAGGTAGTGTCCATCTCGTCCAAAGACGACTACTCATACCTCTATGTGACCGACTACACGGCTCGTACCGACCTTGTTCCGGTCTCCCCAGCCATCGCTTTTGGAGACCTGGCCGAGCGTGTCGTGCGCGTGTCGCTCAACGACACGCAGGTAGATCTTGGAAAGGCCCTCGATGCGGGAGACTACATTGCCATTCGCAACCTTCGGCTGCGGCCCGCGGGGTCGGGCTCGCTCTTGTGTGGCCGCCTGGGCGGCGAGCAGCGGCTGATCACGAAGCTGAACCCTAGGGCGACGTCGAACAAGGAGCTCAGAGAGCTGTTGAGACGGAAGGAGGCGTTCGAAGCCGCACAGAACAACTCAAAGCCAGGCAGGAAGGGCGTTTCTGCGAGAGCAGCCCGTCAGGCCGAGGCTGCCGCCGCAAACGAGCGGAAGCCAGAGACTGCGCGTCCACCACGAAAGGGCAAGGAGAGGGCGAGCGACGACTGCGTTTCGCTTGCCGATGTAAAGGGGAGCGAGGCTTGTCCAGGGGTCTTTCATGTGCGGGCGAGGGTCGTAGACTTCTTCCCGGACGACCTACGGGATTGCACATTCCTGCGGTGCACGAACTGCGATGCCATGTCTGTCTGTCTTATTTTTCTTTAGGGCTCAAAGCTGACTGTTCAAATGTTGTTCCTTTCTTAGACTACCGAAGATTCATCGGATGTGTACGAAATGCGACGACGTGATGGACACCCAGACGTTCGTGCAGGCGTTCTTCGAGCTCTACTTCCTTCTCGCAGACGAGGACGGCACGACACTTGAGGTTTCTGTGGCGGACGAGCGGGTGTGTCTTCCAGCTAGCTACCTCTAAATAACCCGGTGCTCACCACTCATCATTCTGCCAGTGCTCCATCTTGCGTGACTTGGACCCCCAAGACGTGCACGAAGATGTCGAAGGGGCGTTCGACATGCTTGTCTCGAGAGTGTGGCCCGTTCTCGGCGACCTTTTGAGTGTTACGGATGGCGAAGCACGCCGTAGTCCCAATGTCGAGGACGAGGCTTGCGGGTCCATGTTGAGCCTGACGTTAGGCAACTGGTTGCCAGAGGGTGAACCAGATTCCCCTGATTCGCGCGCATATGTCGTGCTTCGACACACTATTCTCGAGTCTGACGCGTAACGCTTGGACTGGACTGTCATATCTTGTACCATATGCGCATGTAGTCGCTTAATGCATACCCTACCGCGTCTGTAACCAGAGTGAAGGCCCTGAAATAACATTGCCCTCTTATTCTGCCTTGCAAACGACAATCACCCAGTTCTCCAGCATGCCCGCATCTACCAATGCAGCCTCCCACGCAAGACAGAATCTCTCCTCGATCCAGCCCTGCATCCCCCATTCGTGCGCAAAGGCAGCTCTGACCGCTGGGTCACTCTCCAGTTCGTCCACCATTTGATGCAGAAAGTCAGCGTACTCCCGGGAGACGTTCCGTACGACTTCGACTGTCAGTGTGTTGGGGCCTGATGTGAGTGACTGGAGGACAGAGAGGACAGAGACAAGCAGTGGAGTTGTCGTGCGCTGTGCAAGCGGCTGGAGTTGGTGGGCTCGAGGTTGAAGAAAGCGGCGGGGTAGGAAAGGCAGTGCGGCCAGAACTGTCTCCTTGGACCAGAAAGAGCGGTGCGTATGTGCAGCTCGCGTGGTGAGACCAAGCATGACAAAGGATCCAGGGGCCAGGGAGGCTGTGAGAGAGTAGACGTAGGATTTTAGTTGATGGTAGGGGACGAGGTCTAGGGAGGCGGCTGGCGTTTCGTCGTGCAAGGTGTTCAAGAATAGCAACGACGGCGGGTCGAGAGGGTAGGTTGAGCGACTGATCTTTGAGGGAGCGGCAGCGTCTGAATCCAACAAGCAGACGTTTTAAGTGCATACTTCAGCCACTCAGCGAGCACTCGGCGACTTTCCTTGAACAAGCAAAGGCTGCATGCAACGTATTGATCTGGTGAGCCATAACAGAGCAACTATCGGGAACTTACATAAATGCGACAGGCCTTCCAGCTGGCGGCCACCGTGTACGATCCCATCCATGCCAGCAACTTTATCCACGAGTAGAAGTCGATATCAAGGCAGACGGAGAGCTCTGACACGGTAGACAAAGAGTCCCTGAAGAGTGCAGGCAAGTGATCCCTCGGATTCCGGAGCTCTACCCGACCACGCAAGATATCGGAGTAAAGCGTATGGAGCGATATATGTAGAGTCGTTGGTAGTGGTGGTTTTCGGACAGCGGCGCGATATGCTAAAGATGGGTAAGGCGGTGGCCATGCGGAGGAGGTCGGAGTTATTATGGTGAGCATGGCTTGAAGAACTCCTCTCGCGCTTTGTACGACGTGACCTCGTCTTGAACAGTAGAGGTAGAGACGCAAGACGAACAGGGCAAGAAAGCAGAACAAGCCGACGGAGACAAACCGCCGAGTGATGCATGGCCAGCGGGGGTCGGAGCACAGCCAAGGATACGGGGGAGAGAGCAGCAGACGCGAGAGGACGCCGTCGGGAGGAGGGGTGTATGCGCTGAGAGGGAACATGTGGACCGAGTGCGTTGTCGCGTGAAAGAAGAGCAAGATACTTGGTCGCCGTGGGAAGCCAATGCGGGAGGCCGGGACTGTCCTCGGAGCCGTCACATGACCGTGGTGTGTCGCGGCGCAAGGGATGACGGCGTTGTGGCCGAGCCAAGACTGCCCGTCCCGGACCACTACCACCGGCCAGCTTCCTCCTCGCCTCTTGGTGGTCTCCATACCCCCGCTAGACCCTATACCATCCTTCGAATGTCGCAACTCCTCCAAAACTCCTTTCCCAGCCCAAGCAACGTCGCAGACCCGTCTCGCTCGACACTACGAGCTCGCTTTCTCCTCAAACTCTACGAGTCAGTTTACATCCCACTCACCTCCTCTAGTTTCTTTAACGGTTTGCATCTAGAATTGTCAACAACCCTGCCAATGAAGCCCTGGTGAAATGGTCCGAAGCTGGTGATTCCTTCCATAGTACGTGTCCCAGGTACTCAAAGTGTGGTCCATATTCGCTCACTAGCACTGTCGCGTAGTCTTCAACCAAGAAAGATTTGCCCGTGAGATCCTCGGGAAATGGTTCAAACACCAAAACTTTTCGTCCTTCGTCCGACAGCTCAATCTCTATGGCTTTCGCAAGATATCTTCGCTCCAACAGGGTCTCGTCCGTCCCGACACTGATTCTGAGACCATACAATTCGCCCATCCCAACTTTCATCGTGGCCAACCCGATCTTTTGAGTCTTATCCACCGCAAACGCAACCCTCCGGCACACAACGCCCAGACAGACAATAGTGCCGTAGGTCTGCTTCAGCCATCTGTCTCCCAGGACTATCAGGGGCAGAACGCAGCCGTCGATGTCCGGTCTATCGTGGAGGGTATCAATGCTATTCGGCGCCAACAACAATCTATCGCCGAGGACTTGAGCGCTCTCAAGCAGTCGAATGACGCACTCTGGAAGGAAGCTATCGAGGCCAGGGAGAGGCATGCGAAACATGAGGATACCATCAACCGGATCCTCAGATTCCTCGCGGGGCTGTTTGGACGGGTGATAGAAGCTCGTGCTAGTCCAGGCGGGGGGAGGGCCGTGCCAACTAATCGCCTGCTCATTGGGAACGGTGGAGCAGATGCCCGGCATTGCCAAGGTAGCGATATGGATACCCACAGCGAGTCAGGGAGTCGCGAGCATTCTCCTTTCTCCACCGGTAAGTATCACTGTCCTCTATTCTGTCCAGGCAATCGTACCTTGGCTTAATATGACCACAGCTTCTGACCGATTTATTGCTGTGGACTCGCCTCACACACCTGCTACCATCACTGAGGTCCATGATCTCGCTCCCAAATCCCCAACCAAACCTCCACCACCGATCATGAACGAGTTCCAAGCTCAACAACAAGCATCTGTACCGTTCCCACTGCCTACAGTATCCCCTTCCACCTCCAACCTAGCTCCAACCAACATTCCCAATCCCAACGCGGCCGATCCAGAATCAGTCTGGCAAGCGTCTTTGCATCAGTTACTTTCCTCTCCCGAGCATTTCCAACAGGTTCTACAGACCTTTGCCACCCCGTCACCGTCCACTTCTCCCACAGTTCCTATGACAGCCCCCTCCACCTTCGCACAAACGCCCAACCCGGCACAACAGCAACAGGCCTGGTCGTATCCCTATTCGTTCGCCCCGCCAGTCCCCCAAACTGTCCCTCCAAACTCGCTCGCCGTCGCTCCGGAACCCGTCGTCGGCCCGACCCCTCAAGAGGCCGCCCTCCTCGCCAATGCGGACCGACTAAACAAGACCTACCAACACGCTGGGGAGATCGATGCAGACGTGAACGACTTGCAATCAAACCTCCAGGCTCTCATCCATAGCATGGGCCTCGACCCGCAGAACGTGAGTTTCCCGACCGTCGACCACCCCGCCGCCCCTCCACCAACGGACCACCTCGCGCCATGGCAGGACGGGGGCGACCCAGAGTTCCTCAATTCGTTCCTCGCGCAGCTGGCTCAAGCGGAGGCTGGGGACGGGTTGCCCGACTTGACCGATCCGTCGGGTCAGCCAGGCAAAGATGATGGGGAGGACTTCTCTGCGTTCTTGGATATACCCACCCTCGATGGGTTGCCGCCGGCGTCGCCTGGGACCGCTGCGCTTTCGTCTCCGTTGGGCACGAAGCGGAAGCTCGAGGCAGCTGAAGCCGTCCCTGATGCTGGCGAATCTGAAGGCTGCCCATCGAGCAAGAAAAAACGATGATGGATAGGTGCGAGGGTATGTCGAACAGTAGATGGGCGTAGAGGTGTATCTCGTATGTTGTAGTGTGCTTACCGACGTTGCAAACTTTGTTTGTGGAACGGAAGGACCTGTTGCATCTGTATCGATATCTGTACGAGATGTAGTATTATATAGCAATAATGACCACTCGCACAAATGAAGGATGAGAGGACGGTGATGCAATGTATCCAATTGCAAATGTAGCCTTGTTGCGTCTGAGAAGTCCTATGCGATTGCATAGCTTAAAGTCTGGTATGATGAACCGCCTATCCGATGATGTGTTCCATGTTGATGATAGTGTACAATGCAGTCTATCTGCGCATTGCGCTATTACGCGTCGCACATCAGTATGTAAGGGTCTCCACTATAGCGTCCATGATACGAATGTTGTCTGGAATATAGAACTTCTCATACTGCATCGGGACTGGCATGCTGAGGTGATCCGCAAGGTGTCAGTGGCCTCTCACGGAACGCAAGCAGGAATAGACTTACTCCCAGCCAGTGACCAGCTTTACGGGCGCATTCAGCTTGAGGAAGCACTTCTTCTGGATCTCAGCCCCGATCTCAGCCCCCACGCCGCCGATGCGACCAGCCTCGTGCACGACAACTAATCGACCAGTCCGTCGAACGCTCTCGACGACTGTTTCAACGTCCCATGGCATGATAGTTCGGAGGTCAATGAGCTCGACTTTCGCGGAACGTAACGACTCAGGGACGTGTTGCGAGATTGATGGTGGTGGCTTGGCTAGAAGGTCGAGTGCAGACTCGCAGCTGTATATGGGTGTCCCCCAAGAAACAACCGTCAGATCCGAACCGCGTCTTAGAACCTCTGCCTTCCCAAGCGGTATCTCATAGTCATCGACAGGAACCTGCTCCACTGAAGACGGGCATAAGTCTCCGCATTCGAAACTTCATGCAAACTACATTGCTTACCAGCAGACCGGTATAGAATTTTGGGCTCCATGAAAATGACGGGGTTGGGTTCTCGGATTGAACTGAGCAAGAGACCCTTCGCCTGTATTGGGGATCTGGGTATAACAATCTCCAAAGAAGCATGTCAGCCTGCGAGTCGCGAAAATAGTTCTTGTCAGACGTACCTTTAGACCAGCAGCTCCCATAAAGTATCCCTCAGGACTTTGGGAATGGTAATGCCCACCATGTCCGACTGCCATTGACGGGCAGCGAATTGTCAACTTTCCGGCACTGAAGTTCCCACTGCTACGGAAGCGGTATTTCGCTGCTTCGTTCACAATCTATGGAAGGCTTGTAATGCATATTGACAGACAAAATGGAAGTGGCATACCTGGTCGAAAGCAGGGAAGATGTAGTCGGCGAACTGTATTTCAGCAATTGCCGTATGACCCATTGCAGCATAGCCGATCCCGAAGCCCGCTATACCCTGCTCCGTCAGCGGAGTGTTGAAGACGCGTTCTCGCCCTACGACCTTGAATCAGACGCATTGCTTAATTGTCATGCGCGCGACATACCGAACTCTTCTGAGAGGCCCTGTTGGGTCACGGCTTCAGTGTTATTGCTTTATGAATTAGCCGTACCCCGCATGCGAGGTCGGATGGAAGCACAAGAGCCCGGGAAGGTAAGCCACTCACCATGGTGCATCGGAAGACACCGCCAAAGGCAACATCCTCGCCAAAGATGACAGCAGTATCGTCCTTGCTAAGCGCAATGCTGCAAAGATAGCGAGAGGCCAAGGTTCAGGGACACGAGAGATGGTGGACGAGGCATGGTGTGGCGTACCTGAGCGCGTCTCGAACGGCCTGATACATATTCATCTTCCGCGTCTCGCGTCCTACCATGTC
This sequence comes from Ganoderma meredithae, assembly GCA_022814645.1. Taxonomy (NCBI): domain Eukaryota; kingdom Fungi; phylum Basidiomycota; class Agaricomycetes; order Polyporales; family Polyporaceae; genus Ganoderma; species Ganoderma meredithae. The sequence continues at coordinate 256,079 of JAKLMY010000010.1, forward strand.
CCGCGACGGGTCCGAGTCGACCAGGTCCACCCATTGCAGCCCTTGTGTCCGGAGCGCGACATCACGCGTAGGCTTGAGTAAGGACGAGGAACCAATAACACTCGAATGGCCGCCGGCCGGAGGAGGCTCGGTGCTTACCCACCGGCGGCTTGCATGCTGTTCCGTGAACGTCAGATAACGTCGTTGAGCCTATGTCCTACGGCGGACACGTACCTGGAGCTTCGGAAAAGCCCTCAGAACACGAAGCATAGGTAGTCGGGGGGATACCATGGTCGAGGTTGGAGAACAAGTTGAAGGGGAGCTTTGGGGGAACGGATGCAAGATCCGTGGGGTCATGCGCCCGTTAGGCACCCAACGCCCTCCGGACCATGCACTCGAAACCTCATCCCGCCGCCACCATCGGACTCCCGACTGTCTCACATACTCGTCCTCTCACGCCCACGACGATGAACGATGGAGAATGAGTTGACCTTCGTCGCCCCTGAGGGCGTGTACTCCATCACCGAAGAGCACAAGCCCGCCCCGCTCGCCCAGCACACCGTCTCTGCCGCCCCCATCCTCTATCCCACAAAAGTCTCCACTGTCTCGGTCCGCTTCCCCGCCACGAAGCCCACCAACACACCCGCAGGGCTCTCACAGCTGCTCTCAGGAAACCGGGAGAAGGATGGCAAGAAGGAGAAGGTGCTGGCAAAGGACCGGGAGGACGGGTTGAGCGTGTCCAGCAGCGACGATCCGGACGACGGCTCTCCAGACGCGTCTACTACGCCCGCTCCCGACAACTCTACTTCCGCCCCCCATGAACAGCCCAGCACGCCGTTCGCGCAACTCCCCGGCGGGCTGGGGAGGAGAAAGACGGCCCCGCGCCCGAAGCACAACATGCGGACGACCTCGTCGACGTTCATCACCCGACTGCAGAACTCGGACAACCTGAACAAGGTCTTGCAGTCGAAGCAGGGGGAGACCACGTTCATGTTCTACAACTCAGCGAAGACGTTTGTATGGACGGAGGCGGGCACGAAGATCAAGGTATGTGTTCACCGCCGGTCCTTCCATTCTCGCTGCATGTATGAAACACCTCGTTCAGGAGCCCCTCGCGCGAATATATTTCTCTGCGTACCCAACTTGCCATGACGCGAATCTTGCCACAGTGTCTTCCGAGCGGTTGGACATCATCATTGGGTTCCACACGGGAGATATACTGTGGTTGGGTGAGTCCATTCTTCGACGAACCCGCCATGGCACTCACACCCGTCCACAGACCCAACAACTTCTCGTTATGGGCGCTTCAACAAGCAGGTAAGCACGGGACCACGCGCGGTACTCTGATCCATAATGGAACTGACCATCATCGGTGCTCAGGGTCGTATATGCAGCGCAGCATGCACGGCGATACGCTGGGTTCCTGACTCGCCAAACCTGTTCCTCGTCTCCCATGCGGACGGCACCATCATCGTTTATGACAAGGAGCGAGAAGACGGCGCATTTTCTCCGCAAGAGCCGGGGACGAGTCCACAAGCCGTTTTGCCACTCGATGGTTCCTCCTTCAGCGAGTCACAGGGGGAATGGAATCCCCTCGACTCGATATTCGTGACCATGCCTCCATGGCATCCGGTTACCATGGGTGGTCCCGTACCTGTTGGCGCCAAACCCGACAAGGAGAAGACAGCGAAGAATCCGGTTAGCCACTGGAAGGTATCGCGTAGAAGCATCGTAGGTGAGGACTTCGGACTGTATCTGCCAAACCTGTCTGACTCGGGTCTGGAGACTTTGTATTTGCACCAGATGCCAAATTTCTTGCCGCCATCTCAGAGGATGGTTGTCTCAGAGTGATCGACACTGTCGCAGAACAGTATGGCACTTTCACTATGTCCGTGGAGTTTGGCTGGCTCACATTTTATCAGGCTAGTGGATTGCTACTCATCGTATTTTGGAGCGTTCACATGTGTCTCGTGGTCGCCAGATGGCCGTTTCATCTTGGTGAGTCCGACCCACTTCGCATTCCGTATGTACCTCATGGCAACATTTTCCAGACCGGAGGCCAGGACGATCTTGTTACGATATTCTCTCCCTGGGAACAGAGGGTAATTGCCAGATGCCAGGGACATTCCTCCTTCGTTGCCGGCGTCGCATTTGATGAAATACGCTGTGATGGTCGGACGTACCGCTTCGGCAGTATAGGAGAAGATAACAAGTTTATCCTGGTACGTGGAAGGCGGTACCGCTCCCGAGTGTTAGTTAGCTCAAATCATCTTCTTAGTGGGACTTCTCTAGCGGGGCATTGCACAGGCCGAAATTACACGCAAGTCTCCGAGGAACGTTGGTTTCTCCAAGCTGGATACTTATTGCCGTATCCGCAGGTTGCACATCAACAGCGCATGTCAATGACGTCCTCAATCTCGCTGGCGCTGCGCCGGCGAGGCGAGTCCACTCTATATCTCCCGCCCTCAGGAACATCAGGCGGTGAATCCCCGCTCCCGAGATACCATCCTGCGCCGTCGCGAAACGAGGTCGCGGTCGTACAGCCCGTTGTGGTGCGTACTCCCTTATCATGCGGCGTGCCTCCTTACAAATATCGCCGCCATCCGCTAGGTCAAACACATTGGCAACGAGATGTTCACGGACATCGCCTTCCTTCCCAAAGGACTGCTGACTGCCACTAAGCTGGGGCAGATAAAGTTCTGGATAAGGCCTCTAGCCGTTCAGCCTCGTCATTTACGGACACACGACACATTGCGGCGAACGGACACTATCGGTTGATTTGTAGATGGTGTATAATAGAGCACCTAGTTGTTTTCCTCTGTTGTGATGTCTTGCATATTACAGCCATGCCTCCCCTGCCGTGGGGGAGAAACACGTATTTGCTGGTCCACGAGGATTTCATTCATGGTCGTTTCGTAGGAGTGTCCCGGGTCCTAGAGATCCAGCTTAGTAGCCGACGATCTGAATCTCAAGGCCGCGACAGGGGTCGGTGTGGATGAGCGGATGCAGTGCAAACACAACGACCGGATCACAACATCTCGACGCCCGCGTTGATCGAACAACTTTCTTATCGTCGCTGAGCCCCTTGCGGAAGAAGCTTACCTGTACAGTAATCCTTGTCGCCGTCGTCACGCCGCTCCGGAAACCAGGCCTGGCCTTCCGCGAGCAAACACGCTCCACAGGGTATCGCCGCAAAACCCACCATATCAACAGCGCACGCATGGTCGACGAAGGCGAAATGAACGGAGCCGTGCAAGCCAGACGAGAGCAGCGAATGAACGGTCGGGCTTTATCAGTACAGTGCTGTGTACATACAATCTACAGCTGAAGCCCGCGCCCAGAGGTGAAGGTGAAGTTTGAAAGACACAAATCAGTTGTCAGGAAGCAAGCAGCGGTCTGCAGATAAGCTGAAGTCTGCAGATGGGTGAACGACATCATGTCAGCCCAGGTTACGATAAAATAGGGGAGGGGGGATAGGCGTACCATTACCCCACCATTCGGGAAAGTTGTGCGGATTGCCAGAGGCACCGAACACTGCGAAGTTGAGGATGAACGAAATGACTTGCGTGCCACCGTCGAGCGCCGCAGCGACGATGTAGCTGTCAAAGGCGGTCAGTATACTCGGTTCCAATGTCGCACAGCGACAGAGGGCGAGACGCACTTGTACTTCGTGAACCAGCGCGGATAGCGCGTGCGGACCCACCACTGGGAGAAGATGCCGATGGCCATAGCCGGGTTGACGGAGGTGTTGATGCCGACGGACATGTACGCCGAGTATTGCAGAATGATCGGAGCGCTGAAATTCTCGAAGCCAGCCTTGGGCCAGATGTACCACTATGTAGAATGTGCTCCGTCAGCACGGGACGCCACGGACACAGTCCTTGTCATGCAGGGCACGCAGGGCACTTACACCAAGGATGAATGGTAGGGGGAGGAAGACACCGATGGCTAGACTGATGGGTACCATGTGATACACACCATGCCTACCGAACATCTCGGGTGCAAGGCCGCCCCATGAGATGCCGTTAGCTGTCCGAGGTGGTCAGGACTCAGAACCTCTAGCCCATGTCTGGCGTGACGTACTGTTGAAAGACTGCGCATTTTGGCCAGACCAAAGACGGGTGCCCGAAATTGACAGGAGCGCGGCGCGGTTGGCGTCGATGATTGAGACCATCGTGACATCTGGCGGTGGCGTGGAGTGAGAGCCTGTAAGACAACGGAAATAGAACCACACATACAGTTGAGGATGGCACCAACCACGGTGCCGAAGATCTGCATCGTGAACGTGACGCGCGGCGCGAGCTTGACGTACTGGCCGAGCTTCAAGTCGCCGAGCATGAGAATACACTGCCCCTGTGGGTGCTGGCCGTATAGCGCGCCGTACATGTTCGCGATAGGATCCCCTGGCACGAGATAGGCAGTGATCATCTGGTAGAAGCCGTTCGCAGACGTGCTGAACTCCCTGAACCCGATTGTCGCCGCGAGTGTGGAGAAGAGAAGCGACAAGATGAACGAGATGACCAGGATGACGGTCAGCGCCCACCACGGCAGACCAGAGTGGCCCCCATAGTTGGTCGCCTGAGCGATCGCGTACGCCCCCGCCAACAGGATAAAATACCACCAGCGGGGGATCGGCTTGTAGACCTTCATCTTCTCAAAGTGCGGGTCGTGGACAACGTAGGCCTCCTTGTTCCAAGGGTTGAACGTTTTGAGGAACGGCTTAATATCTCGCCAGTGCCAGAAGAGAACATGAGTAAACGTGGCACCGAGGGATAGATTCGAGGTGATGAAGTAGAGCGCGTTCGTAGCGGAGAAGAACGCAGGCTATGCTCATGGCGTTAAAAAAAGACAGCATTTTGAAAGATCGATGCGACTTACGCCGAGCTCAGCATACTTCGCGGGGTCGAACTTGCCGTTCGTAAGGAGTGCAGTCTGATTGTATTGACTGCCATCCTCGGCCTAAAAGCGGCGTTAAGAGACAACCAGTATTTAAAACTGAAAACACGCACGAAGATCGCCTGGCTCATGAAAGGGAAATCCTTAGCACGCCAGATGTTGCCGTAGTAGACACCAGCCATCAAGACATAGGTGAGGCAGATACCGATGTCCTGATTGATCTGGAGCCAAAGGGGGCTGAATAAGCAGTCACTGCCGATAAGGTTCCAGTCGAAACACCACGAGAGCAGACCCATGCCCTCGTTATTACTTGCACCACCGAAGACGTTGCGGAACACAGGGCTGGAGTTATTGGCCAAACAGAAAATCGACACTCCCGTGAGCAGGGGGAAGATCCCTGTGAGAGGTGACCGTCAGCTTTGACTGAATCAGGTACTCAAGGCGGGGCACAGTCGACTCACATTGGGGGATGATCTCCCAGAAGAACATGACGACAAAGATAGTCCAGAAGAGGCGGACACGCTTCGAGGTCATCTGGTTGTCGTAGTGCAATGCCTGGAAGAGATTGGCAGTAGAGACTGCAAAATCGATAAGAACAAGGTTGCATTGCAGCGGCAAAATACATACTCGTGGTGGGCCAGAAACACTTCGTAGGCTTTACGAGCAAGTCTTGTAGCAGACCGGCGTATCCGTAACCGAGCAGCTGAGATCCGATCAAGGTGAAGATTGCTAAGCCAGCATTCTGGGAATGCATTGGGTCAACGGTGGCAAACATCGCAAGACGAAGACGACATGTCTTACTAGCTTCTTGTTGTAGTACACTGGTAGAACGAGTTAGCTCAGTGCTGCATTAACGAATGGATGTACTCACAGTCCTGAACGGAGATAACTTGGATGGCGGTGGCCGAGACAGCAGCCGAGGAAGCCATGATAATGATCGCAGCGTGCTCCTTGACTAAAAAAATCCGTGAGATACGATGCATTATAGAAGCGCCCCGTGATAAAACTCACTGTTGAATGGTCCGGGATTGATCCAACGGAAAAGGCCGCGAGATGGAAGTAGCATTGCCATCGCACCGCCAAACCAGTACGACAGTACCAGCAGGAACAGCTGGGACACAAGCAACGTCTGGGGCTTGAAGTAGTATATTTGGGCCAATACCCTGGAAGGCGACGTTGGGATCCCATGAGCATGAGGGGGAGGGGGGGTGAAGTACTCACGCTCCGAAGGCCGAGAAGCCAAGACCAAGGAAGATCGTGCGGAAGGTAACAGCTTCAAGTTCAGGCTCATCTCGAGTGGACAAAACCTAGTAATGCATGGCATGAGAGCAGAGAATTAAGGGGGGCGGGGGAAGAAGGGGGCGATTGCATGACGAACCTTGAGAGCGACTTCGTAGGCTTCCTCAACGAGGTACTCCTCTTCGGCAGCTTCGTCGTTCTGAAGCCGCTCCTCAAATTCCTCGACCTCCTTTGCCATGATGGCATCGTCGGTCACCTCGACACCATCGAGGTCCTTCTTCTCGATGGAAATATCAGAGTGCGAGTGCTTGTCTTCCGATTTCTCCATGATCTTCGACGAGTCCTGCAGGATGGGAACAACTGGAGGGAGGGCCCTGGCGACTCGTGAGCAGGCCAAAGGGAATATATACTAGTACCAATACATGGAAAGACGCCAGGGGCACGCCAAGAGCACTGGCCATGGAGTAACGGCGCGTGGGACCGCCCGAGAAGGCTTCAAAGAGGACGTTATCGTGGAGGTTCTGCCGAGAGAGCGTTATCGGCGTTGGCGACAGTTAGCGCCTGGACTATGAAACGCATGTGAGGAAGATATGAGGATGGCACAGCGTCCCATGCTGCCACCGCCCATGCGAACCCATGTGGAAGGAAACGCACTGGTGTCGTTGATCCACTCCGGCGGTGAATGACGGCGGATTAAGGAACCGGTGTAAACGAAATTCAAGCCTGCTACCATGAGCTGACGTGATCCTCGGCCATGTGAGCCGCTTTTTCATGCTTCAGAAGACTTTAACATCCGCAGATAAACGTCTTGGGATACAGCCGAAGGGTAAGCCTTCCAACGTCCGTTTATCTTGCCTTGTCCATATAGATCGTTGATGAACTTGAGGCCATTGGCGTAGACGATGGGATGATGGCGACCCAGCGAGGGCGGGCTTCCACCCGCGTGCGTACCAATCATGACGTATCTGTTGCATCTATGAACAAGGTCGAGATGGAAAGTTGGGAGTGACAGTGACTGAACAAACAGTGTTCAGCTGGTGCACAGAAAATGTAAGACCCACGTGGTCGTGACCTTAGCAATCGCGAGCTCCTAGGCAGAACCAAGGTGCAGGAAGAGCCTCCAGTGGCCGCCTTCCGACGCATGGGGAGGGTCATCGGGATGACCTTTTGTCGCTGTGGACTGCAAGGGACAGAGGTCAAAACCGGCGTCCTCGCAACATCAAATTGCGAACCTACTGCGGCCACTCCGGCGTCGTCCGAAACCTTACCTTCTTCTTTCCCCATCGGGACCCCGGAAACTCCCACACAGTTCTTTCCGACACTCCATGTCGTTATGTTCTCAAAGTTGGCTAACCTTTAGAAACGAATATTGAGTGAACTGAACAGTCAATGTTTTGAACAAGGATTCGATTGGGTCAAGGAGCAGCGACACGCCCTGTTAAAGAATAAATTGTACAAGTAGCGTTGGTGATACCTAGACGTTGTATAGGGGGTATGCGTGTCGGAAGGAGGGTAACGGTACTGAATGACAGCCAGAGGGAGGAAAGGGGATTGCGCCATAAGAGCACGGGATAGCGAAGACGGGGACAACAATATCAACAAACACAGATAATGAAATGGAGGAGATGGGCCGTACTTGATCGAATAGCAAGACATTGTGCGAGTGCTGACAGAAGTCATTGCGAATGGACAACGACGGATATCCGGGAAAAGATCGGGAATGATAATGCGTCAGCCACCGGGAAAACACTATGTCGGCCTGCTATAGTGCTACTCACCGAAAAGTCCTGAGAGGCCACAGACATCATGCGCCATCTATCAGTAACATCGGGTTCATGGTTCCATATGCACGAGATCGAGTGGTCCATGCCAGCACGGAAGATCAAGGCAGCCAGACCTTGATCGTCTGGTCGACGCTCCCGGACGCAACGACGTTCACAAACTTTTCCACCTCTTGGTGCCCGTCGCCCGCGCCGTTTGTCTTCGCCGCGTCACCGCTCTGCGACGGTGCTTGGCGGCCCCACGCCAGACAGGTGACGAAGTGTCCGTGCGCCTGCACCGTCTTGACGCACCGTCCCGTGGCGAGCTCCCAAACGCGTATTGTGTAATCGTCCGACGCAGAAAGGAGGAACTTTCCTGTCGGATGGAAGACGAGGGCGCGTACCCAGTTGTCGTGACCGGCCTGCCGACAGATTATCACCCTGTCAGCGAGTGCCATCGGGAAGGAGAGCACACGAAACGTACCAGATTCCTGAGCATTTGGCCACTCTGGGTGTCCCACAGTTTGATGGTCTTGTCCCTGGAACCCGTGGCCAGGTACGCGCCAGGTCGCTTCGATCGTTCTGTATTCTGCGGTGCAATCTGTCAACCCTGGACAGCAGCCGTGTACACGCGTTCGTCACTTACAGGAATTCCGGCGAGTTCTCGGATCGCAGCGTAAGCAGCTAAAGGCGCGAAGGCGACAACCTCAACCGTGTGTTCATGACCCCTGAGCTCAGTCTTCGTCTCCCCATTTTGAGGGTCGATGATCCGTGCGGTCTAACATTCCCCCAAGGTAAGCGACGCCGGGGACATATCTGCGTTCCTGCATGCGCATACCTGGTCATTTGAACAGCTCGCGAGCACCCGCCCATCGTCCGATGGTTCCACCCATCTAACCCAATCTGAATGACCTAAGATGGTCCGCACGAGGTGGCTGCGGAGAGGTTAGCATACACGCCCGAAGCAGAAGTAAGCATTACTAACGTAGACGCGACGTCGAATATGCGTATTGTTCGGTCCCTGCTGGCGCTGACAATCTGCTGGTCTCCGGGCATGAATCGCACGGACGAAATGCTGTGGTCGTGTCCGGAGAACGTCTTCGTATTCTTCCAGTCGTTCTGCACGTCCCAGATTTTGATGAATAGATCAGACGAGCATGTTGCTTCGCAGGGTGTCAGCACCCTCTTCGCGGGAGGACTTTTATCGTATGCAGAGGAAGTATCCACGTACCAAGCAAATTCCCCCGGCTGTCGAACGCTACGTCCGTCACAGAGCGGGTGTGACCCTTCAGCGTCCGCTCGAATTCTCCTGTCTCCCAATCCCAAATCTTCACTGTTGCATCCTCACTCGCCGACGCAAGCAGGTTGAATGTTGGGTGGAACGCGATCTTGGTCACCTGATTGCGATGGCCTGTCAATACATACGCAGCGGGTGCCCGCGGCACCCAATCTGTCTGCAGGGAAGCGCGTTTGGCCGGCGATAGAGATATCTCTTCTTGAAGCGCGGCATTGCGGTTCTCCAAGTCCATAATCTAATCGCAAACGGCGTGGCGCGCACAGAAAGGAGGATATGAAGGTCAAAGGCGCAAACCGAGGAGGAGTGAGTGCGCACCTTCTTCTGCAATCGAATCACACTCGTCCACTTCTTTTCCAACAGTCCCACATACTTCCCTTTCGGGTCGGGGGTGTACTCGAGTCCAGTCTCGGCTTTGAGCATATTGAATGCATCGGTGAAGTTGTTTGCGTGCAAATACTCGAGGATCGACTTCTGACTTCATCGCGTGCGACGCATGAAGATATGCTAGCACCGCAGATATCGGAATATCACATACAGTTCCTCCTTTTGCCGCTCCGAGAGCATAGACATCGTGGGCCGTAATGGTCGCAAGCAAGCCAAGGGGCGTTTCGCAGAAACACAGTAAGCAAAATCAAGGAGGCCAAGGAGAGAAAAGAGCGTGAATGGGCGTAACGTAGGAAGCGGTTGCGGTCGCGCGCGTCGCTCGGCCGCGGGCCAACTCCATACCAATTGTGCGCTTCCCGATTTGGTAACCATCATTGTTCGTGCAGTTGGCCTCAACGCCCGCAACCGTCACCCCTTCAATATTGTTCGCAAGAACGTGGCATACATGGAAGAAAAAGATATATAGTACATGGTTTATACAGCCCAGAAACGTTGCTATGGTCCGTGAGACAAGCACGGACATCCTACAACAACTTGAAGCTAACAGTAGTCGTCGTCCTCATCTTCAGAATCGAACAAACCACACGATTTCGATGGCTTCGGTTGTCCTGAACCAGCCGCCATGGGCTGCATGATATCGTTGGGGTCTACATCGTCGTCCTCCGCGTTTCCCTGGTACCTGGCAGCTGGCGCAGGTTGGGCAGCCTCCCTCGCGATTTCATTTCGGTAGACGCGCTGTTCGTCGATCGCGACGCCGTTCGCCATGTCTTCCCACATGTATCCGATCAACCTATTCACCAACCACATCCGTAAGCACATTCCGTTTTACATATTTGACTGAAATTTGCACGCGCCTGCTCTCTCTTCCCGCACACCATTGCTTGGGGGCGATGTCCTGGTAGATGACTTGATCATCTTCGCCTCTCTGCAGCGCAGTGTCTTGCACGCGAAGTGCTCCGGCATTCAACAGGACCGACTGGTCGTGCCCAGGAGCGACCCGCATTAGAAACCCGTACATAGCACGTACATCAACTATGTACACCGGGGGTGTCTCGACGCGCCGCGTTGGCGGAGACCGCGGACGAACATGGCGTTCATCCACAGCTTGTCTGCGCGGAGAACGAGATCGTTCCCTGGGGAGTTTGCCGTAAGAGGCACGGTCATGGCGTCCTAAATGAACGTCGTACTGGCTGACCCTTCTCGGATCGTTGCTAGCAGCTGAACTGTAAAGCAGCTGCTTGATGCCAATCACCCACGTTGAGGTGTCTACTCCGAACGCGCGGAGAACAGCCATCGTTGTCTTTATGTCATGGACGAGCAGTAGTTTTGGCATGCTAGTTCCATTGCTCTGTTGAGAAGAAAATACGTTCTGGAGCAATATCGCAATTGAATCTCGCGGCATAGCCTTCGTGATATATGGGAGGGTCTAACAAGCAACTCAGACTCTGCGAGATTTCTGACAACGGTTCGATTTACCAATCGGGTCTTCCCCGGATTCCCCAAGAACCGTTCTTCCTCGACAATCAAATGGGTCGTGGATACCGCCTTCAGGTCGTCAGAGTCCGTCGGTGCGTTAAACTCGGTCCAGCCGACGTCAAGGACTTTGGGGTTCGCCAACCGCTCGTCTAATGGACGGGTATCGCTAAACCACAGATTGAACGCGAAGGAGTAGATTTGAATGCCGTGGAACCATGAAGGCAGGGAAACAGCGAAGTCTTTGTCACGCCTTATGGCCTTCTGCAGCAGGCGGTACAGAAGTCTAACAGGAGCAGAACATCAGTTGGCGTCACAAACTATGCTCGAACGAGTGAGCATACCGCTGGTGTTCGAAGCACGACCGTTCTTGCCCCCGATCACTCAGATTTTCCCCGCCGGAAGTATACTCTGTGTTCGCCTTGCTGCGATCGCGAGGGTGGCCATCCCTGTTCTTCTTGTTACTGACATACGACGATAGCTTGTCGACAATGGCCTCCTGGCTGCCAAACTGGATCGGCGAAAGCGACTCGAAGTCGTGCGCGCTCCATGGGCGGTCTCGCGGGCGCTGCCCAAAGCGAGCGTCGAAGCGATCGACTGGGAGGAGCAGGTACGATGCGCCGTTTGGCCGGATACCTGAGACGCAATGCGTATCCATGAATAACCGTTAGTTTTCTGGTACATGAGCTAAACCATACCAAGGACCAGATCATCACCATCTCCGAACATCCTCACCAGAGAGTCTATGAGAACTTGGTTGCTGGACTGTCTGTTCCTGCGCGAGTCGGCGCGTTAGTCGCGGAGGACACCTGCGAGGATCATGGACCCGCTCACCAGTTGCTCCATTGAATATGGGCTCTAAAGCCTCCGATCTGAAAGTATTTGACGGGCTCCATGATATTGAGCCGGCATAGAGGTGCGCAGGAGACGTCGCAGTGGTGGAGGACGAAGGGGGGAAGAAGCACGACGCATGGCGGGTCAAGAGATGCCTGGCAGTGGGCGTCTTACCCACGCTTCGCGAACCTGCAACATGACATGGTCATGCCGCAGCACACCCCGCCAAGCATGCGCGCGACGCGACGCGGTCACGCAGGTGTGTCGATCATCGTTGACGTCCCTGCAGACGCCGCGATCGAGTCGCGGACCGCAGCCCTGCGCGACCACACATTCGATCGCGTCCTCACGAGGCAGAATTCGAAGCAGACGAGCACTCGGCAGGCAGGTCAGACGTCGGTATGATGATTGTAAAACGAACCAAGAACTACAGGTGCGTATGTACGGGACACAAATACATGCGAACACGTTCGATAGTCCACGTCCGTTCTGATTCATCGTCCCGTGTGTGGTACCGCGCTGCTGTCGACGAAACGCAAGTAGCGTAGCGTACGTACTATAGAGAACATTCGAACTCTGGAACACCATCGAGGCTAGAAGAACGAAGAGAAGGAGAGAGGGGGCTTTGGGAGCGGGCAGGATAGAGATAAGAGCAGGCAAACACATTGAAGGAATGTGGAACTCGAGGAATGTGGGCCGACCCCACCATTTGGCCCGAAAGCCAAAGATTGCGAGGATCGAGTCGGAGGTGGTCGCTCTGGGAGTTCAGAATTCAGCGTAAGGGTGTGCATACCGTATGGAAACAGGGCGGCGCAAAGGGCGTAACGGTCATTATGGTAACTGTAGAAGAATGACGAGCGCTGCGGACGGACGAGACATTGTAATAATACAGAGGGTGACGGGAGTGTGCAAGAGAGGAGGAAACATAGAAGACAAAGAGAGGGTAGAAGCAAATGGAAAACAGGGACATTAGTGCACATATGTACCGGTTTTCGTTCCGTCCGTGGGGATTGACGGTTCGAGCGAATTCTATATTCAAGATCGGAATGTGCGATGTATTCTTGTTCTTGCATGCGTCCGGGGTGGGGTAGAGGGAGTACGGTACCAAAGTCTGCGGATGTCGGAGGAAAGGGATGGAATGAAGACACGGTCAGAAGCCTCAGAAGCCTGGCATACCGCCGAGGTTCATGAAGTTCTGCGAGCCAACAGGCACCGGACCGGGGCTGGGGTTGCGCATAACGCTCTGCATCGCGTGGGGGTTTGCGAAGGGTTGAGCCATGTTCATCTGCATCTGAAGCATCGGGTTCATCTGCATGCCCATACCCATGCCCATGTTCATGTTCATTTGCGGCAGACCCATTTGCTGGGCGGCGTATGCTAGAGCTGTAGGATTGGACATGGCGAATGGGTGTTGGCCAGTGGATGTTGGAGAGACGCCACCCTGACCTTGGCTACCTGGGGTCTGAACACCCATGGGAGTTTGAGCCGGAGATGATGCTCCTTGGCTGAGCACTTGCGTATGCGCCTTCTGCATAGCTTGAAGCTACAGGAGCATGAGTCTCAATCACGAGACAGCCGAAGAGCTACACTAACCTCATAGAACGCGAAGTCTTGCAACAGAGAAGTCCTGGCAGGGTGAGTGTGGAAGATGCGCAGCATCTCTTGACCAGCGTCCGGCAGCAATTCCTGCGTATCACGAGAGTTCGTAACAGGTTTGCGTTCTTGCGTGTTGCTATACGCCGATCAATACCATATTTTACATGGAGCGTGCCAGATGACGTACTTCAGGCGGATGTGGCGAAGGCTGGCGTTTGGGATGTCTCGGACAAAGATCCATCGCACCTTGAAGACACCCTTCCACTTGTCCGATGCCCACACCGTGCTACTCCGTGTGTAGTCAACCTGAAACCATGCAACTTCAGCATCATCATTCCTCCGTCGACACTGCACAGACCTACCGGAGTCAGCATCTCAGCCATGCCGCAGAAGTGACCGCTACAAAGATAGCACTTTGGTTAGATAGAACTCCCTGTCTTCTGACGAGACATACGAACCTTGCATTGACGCTGAAGAACAAGTAGATAGGACCACGCCCCGCAGTCTCCTTGAACGCCTTGTCGAGACGCTTGTTTCCGGGATCTGTCGAGCTCCAGATCTCGTACTTGAGGGACTTGTGAACGTCATCCTCCGTGTACGATTTGATGACGAAGTACCGCGCCTACGGCAAAACTTAGACCACGTAAACCACGGCATAAGTCTAAGAAAATACTCACGAAAGCGGGCCGCGTATCGAAGTCGACTGGGTTATAGCCTTTGGTCGCGATGAGGGTAGGGACATCAATAGGGGAGCCGAGGAAGTTTTCGACTCCTCCGCTCTGGTTTCCCTGACCAGGGCTGCCTCCCTGAGCCGGACCGCCTTGGCTGGCGACATTGCCAGAGGAGCCGGAGACACCCAGACGTGGAGCTTGCCCTTGGTTCAGGTACTGCGCGGGGATGGACGGCACGCTGGGAACGTTTTGACCGTTCCCTTCAAGTTTGCCCTGCTGATAGAGGGACGCGAGGCTCGGGTTCGACGTACGTCCAACAAGAAGACGCTCCTTTTGTTCCCAGGGCGTGCCGGACGCTGTGAATGCGCGGTCCCTCTGGTGGGGCGGCTGGCCTTGCTGTTGCTCAGTGGGCTGCTGACCGCCCTGACCGGGGTGACCGATGGGAGGAACGTATGCCGATGCGCTTTGGACTGCCTGCCCGTCACGGCCGTTCAGATCGGTAACGAGCTGAAGTTTCCTCGACCCGTTTCCGTTGCCAGTGCGCATACCAGGAGCCTGAACAGGGGGCGGGTGCGACGGGTTGAATCGTGGAGGGTGAGCCGACTGCCCTTGTTGCACGCTCCCGTATTGCTGGTTGATCTCGAGCGCAGAGAGCGCACGCGACACATCGTCGATGCCCGCGTTGTTACCCGCACTGTTGTAGGACCCGCCATTGCCGCCCATCTGAGCTCGCCACTCTCCTCCCGGGGTGCTCCATGGGGAAGAACGGCCGATAGGGCTCCCAGGATAGTTGCTTGCTTGCTGCTGGTTCTGAAGGGCGAAGTATGACTCCTCATCTGCAGCACGCGCCGCTTCGTCATCATACTCCTCATCCGCGTTTGTTGGGCTGGGACTCTGTGCGCCTGAGTACGGCACTGGAGATCCCTTCGCACCAACTTGAAGGGTGCCGGCACGCTTCAGACCAGAAGCCAGTCGCCGAACCCCTGGGGTGGCTGTGGGATAGTTGAGACTTTGATGTCTGCGTACTCCACCTGCGCCGGCTGAGCCAGGCGGTGGGGAAGGGCCGTGAGCAAAGTGGGGGGACAACGGCGAAGCAGAGGCCGAGGAATCTGCCACGCTGTGCCCGTGGTCGGAAGCGGACATGGCCGGATGCTGTGGAAATCCTGAGCAACGGTAGAGTGCTGCGGGGAAAGACATCGTACCTCCTCCTCGTTCTGGAGGTCTCGCATCTGGCGTTCCCATTCCTCTTCGTCGCCTTCGTGCCCAGCGATGGCGGAGAGACTGTTCAAGGTGCGGGGGGTATGGGAACCTGGCTGCCGGCCCCCCGGGCCACCGAATGCTGCGTAGCTCAATCAGCATACGGATTGTGCTCGAGCATGGAACACGGTTCATATGAAATGGAAAGAGAGGGACCGCAGAACGTGTAAGACTCACCACGATGATATCTAGTCGGCAAGGATGCCTGCCTGTGAAGGGAAGACTTCTCGCCTACAGCTCCAATGCCACCGACCCAGTCCTGGTCTACGGGCTCGTCGTCATTCCACAACTGCTCTGCCTGTGGATCGTCGAGTTCGCCAAGCGCGATTTTGGAGGTGGGGCGTGCTGTACGGGAGGAGGCGGAGATGGTGTGATGCCTGCGAACGCCGCCAGCGTTGGCGTTGCTGGTAGAGCCGGGAGGGGGAGAGATGGGGTTCCCGGACTGGGAGGACATGGCTGGTAAGGAGAGGCGGAGGAAGAAGAGCAAGAAGAGCAAGGAGAGAAGGAGAGATGGAATCCGGCGACAATCTGCAGCCAACTCTCCGCACCCCTCGCCTCTTGCACTTCTCGGCCTCCGCCGTCGCCCGGTGATGCCCCGGCCCCCTACCGACTGACACGTGCCCCGACTCCGCTGCCATCCTCTCGCCTCGCCAGCTCCAGAGTGCTTCCTCCAGCCCACCAGCCATGGAAACAGCCCTGCTATGACAACACCGCCCTCGTCGCATCTCTCTGCACAATTCACTCACTGACGTCCGTGGCCATGCGTCTCATCCCCCCAATCACGCCCCCAGAGTTCTTGTATCACCTCCAGCGATGCATCCCACCCACTGGCTGGCGTCCAAGTATAGGTTGGTCCTCAATCACCTTCTAGCAATGAGAAGTCTGACGGTTTCCACAGCTGTAGCTAACTCTGGCGGTCCCGACTCTACCGCCTTGTTGTTCTTGCTCGCCACCACCTGTCAGCTGGGCGACCATCCGCCGATTCATACGGCAAGTCTGCATTTTGCAACATGTCACGACAACGGTCGTTTGCTGAACTGTTGGCGCTCTAGGTACACTCTGTCCACGTAAATCATGGCCTCCAGGCTGCTGCGAGTGCCATGGAACGGACTGCAACCAGCACGGCACAACGCTTCGGCGCGCCGTCCGTTGTCCAGACAATCCCTTGGGGAACCTCTCCCTTCCCGAAGCGACCCGAGGTCGGTTCGCCAGGCGGGGAGGGGCTGATCCGTGAGGCCAGATACAATTTGTTGTTCTCGGCTATGCGTAAAACGGGGGCCAACGCGATGGCTTTTGCTCACCACGCTGATGACCAGGTCGAGACTGCCATCATGCGCATGTCCCAGGGTAGCAGTAACCACGGCCTCGCGGGCATGCGGCCCGTCCGCCGATGGGGGATGGGGCGTAAGGATCGTGATTTGTACCAATTCGGCATTGAAGGCATGCAGAGTTGGATTGTTCGACCATTTCTGCAGGTCCCAAAAGTAAGTCAGAAGAGTGGTAGTCTTGAGCAGATGTAGCAAGTAATCTCCGTGGTTCCAGGATAGAATTTTGGCGACTTGCGAGGCGAACAAGCTCGATTATGTCAATGATCCTACGAATTTCCAACCTGATCTTACAGTTCGAAATGCTATTCGCCACACATTGTCGAGCGAGGTGAGTGTTGCAGTGAATCTTAAACACGTGTGATACACCTTCTAAAGGACAAACATTTGTGCAGCCGCAAGGATCTGCGGAAGTAGCCACGTCTTCGCAAGCAACTTTTGACGCTACGCCTTACGTCATGAAGCTACGAGCCTTGCTACCTAACTCGCCTCCGTCTGAACAACCAAGAGACGCAATTAGACTCTTCTCTAACCGGCTTGAAGAGGTCGAGACACAAGGTATGTCTCTCTGTCTCATTACCTTAAGCTTAATTTGCAAATACTCTGTCAGTCACGACCATCCTCGCGAAAGCCCGCCGTCCCTCAGCCCCGTCCACGCTCCTCCTCACCGAACCCGGCCTCGCCCTAGCAACGACACCCGAGATCCGCACCTCACTTATTCGGCGCTGCCTACGCTACATCTCGCACGGTCCTTGGGGCTCTCTCTGGGCCGAAGCCAGTGGCGAACGCGAGGCCTTTGAGCGTATCGCGCAAAAACTCTGGCCGTCCCCCCACTCCAAGCCTGAAGGTGATGGCGAGAGTCGTGGAGCCACCTTGCCTCATGACGAAAATGATGGTATGACCAACACCCAGAGCTTGAATGAGGAAGCCACCGAAACCACAGACGACCGTGACGGAGCCATCGAAACCCAGGACGGGCGACAAACTTTCACCGCAGGAGCGGGCGTAGTCGCCACTCCAGTCGCCATCCTCCCAGGAAAGGATGCCACCATCCGGCTGCGGCCTGTAAAGGAGGGCGAGCTCGCGGGTTGGATCCTTGCGCGAGAGCCGCACTACCGATTCCAGGGCGGCGAAGCCGGAACGGAAGGCGTCATGGACGTGACGGACACGGTCATGAATGCACTGCGGAACCGTGACAAGGTGCAGGTACTTTACGACCACAGGTTCGCTATGACCTTTACACTGGGCCTGTTACCGCGGACGGTCGAGGAGGAACTCGTCAAAAGGCAGGCTAGGGTCCTGATCGAACCTGATGGGAAGTGGGCGCTGCCACGGATCATCCTGGTTGGGAAGAAGACTACGCGGAGGTGCATCGGGAAGTACTTGTGGTACATCCACGGGTGGAACGATACCCAGAAAAGGCCTGTGAAGTTCCAGCGGTGGATCGCTATGGATTTCATACGATCGTTAGACGCTATATAGCATAGCCAAGTCTCGAGCATGTATTGCTTGAGGGTAATAGAATAATACATGACCAGATATGCCGTGTAGAGCAGACGCTGTCCAGGATAACGGCAGAGTTCAATCCATCTAATCCGCGAATTTGATGCTGAAGCTTTGCATCTGCGGGATGGTCAGATCAACCAGCGATGGATGCAAGACACAATGACAACGCGCCGTGATCTCCCCTCCCTTGTAGCTCCCGCGCTTTTTCTTGTTCTTCTCCTTCCGGAACCCGGCACCGCGAGTGACAATCAGATCTCGAGAAGCCCGCGCACCATAATCCGCTTCACCAGCACCCTGCAAGCCCCAAACGAACATTCAACGTTACGTTTCACCAACTGACACAGGAAACAAATGTGCTAACCCTCGCGTCGAAACGGTTATCCCTCAATCGCTCATCGGCGAAAGCGATCTGGTCAACCTTAATCCTCTGGAATGGCGTGTTGCTCTTCCTCGGCTTCTTCCCGTTACCGTCGCCGTTGCCCTTCCCATTACTGCTAGGCTTCGGCGCCGTGCTTCCACTGGGAGGTATGGCATTGGAAACGACAGCAGTTGCCACCGAGGCGCCTTCCTCGTCCGTTCTCCGTTTCTTGGTCACAGAGACTTCCTCCTTAGCTGGGTGTTCGGGCTTCTTGGCTGCTGAAGCTTTAACCGATTCGTCGGATGAAGAGTCGGAATCAGACCCGGATTCAGAGCTCGAGTCTGAGTCCGAGTCCGAGTCTTCGGAGGAGTCTGAGCTGGAGGAATCTGAAGAGTCAGACTCCTTGGCCTTCTTCTCTGCGACCTTCGTCTTGGGCTTTACCTCCTTCTCGTCATCCTCGTCGCTACTGGCGCTACCACTACCACTAGACGAAGACTCCGAGGACTCGGCACCGTCGGTGGACAACGTTTTCGTTGACGTTTCGGGCGATGGAGACTTTGCTTTGGCTGCTTTTGGTGGGGCGACCTTTACTTTCGCAGGGGCATTCGGCGCACTGGCTTTTGCGGGGGTTGCCTTCGTCGCTTCTAATACATGTTCAAGAAACGGGCGCGGATACGAGGGCGAACAACCTACTTGATTTCATCTTCGCCTTTGAACCGGTCGAAGAGGACAATGATGAAGAGGAAGATGAGGCTAGTCCAACGTGAGCATGTTCTGTTAGGTCTCAGAGCAGGTTCGAGACATGATGAGCATACTCACATGAGGCTGAATCACCAGAATCGGAATCTGAAGAGTCGGCAGAGTCCGAATCATCAGAGGTATTGCTCGAATCAGGATCTGAAGAGTCCGAGCTCGAACTCGACTCTTCTGACGAAGCTACACCCATGGGGGTAAGGATCGGCTTTCGCGTGGAGAGAAATATATTGCCCTACATTCAGATTCTCCAGAGTCCGACTCCGAGCCGTCACTGGTTGATATCTTTGGATGAACGAACGTTAAATCGTACGCATAACTACAGCACGTACCCAGCATCGCCTGTAGCCTTCTCCTTCAGCTCTTTCCACTCCTTGATGATCCGCTCTAATGAGGGGCCGTTGACTTCCACCCCATCCTTCAGCACAACAACGTCCTTTACGGCCCTCTTCAGACTTTCTGCAGCTTTTCTATGCTCCTTCCTGACAAGGAATGCGTAGATATAAGCATAGGTAGCTGCATACAGTTGCCTCGATGAGTACTGTGGAATGCAAGCTCAGATGAAACATGCATACAGGCGAGATTTCCGTCTGCTGGCTGAACAGCCATCCTAAGAAAGCGACCAATAAAGCACCAAGCCCGCAAGATTGTGACGGAAACAGACAGCGGAGAGGAAGTCGAGCAGAGCGCAGATGGCTAGAGAAAGGCGGAGAACGCCTGAAATTTCTGCTGCACTCCAAACCGGCCCGGGCGCACTGTTCTGCTGAAACGGCGGGGAGCACCTCGGTAAGCGCGGACGGCCTCGCTTTGCATAACACCACGACGATGTCCGACTCTATCAAAGGGCCTGCCCCTCCTCCCTCGAAACTCGACGGTTCGCCCTTGCGCATCGCCATCGTGCACTCGCGATGGAACAAGTCTGTCATTGACGCCCTTGTCGCTGGTACCATCGCCAGACTCAAGGCAACCGGAGTAAAGGACAGTAACATCGTCGTGCAGTCCGTTCCGGGGAGTTTCGAGTTGCCTCTGGCTTGCCAAAAGTGCGTAAAGCGGAAGCATCATCTCGGAAATCTCACCCACCTGTCCTAGGGTCATTTCCGGTTCCCATGTTCAGGCCGGGGCGACAGCCACCGACCTTCTTGGTGGCCTGACTTCGCTCAACCCGAACTCGCGGTCCGCAACGCCCGCACCCGTGGCGGCTGCGATGCCCCACCAGCCGTTTGATGCGGTCATCGCCATCGGCGTTCTCATCAAGGGCTCCACAATGCACTTCGAGTACATCTGCGAGTCCGTCTCGCACGCACTCATGCGTGTTCAGCTCGACACCGGCGTCCCTGTCATCTTCGGCGTACTCACCGCTCTCACGGACGACCAGGCCTTGGAACGCGCAGGGATTGGCCGAGGAGAGACAAAGGGCCATAACCATGGAGAGGACTGGGCTTTGGCCGCAGTGGAGATGGCTTCGCACACGAGACGTTGGTCGGAAGGCAAGTTCTAGATGACGGTCTATAGAATGGACTGTAGGACGGTTGTACGATGCAGCAGCCAAACGAATGAATGTATATCATCCTCCGCTGTGCTTCGCTATTCTATTCTGTGGATGCGCGTCGGAAATAATGTTAAGTCCAGCGAAGTGGGGTCAGGAGGCCGAGCGCCTCTTGGATTTACCTCATACTGCCATGATCACCCCTTGGTTTGTAACAGCAACTCCCCGTTCCACCCTCCCACTTCTCTCTTCCACGTAACCAACTATTTGCTGCCGCTGCCATCCACAAGACTAGGCCGACACCAGCTTGGTCCCGATCCAGTTCTCTGACACTGCCTACGCCAGAGCTTCAATCTCGGGAGGCTCGTCTTAGCATTCCAAGAACGTCTGGTTCACGATGAAGAAGAAGGTGCGAGCTCTGCTGCCCTTTCCACCCTCGTGGACATTTTCTAAAGCGGATGCACCAGGTCTTGTTGATGGGCGCGTCTGGCAGTGGGAAGACGTCTATGCGTTCTCTGATCTTGTGAGCACTCTCTCAATACCAGTCGGACGTAACTACAACGTTTTCCTAGCTCGAATAACCCCGCCTCCTTGACTTCCCGTCTTGGCGCGACTATTGATGTTGAACAGAATCATGTTCGTTTTCTGGGTGACTTGATCCTGAACCTCTGGGATTGTGGCGGTCAAGACGCCTTCATGGACTCCTACTTGTCAATCCAGCAGTCTACCATCTTCCAACATGTCGGCGTCATGATTTACGTCTTTGAGGTCGAGACTCGCAATATGGAAAAGGACTTGGACTATTACAAGGCCTGTCTAGGTGCCTTGCAGAAGTACAGCCCGAATGCGGCCGTCTTCCTCCTCGTGCACAAGATGGATCTCGCCAAAGGAGGTTCAAAGATGGAGACCCTTGCGCGGAAAACGATGGAGCTGAAGGAAGCCAGTGGAGACGTCGAGGTCGCCATTTTTGGCACCAGCATATATGACGAATCCCTGTACAATGTGAGTGCCCTCAAGCGTTTTTGAAAGAAAACGCCTATTGAACCAACGCTTTCCGTTTTCGCGCTCCCAGGCATGGTCGAGGATAGTGCATATACTCATCCCAAATGCTTCCGTCCTGTCCCGTCATCTCGCCAAGCTCGCGTCAGCATGTAGCGCAACCGAGGTCGTGCTTTTTGAACGGACCACCTTCCTTGTCATCGCTACTTCTACTCCACCGCGTCCCCCTCACGTCGCCATAGCGAGCGAGTCTTATCCCTCCTTGACCAAGACAAATGGCCACGTTTCCGCCACAAATCACTCTGACCATGAGACGGAGGAGGATCCAGATCCGCATAAGATGGTGCTAACGCGGTACGAGCGCACCTCGGAACTGATCAAGGCGTTCAAGTACTCCTGTGCCCGCATTCGCGAAGAATTCCACACGTTGGAGATGGAGCTACCGGAGTTTACCGCTGTCCTGGACGAGCTGACCAGGAATACCTACGTCTTGATCGTTGTGCATGATCCTACAATAGGTGCGTCAATCCTACACGAGTCATTACCTTTCAAGTCTAAGATGGTCCATATAGAAACTGCCGCTCTGAGGATGAATATTCGCCTCGCCCGCCTCAAGTTTGAAGAACTACAAGGCAACAGCCTCCTCTCATAGTCACACCAATATTCTCGTTTTCGTTTGCCGCCGCTTTCCAGTACGTTCGTCGCCTTTTTATATCTAATAATACCGTCCTACGCTACGCTTGCCTTGCGCATCTATTGCTTGTTTGCTGTACATATGTGCTTTCTTGTCTATGCTTCCACCCATGCTTCCACTGTTTTATGCCCAAAGGCGCCCTAGGACATTTTACAGCCAGAATGGTCACGTATCGAGGTACGTCATGTCGCTGGATCATAACATACACTTCACTGATTGAAGCTTCTGTAGATCCGCACTGAATCCTCCAACAATCCAATTACTTTATCTCCGTGCCATCGCCGAACCATTTCCTACATTTGTCGCAAACTCAAGCTGTCCTGTGCATCCCCGGGAAGGCACTGCAAGCCGCCCCCTGAAGCCGTGATTAGTCAGGTCTGAAACTCCCCAATTTTACCGTGGCCCTAGGCTTCGAAACTGTGAAGTCAGCTATCAGCATTCTTCAAGCGCTATCCACGGACGTGCACGGGTGTGTGTACTACTATAGTAGCCTGAGCAACGCGCTCTCCACAGATCAGTGAGACGCAGATCAGGTGATGGGTCGACCGCCCGACTTATTTATGCGAATCCGAGCTTGGCTACAGAGACCCTAGTGGAGCTGCCGAATGGTGTGCAGGAGCCCACTCGCCCACACTTGTATAGCCTTTAGACATCCAAGGTTGGCAGCAGTTGCATTAGTTTATCCTCGCTTTGTCTCCATGTTTACCCTGGACCTCCGCGACACGGAATCTCGTCTTCGTGAAACTGCTCTGCGAGCTAGCGCGACCTAATACAGTGACAGACCAAGAACATTAATAGTACTGAGCCTAATTATCCCTCGGTGGCGATTATTGTCTATAACCACAGGATTCATTGTTTCTATATCGTAAAACATTCCAACGTAGACGTGCATAGCTGTATACCTTTATTCAAGATCGCGCTCCCAGTACTCGACTTTCCATATCCCACGTGGGTTGCCTCTGTCAAGTGTGGTGAAATCTGCACAGTCCGCAGGAATTTCCGTGCCAACCGGGATTCTTACCTCGCTATCCCCGACATGCATGCGCACATATAATCCTCGCAGCAGCCACCGGGACCTCATCGACCTCCACCACGACTACGACATTGCCACCGATGGCCGTCCTGGCGCGGGTCTACATCGTCCGCCACGGCGAGACGGACGCGAACCGGCAGGGCGTTATCCAGGGCCAGCTCGACACCGTGCTCAACGACGCCGGCATCGTGCAGGCGAACCTCGTCGCGTCTGCGCTTCAGGACGTGCCCCTCGGCGCGGCGTACAGCAGCGACCTGCAGCGGGCGAGAAAGGTGCGGTGTACCATTGTCACTCTACGGCACGGACGAGATGTGGGCTGATCTCGGACATCATATGCATCAATACGCACACCCACTGGCGCATGCCGCACATGATGTGATGTGTACTTATTGCCCCATCGATCCTGGACCATGGGTGTACGCGTGCGTGCTGCAGACCGCGGAGATTGTCCTGGAGAACCATCCGAACGTCGAGCTCGAGGCGGTGGAAGCTCTAAGGGAACGGGTGCGTGTCCGTTCTTTCGCCGAACTCTGTGTAAAGCTTAAGATAGCGTCGCTGATCGCGGACACGGTCACCCGCCCGCATACTTTGTGTCTGCGAACATCTGAGCAGTTCATGGGGCAGTGGCAGGGGAGATCTGCGGCCAAACGGAGCAAGCCGCCGCCAGACCTCGAGCCGCTGATCGACTTCAACGCGCGCGGCGTCGAGTGGTGGAACAGGACCGTCGCGCGGCACGCCCAGCGGAAGGCGTCGGAGCTTCGGACGAGGCGCGATGACTGCGCGGCAGTATCGGACGGGAAGTCGGGGTCCGGCATCGGTGCGTGGAATGCGAACGGAGATGCAGATGCGGGGGTGTTCGGCAGAGAGGAAGACGAGATGGAAGAGCTCGGCTTCGAGCCGATTCATATCCTCGCCGTGTCCCACGGCGGGCTTATCGGGGCCCTCGTTACGAACCTCCTCGGAAGCCGGAAGGTCCGGGCAGCTGAGGGCGTTTCGACCGGGTGGTGCTACAACGCCTCGATATCGGTGATTGATGTAGAGGAGAGTGGGAAGGGTGTGCTGATCAGTTATGCGGATACCACACACTTGGACGGAGATTTCTTAGAGCATAACGCGGACGTACAGTTGAACTAGACTACAGGCTATCAGATGTTAGACAAGGAACGCATATACATGGGTTTTGTTGTACGACTACATGGCGAGTGGGCGGTATTGCGCCCATCATGGGTATGCTACGCCAGCCTCTTTCATGAGCTCCTCGACTTCGACATCTGCCAAAGGCGATGAGGCTAAGCAGCATCCAAGGATAACCGAGGCAAAAGGCTTACGATCTTCGGTATGCTTCATGGGCGATGCATAGATACATGTCTCGCCTAGAAGAATGCAGACGAAGATCATCAGGCTGGTCCGAAAATCGGCTGAGCACAGGTTGTGCCCACCTGGCCCAAAAACGTAGTCGCCGCCAAGCTGAGAGATGTTTCCCTGCTTTCCTACGTGCTGCGGGTGCTTCAGGGGACCCTCCTGTGATCGGGTTGCCAAGAGAAAGAAACAGGATCAGTCATCCGAACGCCCAAAAGGTATCCCCATGTCAGCGGTCCGGTATGACGAAGGGGGGCGATGCGAATTGGCGAAGGTACGCACCCAGATGCTAGCCAGGACGTTCCCAATGAGGCTCCTGCCAAGGTAGCTGCGTTTTTCTTGGCCAGCGGGTGTGCGGTCCAAAGTCTCGATCAAGCCAAAGGTGTGGTAGAGCTTGCGCGAGGGGTCAGCGTACAAGGCGCCCTTGAAGTCGGTCAGGCCTGGGGGATCAATATGTTGTCCACGTGGATAGTAGCGCGCGATGGCTGCAGCTCAGCTGTGGACGACCAGAGGTCGGAATATTTCCTCACCGCAATAATCCTTGATGAGCTTCCAGTCGCCACAGCCTATGACAACGAGGCGGGTGTTGGCCTGTTCCAAGGCTTCGTTGCGGACGGAGGCGAGCTGGATGACATATTGCTATATTGGGCGGGGAATCGAGGTAAGCGCTGTAGTTGAGAGAGACGGCGTATGAGACCTACTTGGCAGCTCTAAAAGGACCGTTGTTAGGTAGTGTCACTGTATGCGATATGGAATGCTGGACGCACACCGCACCAGAAGTGGCCTGTGGATTGCAATTGTAGGCGGAACGAGGAGGGGATGAGCAGTTGAGCGATCGAGACAATTGAGGGAAGCGGCAGAAGAAATACAGACGGATGAAGACGACGATGGTCTTCTGGTCCTTGATCAAGCTGGCGAAGGAGACCTCATTGCCGGCGTCGTCATAGACATTGAGGGCGGCTGCTGCGGCGAGGACTTCTGGGGACGGGAGGGGCGCGGGGGAGGCCATGGGGGCTGTTGGGCGGATGAATGTTGAGCATTCGCAGTTACGTAAGGGGACAAGGCTGTGGGTGGAGTTTTGGCCATGGGTGGCAGCGTTCGCGTCCTGGTTAAAGCCCAGCGTCCGCTCCTTGTCCCGTCTCTGCCTCCAGCCGTCTCCCTCCGCCAACTCGAATGCCTCCCTCCGACCGCACGCCTCTCCTTGAAAACGGCAATGGCGCCCGGCCTCCCAAGCCTTTCTTCGCGCGCCTCGCCGACTCCTTCTCCACACAAGGTCAACCATCGTGGTTGAGCTCCTACAAATTCTTCATCTTCGGCTCATACCTCAACGTCCTCCTGGTCTTCGTCCCTCTCAGCATCATCTCACACAAACTAGATTGGGATGCCGCCCTCCGTTTCGGGTTCAGCTTCATCGCCATTATGCCACTGGCCGCCGTACGTCGCTTGTCTCCACCTGTCGCGCGTTATATTTGGCTGAGCTCCTTGGCGTGGATTTGATGGTCCACAACCACCCGCAAATCCCATTCTATTCAATATAGATGCTTGGCTCTGCTACAGATCAACTTTCCCTAAAGCTCGGCCAAACCCTCTCCGGTCTCCTCAATGCCTCCTTTGGCAATGCGGTCGAAATCATCGTCGGTATTGCCGCCCTCCTCCAAGGTTCGCGCTCCTCGGTTCGGTTTCGCGTCCCGTTGGTCTCATCTGTTCCACAGGCGAGCTTCGTATTGTCCAGACTTCGGTCAGTGTCCTCTACGGTAGTTGTGTCTCGTCACACTGAAGCGCGCCGCAGTTGCTTGGTTCCATCCTTTCCAACATTCTCCTTGTCCTCGGATGCTCCTTCTTGGCAGGTAGGCAATCCTTATTGCCCTTGCCATTCACCCCTACTCTATATATACGTTCTATTTGTCTCATACTGTAACCCACAGGCGGTCTGGTCGTCTCAGAGTCCAACTTCCAGGTGACCGCTGCGCAAACGTGAGTGCCTCGCGCTTGAATTTTGCACTGCCCTTCTCGCTAACTCTTTCCAATCGAAACATTTAGCTCGAGCTCGGTACGTATTCACACTCTTTCCCCGAGCTTCGCCGCCACATGACAGTCCTTTGTCGCTCCTTCGTCCCTCGCTGACATTGCTTCGCAGCTCATGACCCTGGCATGCATCAGTACGTCGCATCGCCCCGCTTCCACCGAACATGTTGAACTCACTTCCGTGCCGTCCGTTTGCCGCCACGTTCGCTCACTGTCTGTGCTATCGTCCAATCGCCTGTCTTATTGCACAAATCCCTCACGCCATGCGGTCCCATGCGGCATGGAAACTAACAGCGCTCGTTATTCCTGCGGCCTATCATAGCTCGAAGTCCCATGCTGGAGTGGACTCGAACGGCACTGCGGATGCGCTGTCGGTCAATGACGCGCTTGAGAAGGCACGGGTCGAGCTCGGCCTCGATAGGCTGGACGCAGGCTCGTACGAGGGCCTCAAGGTCATCTCCCGCGGTACCGCCATCCTGCTGCTCCTCATGTACATTGCGTACTTGGTGTTCCAGGTCCGGCTCTCTGTGACGTCATCGAGTCGTTCCTGGCTAACTCGAGCATGTCTCGTACCCACAGCTCAAGACACACGCCTACCTGTATGTGCCTGAGGCGAATGAGGATGAGGAAGAGGAAGAGGCCAAGATGAGCACTATGGCTGCCGGCTCCGCGTATGTTCTTGCATCTGTTATTCTTTGAAGAGGCGATTGAGCGGGCTTGCACTACAGCCTCCTGCTGGTAACTGTGGTCACCTCGGTGTGCGCAGACTATCGTGCGTCCGAGGTCGTATCGCCCCGTGTCGCATACTAACATGCGCCTTCCGTCAGTGGTTGCGTCGATAGAAGAGACCGCCGAGCGCTATCACATTCCGAAGCCCTTCATCGGTTTGATCCTCCTTCCCATTGTGGTGCGTCTGTGTTCCCGCGGTTCCGGTCGAACCCGTGCCTGATCGAAATGAACTAGGCGAATGCGGCAGAGCACGTCACATCGGTGTGGATGGCGATGAAGAACAAGATGGAACTTACCATCGGCATCTGCGTCGGCAGCTCGATCGTGAGTTCCTTTCGGCTTTCGGTTGTCGGCCTGCGGCGTCTGCATGCGATGAAGTGGCTAACACCGCGACTCCGAATAGCAAATTGCGGCTTTCGTTGTGCCGTTGCTTGTGATCGTCGGCTGGATTACCCACCATGACTTGACCCTGTTCTTCGCGGACTTTGAGGTGCGTAGTGGCGTCTACTGAACCACGTTCGTCAACGCTGACGATCTGCCTACAGACCATTGTGCTCTTCGTCTCCGTCCTCCTTGTCAATTTCCTCATACAGTATGTCCCTTACACGTCATTCATCCTAGCAGTATACCTGACCATGCATCTGCAGGGACGGCAAGTCGAACTACATGGAAGGTCTTATGCTGGTCACGCTATACCTCGTGGTCGCCCTTGCCTGTAAGGTCGCCAATCCCCGCGCACTGGACTTTCGCTGACTCCCCCGACCTTCTCTTTAGTCTGGGTCTCGTAGATTAGCGAGCTCCATGCCTGCCTGCACACTCCGCCGCGACACCCTCCCACTCACACTACAGGCAGCCCTTCCCACTTCACACCCATATATCCGCCCTCCATCCGCACGCAAGCGCCATGCGACACAGTGCACTCACTCCTATTCCCTCCTTCCCCGCGGACGCTTCGCTTTCGTGCTCCCTACTGATCTCCGTGCTGTACTGTACCACTCACCGCGGCGCCTCTAAGGCAAGCTGACGGCCTGGCAGTTTTCGTTTTCGTCGCTGCACCGCCAGTCTTGCCCTTGTCGAGCTGGCTAATATTCTCCCTCTCCTCCCAGACTTCGACCAAACCCCCCCCTCATTACACACAAACACACATCGACTCCCCTTGCGTTCGTCGCGAGGAGCAGCTCGTAGTATACCGTGTTAGACTGCCGTTGGCGGAGGTTACGGCTATTGCTCTACCGTAATTCTGCGGTGCATGGTTGTTTGCTTTGCGAAATGCTGGAATCCTTGTTGCTTGCAACCGGTCGCTATTCGCACTCTGTAGCCCAGATGCCTCTCAAATGCTGCGCCTGGGATACTATCTGTATATACTAGTCTCGCTGAATTTCAAGGTCCGTTTTCAGATCAGTCTGGGGTGGTTCATAACTACACGATGCATGAAAAGAGTGGGCGCAAGGAGTGACGAGCTGCCTTCTCGTCGTCGGCTACAACCTCTCTATTCAAACACTACATGAAACGGCGTCATTATAAGTCCAAATGAGCTCTATCGACAAGAAAAATTATTGCAAGGGTCACGAGGGAAGTTGGAGACTGTGTTGGGGAACGCAAGGCTACAATTGATGTAGGGGTGGAGGAGGGATGCTGAAAGTCCTACAGTAAGGCAGCAAGTCCATCCGCGTCATGATACGAGAAGAATATCGAGTGAACAAGTCACCGTCGTCGAGACAAATCCAAAGGCGCTGAGCGATGATAGAAATGGACGGGACAGGGAGGCGAGCCAAAGGGAGCATGGATACACCTAAAAGGACACCCTTATTTCACCACAAGAATGCGATTACGATTGTACATTGAGCGCGGGAATGTGTTGCGTTTTTCGAAGAAGCTGGGCAGATGGAACGACGGGTTAAAGAAGGGCGGCGACCTCTTTCGAGACGCCTTGGATCCGCGATTCAGGGAACGTTGACGGGAGGGATGACAACACGTTGCGGGCTGCAGCTCTTTGCTCAGCGCCGAGTGGCCGTGAGTGTTCCTTTGCGGCGAACGCCTATCCTTCCTGTCAGTGCACGCACCATCGGAACTGCAGATCCAACTCACGATATTGCCGAGAGCGACCAAAGCGCGGTAGGCTGCTTCCGCCTCTCGGTTCTCCTCCGTAAGGATCTAGAAACGGCGTCAGGTCCAAGGTCTACTGGCAGGTAAGTCAAACCATACCTCGAGAACCAAACCAACCAATCGATCCCGAACAGGGTCAGGCAGGGAGCCCCTGAGCCCGGTGCAAGATAGGCTACAATGCGGCGATCCTCGTTTAGACGCTTTCAACAGAAATTCCATAAAATGAACACATACTTCAATAAGATCGTCGCCAGAGACACCCGAAGCGAGTTCGTGAGGATCATGTATGGCGATCCGCCAAGGAGATCGAGGTTCTGGAGATCGAGCCAAACATCAGTCATCACAAAGGGGGTGGCGGCATACACTCACCTCCTGCACCCAGGTCCCGTCACCCAGGATGACGCCATCCTGGAATATGTTGGCCAACGAGCGGAATAGGAAGAGCAAGTTCGTCTCGCGCGGCTTCGGGAGCGGCGATGTCCATGGCTCGTTCCAATGTGCGCCAGTGTACAAGGCCGTCACGAATCGCGCGCGGAGAGCAGGGTCAGCGTAAGCAGTAGGGCAAAAGGCCGAGACCAGACGGCTCAGATCCATGACTGGGACAAACACTCAGCCGTCGGTGCCTCTTACGAGTGAACAAGTCAAGACGTTACGTACGAGGGAACAGCTGAGACTGCGGCCACCGTTCGAGAAGTTGGATCATCGCGTCGACGTGGTTGTGCGTCAGCTTCTTTGATGGAGGATCCAGCGGGTGCGACACCGCTTGTGTCAGGTACGCGAATGTCTCCTCAATCAGGTTCAGCTCCTGTGGGTACATGGCGAGATTACTGGTTGACTATTGGGCGGTAAAAAATCAGTTGCAGCTCTATCCAGGGCATATATGAGCACCCACAATCTCGTTACGCAGCGCCTGGTCAAATTGGTAGAGCTTTGCCTGCATCGCAGAAACGTGCGCTTGACGGAAAGACAATGGTGTTCGCTGGAACATTGTGAGTGGGAAGATCTACATATCACAAGCACACGGCCAGCATACCACAGGGATCACGCTCCCAGGGACTGCTTGGGATTGTTGTGGCGGTGTAACTGGTGTGAGTCCACTGGAATACCGCGAAGCTCCAGTCCAAGGGTCGCCAGCTGACATGGGTGGGGATGTGTGTGATGGAGCCATCGATGGGGGCGCGGGCGCAGCTGCACGGTATCGGGAAGCACCTAGCAAACGTGATCAGATACGACAAGAAGGGGATCTTAACCTCCATCGCTTTACCAGTGAAAGGATCCATGAACTCTGAAGCACCGCTGCTAGATTGGGCTTGCGTCGCTTGGTAACGAGAAGCACCTAAAACATCGGAAGGTAGGCACACACAGAAACAAGCCAGCAAAACGGATACGCACCGGTGTATGGATCTACGAAATGATTGTTAGCACCACCTATGTTCACACCAGCAGTGTTCTTCTCTATGAATTGGACGACTTGGTCGAGATAGCTCAATGGGAGGTCGTTGTTCTGGAGGAAACGCTGTGCCGCAGTGTACGGATTCTCTGCAGCACCGTCAACATCCGCCCGTAGCACCGACCTTTCGACTACATGCTCACCGCTAACGTTGTAAGGCAGCTTGAGCGGCGGTACTCCATCCTGGATATCAACATCGAAGACGTAGTCGTACTCCCGTCCTTCGTGAAGTTGTTTCCGGCCGGAGCCTACTGCATCGACGACATCCCCGATCTTCTGCCACCCGGAAGAGCTATCCCACTTCGGCCATAATCTAGTTAGTTGATGAAACCTCGCGAGGTGAATTAAGAATATACCTGATGCGCTTCTACATTATCGCCTCGTTTGATCATCTTGACTTCACCAGGTTTCTTCCCTGGACAATAGTTAGCCTTATCCCTGACGCGGCTCCATGCACCAGACAAACCTGGCTGCACCAACGCTTCAGGCCCTGGCAGATCCGACTTCTTGACATCGCCGACCTGCTCGGCTGGAAGCGCTTGCGAGGCGACAAGGTCGTCGAATGCTTTGAGCTGGTCGGCAGGTGCCCAGCGCTCTACCTGGGCACTGAATACACGCACAACGCCATCGCTACAGCCAGTGACAATATCGCCGTTTGGCATGGCTGAGACAGACCATACTGAGATGGCCGGGTGTACCAATGTCTGCTCACACTCTCCATCTAGAAGCGATGCCATAATTTGTTGTACGCTTTAGGAACAGTCGGGTGGTTAGGATGGCCGCGACATACCTCTCCATATGCGTAGGGTGCGGTCCTCTCCACCAGAGATGATGTCCCCGTTTGGTAGGACAGAAAGGCTGTAGACGAAGGAAGTGTGGCCGGAGAGCGTGTAGACGCAATCGCCTTCCATGGTCCAGATTCGGATTTCGCTGCCGATGTAACGGATCTAGGCCCGCCCACAAGAATCAGCGCGGAAAGGGGGGGCGTACCTATCGTTCGAACACGATGCGAAACCGATGTCGGTGATCAGAGCGAGCCCCCGCACGGCCTGCGTGTGACCCGGGTACGTGCGAACGTTCTTGTGCGTCTTCCATAGCTTAATGGTGTTGTCCGCAGAACCTTCGCCACGCCATCCGGTCAGACCGATCAAGTGTCACGCGCGCGGGGAGGTGAGGCGGAACGCACCTGTGAGATATTGCGAGCCATCGATGGCGAGGACTGTCCAGACGGACTGCTGGTGTCCGACAAGGTCATGGAGCAATTTGAAGTCTTTCCACACCTTGGCGGTTCTTTGGGGAGCATGAACGGCGATAATGGCGCGCTGAGGGGAGAGGACTCACTTGTCCCATGAACCCGAAATGATGATGCCATCTACCGATGCATGAAGCGCGCATACATTTTCCGTATGTCCAAGGAGCGAGAAACTAGGTTCACCCTTCGTGCTCGGCAACGCAAAGATGTTGATCACGGTGTCCTGCCCTCCGGTAACTGCGTAGCCTATGTCCCACCGTCAAAGGCCGGCCAGGAGACACTGCGTGAGAGGATACGCGTACCTTCTGGTGCACCCGGGGCGGGGGGAAGGTACGCCACTGCATTGATCCACCGAGAACCTGCACGAAGGGTAGACGATTGAGCGAATGAGGCACCTCCGGTCCTACTCCAGGATATCGCCGTGCTATCGCGGGAGGCCGAGAGGATGAGATCGTTGGTAGGGCCCACGACCGCCCTAACCTAGGCCAAGTGAGCATCGGGGAGAGAGATGGAGGACGGGTCGACGCACAGCGGAGGCGTGGGCGGTGAGTGAGGCGGATAACTTGTATGGCATTGGTAGTGTGGGTCGTGGTGGAACCGTGTCGGAGGGAGAGATAGAGGAGTCGAGGTGGTCTCGGGGTCGGAGGAGATGAGGTCTACGGAGGAAGGCCGAGGGGAATTGGACCACCGCGAAGGGGGTAAGCCTCGAACCTTCGATAACCGACGCTCTCTCAGCTCCATCCATCGTCCTCTCTCCAGTCTCCCCCCTCCCGCCCTCGGCCACCCTGCTTCCTCTCCATTCCCATCCCACACCCATCTAGATTACCCTCTTCGCTCGCTGCAATCCATTCCAGCCTATGCTCTGCGGCCAGATGTTGTGTCGCGCTAGTATGCTTGACTTATCGGGGAAGTCTCTGCCGGAAACCGCCCATCCTCTGCGCATCCATACTGATTTCTCATTGGCTGCGCTGGCGCATGCACGTCGAGATATTTCGGAAAGAACTGATGTATTTGATCTACCAAATGCAACCAGTACCCACGGCTCTGACTCTGGGATAGACAAGGTACTCGACAAGAACAAGGGAATGTACACCACGCTAACGAGCCCCAGATGCGTGTGCAAGCGCACCTAGGGAGATACGGAGGTGCAGTCTATGCCATTGCACCAGTTACTTCATCTCCTGCGAGTGCCTCACGATGCAGTCCGACGCCAGTGGATGTGCAGTGCGGCGGCTCGCCAAATCATGAGGGGACAAGGGCCGGCGGCGACCGTCCCCGCTCCATTATAAACTGTCGCATTTAGGGCAGGGCCTCGCCCACGCACCACGCCCACGCACCACGCGCGAAGATCCCACGCCCCGATCTGGTGGGGCTCGAATCTTGTCGAGATAGTCAATCTTGGCCCAACAGCCCGGCAACCCCGCGGCAACCATCCGCTAACCAGCCCGCCCTCGGCCCTCCCTCCACACCGATCCCCACCCTCCGTCACGGCACCATCCCCACAAGCCCTTCTCCAGCCGCCCTCATCCTCCTCGAAATGTCGAGACAACCCCATCAAGGCCCTCCAGCGCGCAGCCAGCGTTGTCCACCATACGCCCCTTCGAATTTCTGACCCCAATCTCACAAGGCACCTGACGAGCAATATCTACCGCCGTTTACTACTCGCGGTCCCTGGAGCCCAGGCCGGTATCCGGAATTCGAATCCGCTCGTTCCTCGAGGGTTCGTGCAAGTTGACCCGCATCTTCGCCCTTGCAATTCAATATTCTTGGCCGATTAGCTCGCTCCACATGGGAAACACATATAGGCTAGACCCACTGTGGCCCGGATCCGTCGACCCTGTGGACCATTTCCTTACTCAGTTCCTCGGTTCGGTTGAAGGCGGGTCTCGGCGTGTGCGAGTGTATGGCCGATGTCCAACAGTGCCTTCGCCAGCTATTGAAGCAATACGCAGCCAGTTCGGTCGCGCTCAAAGCACGCGACTGGTGCCCAGACCGTTTTTTGGCTGGTCCAATGAGGCTCGATCGTCGACCGCCGCCGAAGACTCAAGAGTGCTCGAGGCGTTGCGACCACGAGACCTTGCTCTGGCCTCATCTTACATCCGCGAGACGTGCTAGGTTGGGACAAGGTTGACGGGGCGCTCATCCGTCCTCCCGGTGTGTCGTACACCGGTCCGTGGCGGTCATGCGAGGATCTCCTGTTAAGGAGCAGACCTTTCCTGGCACAACCGGGTGACCATGTTGGGCGCATAAGTAACTCATTCCTATCGAGCCCTCATCCGCGCTTACGTTCTACCTGACTGTCTACAGCTCCCCGAACGAGGGTCCGTGTTCCCTCGCCCCTTTACACTAAACCAAGACGAAAGCCTTCAGCAAAGCTGACCGCTTACTTCCGTTATCTGTGAAATTAGGATACTCAAATTCTATCCCTTACCGGCAGACACGTACTTTCTCTTATAGGTCAAAGTCATGCGGGGCCTGGAATTATCCACGTGTGTTTCAATCTCGAAGCGGTTGTCCCAACGGCGGAAGACGCGGCCACAAGTTCCCCCTACTTCTATCGCGGCCCTGAGATAGAACGTCCCGTGGACGTAATAAACGCCTTGGTTCGCGGCGACCTATCATACCGTAGCTGATTCCGACATTAAGCAACTTAACGACCGCATAAATCACCCCGAAACGTTGCGCTAAGTCTCGCAGTCGCATGTTTGGGGTTACATTCCTGGCGTGCAGCTCCACTCATCCAGGCATGGATAAAGGTTTGACCGTTCAGGACCGCTAGCGCAATGATCTGGGTGGCACAGACCGAACAGAAGCCGCAACATGCATCGGACTACGCCTCTGCTGGGAACGAGGCCGCCGACATGGACTGGACGACATATTTTCCATATCCTCCAAGGAGAATATGTATATCACGGCTTTCAAGGTCCGACACATAACATCAGGCTCCCTCAACGTGATTGGAGAAAGATACTGCATCCTCATGACTACACAGAAGGAGGGAAGACGCGGCGGTATTCAACCGCGTGACGCCCACTGTGGAAGGCATGCTGTCCTTGCTCGGTCGACGTCCGACCGGCCCAGGCCGTAGGAACTCTAGACCACGGCATCTCAACGACAGAGCTATGGCTACTTGAAATTCATCAAATTGTGGACGACGTCAAGTCGAATCTTCTGTCCACAGACACACCCATAAATAAGCTATCTAGAGACCGTAGTCGGAAAAAGAGGCGCGACTCTGCAGATCCACAGGAGAATTGAACAGTCGCACCCGAATCGCGAGAGAACATAGAGGAGTGCCGCCGGGAGTGATGGGACAAGAAGCAACGTGGGCGAGCACAGGATCAGTCAGTCGCCAAGGTCAACAGGAGGCCCAAGAGACATTTTGATCTTCTTTGTTTTCTTCGCAGACTCCTCGCAAGTGCCACCGCTCATCTTCCTCTTTGATTCACAGTGCCGGATTTCCGTAGGCAAGGCTTGTGTCTCCTCCTGAGTTTGGGAGCCCAGGGCGACCGGGACAGGGACGACACTCGTGGGATCCGCTTCCCTGTCGGTGTCCCGACGAAAATTCTCCTGTTGGGGAGCACTTGGTCCATTCCTGTAAAAACCGACTCTGTTAGCCACGGACAAGGAACAACGAGACGTCACTACGCTTCGATGCCATGATTCCCTGCGTCATTCCTCTTCCTGCGGTTCTTGCGCTCCGGTTTCTGGGTGAGAAGTCAGTGAATAATCGACCAATGCGAGCGCACGACGCCAAACCAGATCAGATAACCCGAGCAGCCTCTTCTCGGCTTCCGGATCAGGATTGAAGTAGTCATTGTAGATACCCTCGTTTTTGATGTTCTGGACGAAGACGTAGACCGGCTTCTGCAGATTTTTGCGGCGCAGCCCGGTCCTAGGTTTTGGATTCGCCTTCCCACCTCTACCTCTACGCTTAGACGCAACGGCCTTGGTCGCCATGAAGCCCAACTCGTCTACTTCTCGGCTCTCTTGAGCAATGAAACCTAGTAATACCACAGATGTCAATGTGCTCCCATCAAAATATATGCCTGACCTTCAGCCTCAAGTCGTTTGAAAACCTGACCCGCGACAGTTGAATCACACCCTGCATGAGGGAGTTCGGTTAAATTAGCCTGACAGACGGAGCCGCGAGGACTGACCAATCAACTTCGTGAATGCCGACAGACTATCCGGGGCGTGAGTTTCGAAGAGTTTTATCCCACGCCTAAAAATGTTAACACGAGAACATTGGCACGAGGCTTCCCGCGGGAGGTGTTTGCTCACCTTTGGATAGCTAGGTCCTTGAATCGCGCGATCATCCGGGGATATAGGTCATGCACCACGATGAGGTCCCAGTTCCGGTCCGCCCTGACGCGACAGTCGAAGCAAAAAAAATTATCTGGTACACGATTATCCTGAGCCGAATGGTAGCCCATGCACCTACAAGTAACGTTAGCTACTGACCGAGAGGAAGGCGTTAAGGGATTCACCATAAATGGAACCATCGCTCGCAGCCCCCATCACAGTAACACAAATCGCAATCTGTAACCTGACCTAGGCGTGAGCGATCAATTATACGCGCGGTTTGGAATTGTCATGCACCTGCACTCCACATTCGCATTCGGGTATTTCATCATGCTCGGCATCTTGATCCATGGGTGTATCAGTAGTCAGGACGTGCGAGCTTGCGAGTTGCTCAATACGCTCGTTCCCGTTTGAAACTTCGGAAATCTGCTGCGTTTCCATGTCTCCCCGGAGATGTTAGAATGAAGAGCTGGACATAAGGCCATAACGGAGACTCACCAAGCATCACGCTGTCGTCTTCTGGAGCTGAAGCGTTTGCCATAATGATGTCCTTCAGGTATTGAGTATCGATGGTCTCCAGTTCCCTCGTGGAAGACGATAGAGATGGAGGGATGTCAGAGGGAGGGAGTGGCGAGCCATCCTCGTGGTGCTGACGATGAGATGAGTCCCTAGGCTTCTGTGTAGGCGTCGGCGACCTTGGCGAACAACTGATATTAGCAGCCATGGATTTGTCAACTTGAGAATTTTCAATCTCCTGAGTCGGCGACACTTCTTGCCCCAGCTGAGGTCTGGCCATGGCCTGGATTATACTTAGGGCATGACTTGTCGACAGGCATATCTGCCACCCACCAGCTGACCGATGCACGTCGGGATGGTTTCCGGTCTTCCAGAGTACTGCGCTCCTTTCGCAGGGAACCGATGACGTTCTTCCAGTTTATATGGTACCACCGAACCATCTCCATTCCGGAAACCGATAGGAACCAAATGATCGGCTACAGAAGGGTTGGCATTGAACTTCCATATTTGTGAGATGCTTCCACTTACAGATACTGCCATGACCTTCGAAGCGATAGTCGGTGCCCACATTGCCATCACCGGCCCAAATCACAAGGCGAGCAGCCGTGTCTTGACGTTGAACCTCTATTTGCTGAGCCCTCATTGCAGCCTCTTCAACGGGTGTCAGAGAAGGCGCGGTGAACGCTGTCCTGGCCGTCGTTCCCAAGAAAGGTGCATTGTTGTTTTCGCCGGAAGGGAGATATGCAGATACGGAGGTGATATTCACGTCCACGCCATGGTAACCTGTATAGACGAAGCCAACGCTACAGCGCTCCGGCACCTCATCTTTGCGGTGAGTAGCCATGAACCATTTGTCTTTGTCCATGTCTCCGGGACGAAAGTGTGGAGGTTCGTAGTTATCCGGAGTGTTTTCATAATAGAAGAGTTTAAAGGTTGCAAATCGCCGCTCTAGTGGAAACAAATCAACCAGCCCGTGGAACGCCCGCGAGACTACTTACTTGGAAGCGCATCCATTTGCGTAGTCGCTTGAATGAGGTTCTTGATCAAGGCCTACGAAACATGAGACACAGGATTGGGGATACCGCTACTGGATCACAAACCTTCAGACTTCGTTTCACTTCCCCCAGCGTTGGGACTTTACCCATTTTCGTCGCCTCGGCGACAGGGTCCTGAGCCCGCCTGGACGAAGATAAAGAAAGCTTGTCCATCTCATCACCAAGGGTCATCACGGGCACGGTTTCTTTGCTGCCTGGGACTTCGTAATACTGCAAAGGAGTAGTCAAATAGCGAATAACTGAAAGACATGCAGGAGACACATTACGCTGAAGTTGAAGGTATATGTCTCGATGACGCTGTGTTCGATGATTTCAGCCTACAATTCACTATCATCAGGCTACGATGACACCGACTTGTTCGGGTCTTGATCGTCCTGAGTGACATGCGTTTAGGTGGGTAAGGCTACAGTGGTGTGAGAAACCGTACCAGGTATATAGCGAAAATGAAACTTCGCAGGTAGTTCTTCTGCAAAGCGTCAAAAATTCCATTCTCCTGGGGGATGTAAGCGGAGCGACTATCTACGGGGAAGTACAGGACTCACCATATAATTGAGGAGCTTATCTGCCTCCTCCGTGAAGCCTCGCGTGATCGTCATTATCTTGAAGCCGCTCACATTCTTGCGCTGAAAGGAAGTGTCCATACTGTCCGACTTGGAGGGCTGGGAAGACAGTGCGTCCGACCCAGACGTCAAATAGCCTGATGTATGCGCAGTGTCACGCACACGACGCGCATATAGTCTGCAACTAACCCACTTTCGGAGAAGTTGTCGGAAGGTAGGAGATTTCTTCGGCACAATCAGCAGTCAGTAGTCTCGCGCGGTATTCTATAAACGAGTGGAGCCTACCTCAGGTACGTGATGCAACCCAATCCCGCGCGCAAGAGCGTCTGAATGGATTGGAGGCTCTGTTGTGAGGTTATGGCCGACTGACAGGATGATCAGACCCACCCAAACTGAATTCATTGTAAAATTCATACCTGATGTTGATCTTGTTTGGCGGCTTGCGCTTGCATGGTGAGGGGTTGCGAGTCTGACGAAAGGAGATGGAGGTCTGGAGGCAAGAATGGCGGTCTCGCGGAGTTTGAAATGCGACGCGTTCTTAGACGCGTTCCGCTCACATGGCCGCGCGAGCTGCCGGCGCTTACAACACACTCACCACTTACCCTCGCGGCCATGGCAATCTTCGGTCTCTGGGTACGTCTTTTTTAATCTATCTTCCGCCACATATCCTAGACTAGAATGTACACAGGTGATAAACAAGGCTGGAGGTCTGGTCTATGAACGGAGCTTTGGCGGTATGCCTGCTATTTGACCTGGCAGCCGGGGCGGGACTTGATGATTTCTAGCAGACGCACTTCCTCATCTGACCTCCAACGAGTATCTCGTACTTGCGGGAACCCTCCATGGAATACACGCAATCACGAGTCGCCTGTCTCCTACAGGTTCCAGCTCTGGCGCACATGTGATTTCGGGGGAAACATTCAAGATGAACATCCTGCTAACAGCCACAGGTATGTATGTGCACACTCGCCAGTGCGGCAGATCCTCACGAGAGAGTAACAGGGACGAAGTTTGTCCTACTTACCTCTCTTGTTGAGCCTACGTCGGATACTGTCCTGCAGAAGGTGTACGAGATTTACGCAGACGCGGTCATGAAGAACCCCTTCCACACACCCGAGATGCCGATCCGAAGCGAAGGCTTCGATACCCGTATAACTGCTCTGCTGGGATAACGCTGGTCGTCTCCGTCTGCTGCCTTTTAGTTTCAGTTGTTGTATCTATTATGTTTTCTTGCGGCCGGACACATCCATTCTTGTGCGGTC
Organism: Ganoderma meredithae; assembly: GCA_022814645.1. Taxonomy (NCBI): domain Eukaryota; kingdom Fungi; phylum Basidiomycota; class Agaricomycetes; order Polyporales; family Polyporaceae; genus Ganoderma; species Ganoderma meredithae. Next base: position 296,238 of record JAKLMY010000010.1, read on the forward strand.
CCCGATTAGGCAAGCGAGCTTCTCTGGAACGATGTCCGCCGTGGGCGGAAGTCTCTTCTTGTTCTTCAACCTCGCAGCCTCTACCCTGAAAGCAACAAATATTGTGCGCCATGGTGAAGAAGGGTACAGCCTCATCTCGCATGTGTTTTTCCTGCATCCTGCTCGTCGTCCGATGTTCATCCAGTGGTACAGGACCCAGCCAACCTCCGGTGGGCATACCTGCCCATATGCGGTCGCACTTGACGCGCTCGACCTCCTCAGCTCGCCAAGCAGGAGCTACCTTTCAAAAGCAAGAACAACAAGATATGGAGGTGGATGGCGAGGACGTTGCCGGCGAGGACGACGACGACGCTGATAGGTATTTAGTCCGAGTCCTCCCATTCGCACTGGAATTTGGTTCATTCTCGGAGCATATAGCATGATGGAAATGCTAGCAGTGTTGCAAGAATTTCAAAGTAAGCCGTAATTCCTCGGATCTTCTGAGCCTCGGACATTCACTTGCTTCTACTCAGAGAGGAAGGCATCCAAATCCTTAGCGCGGTCTGCCGCCTTTCAAAAGGAGAAGGATGCCCTGTTCACTACGGCACGGAAGAAGGCCGAGGATGCCGTGCGTCAGGGAATGGAGTCTCTGTAAGTTCATCCCCCACGAATAGTGCGCATAGAGTCATGCCAGTTACTCGATAGCGACCAAGCCCGCGCTCTTGTTTCTGAACTGAAGGCGAAAGAAGTCTCCCAGGAAGGTGCTTTGAACGAACTGAAGATATCGCTGGAAAGTCAAGATGTGTGTGCTTAGTGTCCTCATGGATGATCGGACTCTGACACAGCCAATAGACATGTATTCAGAGCCTCCTCAGTCATCTCAGCGGGCTCATCGAAGACCTGTCCCACCGCCGTGCCGCGCAGATCAACGAAGCGAGTGCGATGCGTGAGTGGTTAAATGCTCCTCCCGATCTCCGCGAGCGAGTCTTTGAATATCTCAAATCTTCTTCAGTGGAGGCACAAGCGGCTGCACGAGATAAGTCACGCAAGAGGCTCTGTGGATTGGCCAATGCTCGAATGACCGAAAATATGGAGAACCAGAAGGTTTGTTCGGCAGCACATATATCCGGTATTTCGTCTAACAAGGGGATGTCATAATATCCAGATTGCGGTGGACGCTACGGCTCTTATCAAGCACTACAAGAGTTTGCTCCTGTCGTAACCTCCTGGCGTTCAGACCATTTCGCGCTACTAAATCCGCATATTACCCCGTTCGAATTACGGGCCGTCTGATCCAGACTCGATCCCCCGAGGCTGCAATGCTAGTCCCTCCATGTCATTCCCGCAAACCATAATGATCCTGTAAGGCCGTAAAAATACACCGTGTCTCAACCTGTCCGGATCGACCATACTCACGACACGAGGTTACAGCTCTATCTCATGGCTGTGCTGACGTTAAGGTTCTATCCTGGAGTGGGCTACTGAAACGACGTTAGCTTGAATCCAGCTGCTAACTACCTCTACTTACCAACTCGTCGATGACATGTGCCGATTTCGAGCCCTCGTCGCGAGACAACTCCTGAGGTCGAAGGTTCAGGTATTCCGCCATGAAGACACGGAGGATGAGGTTCCACCGTCGCATCGTCGCAATGTCTAACGCAGACGCGTCGTCCTAGGCATGACTATCGTCAAAAACGACCAGGCTCGGAGACTCGCAACCACACAGACCTTCAGAGTATGCCAGACGTGCGGGAATGGGCTGGCAATGATATGTAGCACATCGACACCTAGCCTCAGGAAGGGTATATGGTCGTCCTCAATCCCCCCAAAGTTGAACTGGGGGCTTCGCCGGGGGACAAAGAATGGTGCGGAGTGGTCTGTCTTGACCCCGCCTTGCTCGTAGGCAAATGCACCGCTGTCCGCGAGTCGTTGTTCCGTAGACGCTATCGCATCGTGAAGCCACGCGGTGTCGACGAACGAAGAACGGATCTGCGGATTGGGAGCGCCGAGCAAGTCGAGCAGGATGAGGTGCTCTATTGTGCCGAGCTCCGTGGTGGATGCGGGAAGCAGCCTCCGTTTGGAATGGGGCGCAATGTACGTCGTGGACCACTTGTGTGCCAGGTGTCTGCGTCCGTCGGTATACGCACGAAGAGGAGCGGCCTATAGACGTACCTTGCTCCGTAAATGGAGTCTTTGGCAGTCCAGTCCTTGAACGCCTCCTCCCCATCGAAGAACACGAGCTGCAGCGTCGTCTCGGCTACATCCTCATCGTCCTCCTCTCCGTCCTCCAACCGGGCCATTCGCTCGTTCAGCAGTGGGTCCAGCGTTTCCGCAAGGTCTAACATGAATGCACACGGTGCTGCCGAGTCCGTGGCCCCTAGGAACTACTACCAGACACGTCAGCACGGACCTAATAGAAGACACGAGCGGTCCTCGCCTGGCTTTCCGGCGATGTTGCGAAGAATTTGCTGTCGAAGTGGGCGGCCAGGATGACACGTCGGGTGGCTTTTGGATCCTTCGTGGCGATGACATTCGTGAAACGCTTCACCCCATACGGCGTCGTGTCGTTGAAGGAGTCCTCCTCGATGTGCCAGTTGAGTGTCTTCATTGTGTCAACAATGTATTTGCGGACCATGGTATTGTTGTCGGTATCCGGCGGTCGGGGTATGAGGATGTGCGACAGATGCGAATTCGGGTTGGAAGGGTCGACATTGCGTACAGGGTCAGGAAATGCGACCAGAGAAGCTATAGCCTTGGAGGATAATGGAGTGAAGTCACGAGGACCGAGCTTAGCAGCATGGCAACAGACGGAGAAGATGGACAAGCCCAGCAGTCCTAATCCCCAGAGTCCAAGAGTATTGCACGACGATCGACGTCGGGAGCATGCAGTGTGAGCCAACATCGTGGTGAGGGGGCAAGCTCTTTGGTGCGACAACGTGGAGACCATAACATAGGGTTACCCCGGACTACAAGTACATCCGAGCCATACGTAACGTTCCATGTCCTCATTATCCCCGTTCATTCATAGCGACAACACAGGTTTACGTAGACGATGTAGAACCTGTCAGTGGAGACCTCCGAGTTTCGAGAGCGTATCAAGCACAACTCCGAGCGCAATCAAGCTGAAACTACGAGCGCCGAAAACAGAACTGTTCCTCATCCCGAAGTCCCATGCAAGCCACGCCTGCGACAGGCCGTAAAGCAACTCTCCCTGGTCCGGATTCCGGAAGTCGGAGGGGCGATAGAGCCTGTACCTGATCTCCCGGGTGAGTTCACCAGCGTGCATGCGCATCCGGTGCATGCGGTCGGTCCGCCACCGGTGTTGCGAGCAGTTGGCGAGGATCGTCCCAATCGCCACTTCTTCCTCCTGCAGTCGGATGTCTGGAGCATCAGAAAGAGCGTGCGTGACGCAGATGTATCGTAACTCCTGTTCGTAGCGTAGGAAAAGCGTCCTCATGTCGGCGACGTTCCTGTCGGAGTTTTCGGAGTAGTGCAGCTGTTGCTCGATGAACGGCTTCAACGCCAACGAGACGACATCCGCAAGTGGCTGCTCTCTTTTCGGCTGCTGTGATGCAATCTGTGGACCATTCGGGTTGGGGAAGGACTCCGAAGGAGCGTTCGGTTTGGGAATAGCAATGCTCCGGAACAACTCCCCCAGAGCACGAGGAGACAGATAGTAGTCCGTGTCGCGAGGATCGTTGTCTTCGGCCTGAAGGAAAGGAGGCATCAGCTTCGGGTGTGCTTCGGTGGATGTTACAGATCAATTTATTACCATCTTCCAGTCCGGCTTGGCACGAATCAGGAAACGAGGAGAGTCATGGATATCGACTGGAATGCCATTCTTGGGGTAGTCGACCGCTTGGCTACACAGTTCGGCCAGATATATGCAGGACGGGTCATTGGTCCCCTCCCTCGATTGGTCTGAATATCCAGGAATGATTAATAGCTGCCATATACTAAAAATGCCTAGGGACTCGCCGGCAATGATGAGATGACGGTCCGAAAGAAGTCCCTGGTAAGCCAGTTAGAACGGATCGCCTAGTAGCAACGAGTGCCTTACTAGGACGTCAGAGTTGATGTACTCGACAATGAAGTCGCAGATGTCATCCACAGTGCTTTCCTGACCATCAGGGAGCTCACGAGTGCCGACAGGTTCGTAGGCAGCAGGTTTGGCATGCTCTGTGGGCAGCAAAGGAGCATACTTGATTATGGAGTAGAGGTCACTGGGCGATTCGTACCACGTCAGTTACAGGTGTTACAGACGAAGAGCTCGGAGAGACATACCCGTCGAGATCACCGCCACCCAGCATCGAGGCGAGTGAACGCTCCCCTGTTATTAAGACCATTCAGAGAGGTTGGGCTGAAGGCATTTCACAACGAAAACGCACCGACGGAGGGAAGTACGACAACATTCTTGAGATTCCGGAAAGAGCAGACCATATCGTCCGGAGGCTTGCCAACAGCATACACGCGTTGGACTAAGACGAGGTCAAAATCGTGCGTTCGTGCTCTCATTGACGTCATACTTACCATCTCCAGGATGCACGACAGGACTCCGGGAAATGACAACCACACCTGTGTTGTTGGAACTTTGGTTTATTATTCATCGCTTCACTGTGATCGAATCCTTAACGTACCTTGGAGGTAAACAGGTTCCTCGTCATCTTCATTCTGAACGCAAGCTACACAGCCGCGACGTTAGATGGCTCGCCACCCAGCAAGGTGTAAAATGACATACCGAAAATCTGGTTCACCTTAAGCTTAAATACGTTCTTCACCCCCTCCTCCTCATACGCTGGTCCTTCATCAGCCAAACCAACAAGCAGATAGCTATCAGGAATAGGTATCCTAGCGCTGTGCTTCATGCCGCGTAGGATGTGAGCTTGGGCGTAGCCGAGGAGACTGTAGAGGAAGGTCTGGTTCAGAGTTCCAGCCGTGACACCCTCCTCCTCCTCCATACCCATCCCGATGGCCTTGAGGCCGTTTAGGATAAATGGCAAGCCGAAACTCAATCCGACGTTGTGGGACCGGAGCAACCTGATGGTGCCTTCGATAGAGTCAGATGCAGTGACCACGTCCTTGACCGCAATTTCTTGCAATTTGACAAAGACGTCCTTCTCGACGCCGCGGTCCTCTAGGATCATCACCAACGACCTAAAGCACTCCCGTCATCATGGACGTTCGAAGAATGCCATAAAAAAGCACACCTGTTCAAGTACGACGTGCCCGGCTTGTCGAACCAACGAGCGATCTCGATCGGGGCCTCAGCTTTGTCGAGAGCTTGAAACTTATTCATCGATGGCCGAAGGCACATCTTGATTCCTTCGAGCCGTTCATCGATACCTACCATACCCTTATACCCTATGCATCCATCAGTTCAGGATCTAGACAAGACTGAAAGGACATTACCTAGATAACGTATTTGGTACTGGTGAAGAATCAGCGTCCCAGCCTCCATTCGTGGGTTTACCGACTCACCGCCGAGGGCTTTTGCTCGTGCAGTCGGAGGTCCTCCTTCGCAGTACACAAGGCCTCCCAGATCATGTTGTCCAGCTGCGGAGATATTGTTCCAACACCGTCGGTGAACAGGTATGGTTCCGTGCCCATGTCCGGGATCTCTTCACACTGGTCGTGTGATATTGACACTGACGGATCCGTCGCTGTAAAGGCCTGAGCGAGTCGGGCAGCATACTTCGATGGTGCGGAGATGACCTTGCGGAAGTCACCAAGGCTATCGCGGATGCTCTGTCCGTCCACGAAACCCCGTGTCGGATGCTGGAAGGGGTTCATGAACCAGACGGCGTGCTCGCGCAGGGCGGATTGCGAGTATGCGAGGAACTCGAAGTGGCGCCCTCCGAGGTCGAAGCCATTCTTCAGAGTGCCGCCCACGCGCTCTTCCAGGAGCGTCGTGCCATCAACCTTGAAAGCAAATGAGTAGCGTGGCCTTCAGAGCATGCATCAAGACTGACCTCGCGAGCCCACCTGTACTGCAAGCGATCCTCGTCACGGAAGTCGACACGAAGGAAGTGCTCCTCATATCCTGCGAATTGTCGGATGACGCGGTTGCTTTGACTGACGTAGGGTCCTTCGAGGAGGAGGCGAGTGGGAGTGAAAGTGACATGGTAGCATTGGAACTTTCCAGCGTCCCGCGTGCGCTCCGTCATCTCGTCGTCTCCCCGCATGGGCATGCATTTTCGTCCTCCCGTTCCAGGGACGACGCGATGGAAGCAGTCCATGTGCGTGTCTGCAGGAGCCTTGGTGCGGAGTGCCTCAGAGAAGTCGCGAAGGATGTTGCCGACGTCCTTGGGATGCTCCTTGCAGAGCTTCTCGATGGGTCCTCGGAAGTGCTTTAGAAGATCTTCAGTGTGTAGAAGCCCGTTGTGGAGGAGGGCCTCCAGCTGGAAGGCGACGGCCCAGGGGAACTGAGCTACCCAGTTATGATGGAGGTGGAGCTGTTTCGGAGAAAAGAAGCCGTTGTTGAAGGCCTCGACGTTCGCCCAGAACGGCCGCTTAAGGTCTGCCACGACGCAGAGGTCGGCGAACTGGCGAATGTCTGCCTCAGTGTGGAGGATGAGCCGCATGTGATGGGCGTACGGAGCCGAAACGGCATGCGCGTCGCTGAGACTGCTGAGCCTTTGGCGGAACTTCCTTTCATCGCGCCAATTCTCCCCAGTTCTTGTGCGATTAAAGCGCTCCCGCTCAAGCATCGGTGGTGTCAACAGCTCGAAAACGATGACTGGACAAAATAGCAGGTGTCAATACGGATGAGATGGCCTTGGGTGGAACACTTACACGGATTTCCAAAATCCACGCCAATGGCCATTCTGCGGATATTCGCGAATGCGATGGCAATGTTGGATCCGATCTCTTCTGTCATTTTGTCTCCCAGCTACATGATTTCAGCGCGAGTGCAATCAAAATGTGAGGATTGACATGAATCCATGCGTACCTGGATGCGGATGAGCTTGTGATCGTATTCGAACCACATGAGCCCTGCCCCCTTGTCGCGGTGACTCCACTCAAATTCGCTCGAGAATATGCGGGAAGCGGTCATCGGGTCATGCGGACGGCGATAGAATATCCCAAACTGGAGCTTGTCTACGTGCAGGCCGAGATCTAGCTTTCGGAGCTTCTCCTCCCGTTTCTCTTCGAGGCCAGGATCAAGGTATGGGGTCTTCTCGAGAATCTCTTTCAAACTGCGGCTAGGCCGCTCCTTAGTTCGAAATAGTCGGATTTTGCGGCCCAAGATGAGGACAGGGTTGCGTTCCTCGTATACCCATTTCAAGAGCTTGTCGCCGACCTTGCGGTTAGGCAAGATTAGCTCTCCAGATCCGTTGTTCTGTACGCCGCCGCGACCAGGATTGAGCGTGACCTTGAAGTTACTGAAATTGGGATAGGTGAGCATCGACTAGACCGGTGCCATTTCTATCTACATGGGGATGAGATTCAGAGCTTACATGGGTCGCGACTTGGGATCGGATGCATTGAAGAACCCTTCGCCGTGGAGAATCACACCGAAAGCTCGCTTTACATCCCACTCGTTGGCTTCAAAAGATACATCTGCGAGCTCAATGTTCATTCTGCGAAATGGGGTGGTGCCGGAGAGTGGCGGGAGTGTGGAGAAGGTGAGGAGACCAGAGAAAGCCACCAAGACCGCCGGCAGCCGAGACAAGACAAAGAGATGGAAGTGGCTCAGAACAAAGCAGACGGTGGCATGGTCACAGAGTCGAAGGGTGCACAGTTCGAGGGATGCAAGAGCGACATCGCCGGCCCACGTTGTGCTGCGGCAACTCTCAGTGGCCGTCCTTCGCGAACTGCCTCGTCGACATCGCTCGCTGCCTCCGGCACTGCACGGCACCTTAGACGCACAGTATCTGCGCGTGTCCCAGGAGCCAAAGAGACGGATACGTATCTTTTGCACTCACGCAAAAGCTCAGGAAAGCTGGCAGCACTCCAGCCATAGATGCAAGCACATGTCACGGTAGCACAGCAGCACTACAGGTGTAAACAAATCCTCCCTGGTCCTCCAGCTACTCTACTTGTACGGTATACCGTTCTGGAGCTGGAGCGGATATGAGATTGGCGCAAAGACACATAATTGGTTGCACGTACCCTCTGGAACTCGTCGTATGCAGTACTCCGTACGTTCTCGTGCGCGTTCCTGACGATCGACATCATGTAGTCCGCTGCTTGACGCTCGTTCAACGACAACGCGAAACGGTCTCTCAGCCTGCGGATCGTCGGCTCCCCTTTGAAGGACGGGAGAGAGGTGCCCAGCATCAGCTGCACTGTGCTGACAAGCTGGTCTGCATGCGGACGGATAGCCAAGAATGCCTTGACTGTCAGCTGCTGGAACAACTGGTAGCCCTGTGAGACACGTCCACCCATGAGAACGACCATCTCATGCGTGAGCTTGAACGAATTGGGTTCGAATTTGACACCCTGGATAGAAAAGATATGGTCACTACTCAGTTGCAGGTATATATGATGGAACCGACTTACTCCAGGACGTGGAAAAAGACAAACAAGAAATGTCAGTCGGCATCAGAAAGAGAATGGCTTCAGTACTCATCTATGTCGAACAAGAAGCCGAAATCTGCATGGGGAGGGGTCAGCTACAGGCTGTACGCAATTTATTTCAAATACTTACCAACGTGGACGATGTGGCCTTCGCCGTCGATCAGGATGTTCCCGTTATGTCGGTCCTTGATTTGAAGGATGTAGCACGCCACCGAATAGGCCGCCATAGACTGGATGAAGTTCGAGCGGGCCTTCTGGAACTCGATCGTATCCTCTCCGCCGTACTTGGCGACGAAGAAGTCAAGCAGGTCATTGACCTTCGCTCGTCCCATCTCGTCACGGGAGGTCGCGTTCGGCACCACGTCAATGACACCACACTAAGAGTCCGACGTCAGCCACGCAGGAGAGAAAAAAAGTCAACAAACGTACGCCAGGGGCGGTTGCCGTCACACGGTATGGGAAGACATAGAGAGTCAACCCGACGCTCGTGAATATGTTCTTAAACATAGCGATGACCTGAAGTGCAAGGACGTCTTGACGGCAGTCGTCGCCAACTTTGAACATGGCCTGCTGCCAGACGTCATACTCCTCAGTCTCCTCCTTGCCTTGCATGTCTGCTTCCAGGACGTTCTCAGACGTAGACTTGACCACCAGTCGTTCTTTGCGCACTTTGAAGGTAGCCATGAATGGCGCCTTTGGACCAATATCAGCATCGTCAAGGAGAATTCAGGACTTTACAGACCTTCGCGTGACTCTGAAGTGGCCTTCCAGACTTCTTGTCGATATCAATCACCTTGCCGTCTGGGTTACTTGGTAGGTATACGCCCACATCGACGACGATCTTGGCCATCTCTTCGTCGATCTTGGCCTAAGGGATGCATGAGCGAGGCACGCTCATATGAAGCCTCAGCATCAATAAGACACAAACCTTCTTCTCCTGCTTCGACTTCTTGATGTAGGGTTTGAGCTTGCCCGAAATATCCGTCACCTCTTTGAAGAAGTCGAATTCGCGATCATAGAACCTGCGCGCCTCGCCGGACAGCGAGTTTATGACCATCTCCGTCATCCGATCCAGCATCGGCTTCATCGGGTCTTCTTCTTCGCCAGCGTCGTCCCTGTAGCAGTTTGCCTTCATATTCCAAATGATCTGGTGGCAGAACAGCTGTGAAATCTTGGCAGTCTCGAATATGAAACGTGCAACATATCCTGAGGGGACTGGTTAGCCGCGTGGGATAAGTCGGAAGGTGTGGCGCACCAAAGTCATCGTAGCGCAGAGCTTGTACGACTTGTGGTACGAAAAAGAATGTCAACTCCACAGGGTGTTCTTCCAGTACTCGATGAGCATACTGAAGGAGTTGAGGATGGTTGTTGTAGCGCCGCTCGAAGAATGTGACGGCGAGTACAGGGGCAACAGGAGCCCACAATAGGAGATACTAGACGACGGTTGAGAAGGCTTTGGGCACATAACGATTTGAATACAACTCACCCTAAGGTCGCGCTGAACGCTGGTGTCAAGGTTGCTACCAACAAGGAAGCGAAGCCCTTCAGGGACATCCAAGACGTCTTGAGTGTTCGACCGGACAAGGCTCCCAACTGCACTCTGCACAGCCGGGTGATTGAAGCGCTCAGCAAAGTAGATAGAGATGGCAGGGTCGAGCTCCCAAGTTTTGCGGACGGCGGCGGACCAGGTGGTCTGGGTTATTGCTGACAGTAAGCATGTAAGCAGCTAGGGAAGCAGGGAAATTTTCACATCTAGCATCGTCTTTTCCGCAGCGCTAACATGGTCTTGCCCTCGCTTGGGATCGTTCACTGGATTGCCCCACACGGTCAAGCGGAACACTTCATTCTCGACCAAGAGCTTGATTGGCAAGCTGAGGTTCTTCAGGGTGGCGATGTAATCTGTGAGTTACAGTCTTGAGGGCCACAGCGCGAGGAAAACGAAATCTAGGACAGAACATACATGGCGTCTGGGTTGGTGCGTGGGTTGGTGCGAGACTCGATATGGGGGCGAAACCTCTGATCGAGTCCGCCTGCAGATAGGATAAGAACTCGGACAGGAGCTTGATGTCCGCATCGATCTGCACACGATTTGACCCATATGACCATCTAATGCGGATTATGAGCATCGATATAGATGCTCACAAAGACGTACTTACTGAGGGCGAACAGCAAACCAAGAGTACGCCGTATGATACAAACTGGATCTCAATTGGTGCTCGCAGAACACGTCCAGGTATGAACTTTTGAGCACTTCGAACCCAAAGAGCAAGAACGAGAACCGCGCTTCGCGAGCTAGAGGATTTGTGCTGCACCTCCATTAGCACCTGACGCCGTCAAGTGGGAGGCGTACGTACGACATGGACTTGTGAGCACGAGCGGAAGACAGAGCTAGCCGTTGGAACAGCAGCATCAACCCAGGCTTGCGGTATCTAGCAGCCTGCAACCTGCTAAATAGCAACTGGAGAATCAGTAAGTGAGGCATGATGAGCCTTGAGGCAGTTCTGGCATGACGATCAATAGTGGCTTTGTCCGTTGGGCTATACTGCACTTCATGGCAGAAGGGATCGACATAGCTTTGCGTTGGCACATGTGAGTGGGAGCCGCTATTGTTTTAAACGGCTGGGCTTACTTCTGACTCTTGGAAAACATGCCCTTTCCAACCTTGGCACTGTTATCCCAAGCGGCGGCGATTTCTGACATGAGGGCGACTTCGTACGCCGGCTTCTCCGCAATGACCCAGGACCAACACTCGATGCCAGCGGAAATGGATGACTGAGTAAACGCCTCGAATGGCAAAACGACAAGGTAATGCGCTAGATCATGGTCCCACTCAAGTTTCCTGTGAGCCTACAGAGGCGGAATGAGGTCTTCACTAACATACCTCTTCCAGGAAGACCAGGGTTGACGCAGCACGGAACAGAAGGAGCTTGAGATCCGCAACAGTCAAGGTGTTCGTCTTGTCCCGAATCGACGTGATAGCGTCTGCAATCCGCTTCTTGAGCTGCGCAATCTCGCGCTTTGGAACGAATGTCGAAGGATCGTCCAATCTGTCCAAACCTGAGTAGACGAATATTATGAGGCTCAGTCGAAGTTTTTATACGTCGCAACGACCTACCACTAGCGCGACCAAACTTGAAGCCGACCGCTTCCCCAGTGTAGTAGCCCTTCGATACCAATTGACTTGCCACCATCTTCGCGCGGTCCGGCTTGAAGGGCGACATGGACGAAAGAGACGCTGCGGGCAAAATAAAATGTCTGGCAAGAGCGATGTCAAACCGTGGCTCACCAAGCTTCCTCTCGATCTGGCCGATAGATTTCGCCCAGTGAAGTGCGACGGACGTGCCGAGCTCGGAGGACTCTATCAACGATGAATTCTGGATCGTCGCGAGGTATTTCTGCACAAAAAGGTGTCAGGATCAACATCCTAGCTTGGAGTGGGTGCCTCTCTACCTGGAGCGTCGAATGCAACTCAATGGGGGCTCTACTCAGGGCAAGTTCGAGCCAGGTACCCGAATCCCGCTGGAGCTGAGACAGCATCTGGTTTCGCGCCTCGTAGTTGTCGCACAACTTCAACGTGAGCTTCACCCGGTGAGAGTGGTAGATATACGTTGGGTTATCCTGCAAGACTCGTCACCAACTACTCTCGTACAACGCCGAAAAATCGCACCTCGTCCAAATACTCGTTCTCCGTCGCGCGTCGGAGCAGCGTCAGCACCTCCAGAATTGCAAACACCAACGGCGGGTCGCACATGAGCGATGGGAACGACGTAATGAGCCTGTTGAGGTACCGCGCCGCGACCTCGCGCGCCTTCAAGATGCGATGCGTGCTCGCCACGAGCAGCGCGCGTAGTTCCATCGACAGCCCACCGGGCAGCGCCTGCTTCGCCGCCTGGCCATTGAGGTCAGAAATCGCCCCGCGTATGACTTTCTCCGCGATCGACTCCATGCACAGGAGCAGCGCCGGGTTCTTGTTGATTCCCTTGTTGACGAAGTACGTGGCGAGTGATGCGGGGCGGCCTGCGGCGGCGCGCATGCTTTCGACGTCGTGCATGGCGAGAAGGAAGAGCACCTGACCGGGGAGGAGGTAGCGCACCTCGCTCGCGCGCAGCGGGATATGCTTCGTGAGCAGTGCGCGAGGCTTGTTAATGACAGTCTCGACGTATTCCTGTCGAATGACTGTGTTGTACTCAAGGTCGCTCATGATTGTGTCGTGGGCCTCCTCGAGAACGATCGGAGGCGTGCGGGCCGCGATGCGCGCGAGTGCCGGTGGGCGCCACTCCATTGCTGTTTGCGTGGGCTCTGCGGGGGCGGTGAAGCCGAAAAGAACACAGAGGAACCACATGTTGCGGAATAGGGTGACGACGTTATATGAGACGTCGGGGCCTATCTCAAAATTGTCGTGGCTGAGAAGCGCATCGATGGGGAGAAGGAGGGAGGCAAGCTGCTCGGACATCTCCTCTAGCTGTACGGGGATGTCAGAGTCAGAAGGGTCTCCTAGGCATGCACAAGGCCGGGTGGTGGGTTGACGGACCTTAGCATGGTGGTGTGAGATGGCGGCATTCTGGATAGCGACGCCCTTGTCCGCAAACAACGTAAGCAGCTCTATCAGATACATCTGGTACAGTTCAGGACGACCCCGCAAGTCTTTCGCCAGCCTGGTCTGGGCAGCGAGCACCTGGATGATAATGGTAAGCGTAATGATGAATATCTACGCTATCTACAAGTCAACTAGACCATACCATATTATTTGAGAAACGGGTGTCGTCGAGGTTAGCCGACCGATTGATCAAAGAGAATGCACGAATGATGTCGACGAAGCAGTTCTGGGGTGCGATGAGTGCCAAGTCAACGAGGTTGTACGCTATTGCTGCTTCAACCGTCGGCTCTGCAGATCGCATTCGTTGTAGCAACATCGAGACTGTTAATCGAGTAACCTGCCAGGGCATAGGTATTGTTAATACAACGAAACCCCGGATAGACCCAGGAATCATACCTCTTCACTCTTGCTTTCTAGAGCGAGCCTCGCAGCGACCGAAATTGTACTTATGCCAACTGTCCGCTTCTCATCATCTGACAGGCCTCGTAATCCAGTTTCAACCGAATGCAGCGTGGAAAGATCTGTTACATCCGCGAGGTTCATTACCATAACACTCGATGCATCGAAGGCGGCCTTGCTGGTCGCCGCGATGTAGTTCAACAACGAATACATGTAAGACATTATGAGGTCATCTCCTGGCGCAAGCTGGGCATCCACCCACAAATCAACATATGAACGTATTTCGCAGGCTGGGCACGCACCTCAATGCAGAGCGAAAGACATCTGGCTGCGGCGAGCAACGTTGAGGGCGTGTGTGTGGTGTTTGCAAATTCGAACTCGAATATTGAGAGTGGCGAGGTGACGAAACGTCGGAGGTGGCTAGCCATCTCAGCGGCGATATCAGGGAAACTGTGGGTGGATCAGTTTGGTAGCCTCAGCAGAAAGCTAATATCCCACCTCCGAACGAGGATCGACGTTGACTTCAAAGCAGCCTCCTGAACCATGCTGTCTAAGATCGGAGAGTCTGCACTGAGGAGAGTCTTTAAACGCTCGTAGAGGCCGGGTTCTAGTTCGTCCAAAGCCGCGCAGCAGACGACAGCAAGTTTCTGCGCATTGGAAAGGTCAGTCAAGAAACAAGGGCTAGTCATAACCAGCCACGCACCAGGCATTCTGACATAGTCTCCCACACGTAACTGTCGTCAGCAGGATCTGTATCCATCTCTTGGATCTGCATAAGGAGGGTCGAAAACGCTTGCAAGACATTTCGCATGGTCTTTCGCAAAAGGGCTATCTGGTTTTCCTCCTTGAGCCCGTTGCCGGGTTGGTGGTATTTCAAGACCTTCTGCCAGGCGATATTCGCAGCAGCGGCTTCCTGGGATGCGGTTAGGATGTCGACTTCGTCGGTGGGGTATGTGCGGGCCATGGCTTGAGCGAGGATCGTCCACTTGGCCTCGACGACACAGCACACAATGAAATATCCGGTGAACGGGCGCCCACACGAAACGTAGCGAGAGATGAAGGTCTGGAGGAAGGCCGCCTTCTCGATATCATCACCAGCACCAGATAGAGCATCAACAGAGAGCCGGTTCAGGCGTTCGATGGACTCAGGATAGAAGAGCTCGTTGAGGGGTTGTGCGAGAGAGCACCATTCTTCAGCAGACCAGTCAAAGGGGACGGAGATAATGGCCCTGTACAAGCCATGGAAGGCAGGAGCGTATTGTGATAGCACATCGAAAGCTAAGACTTCCATGAGATAACAACATGGTGCATAACGCAAAGAAACTACTCACGGTCTTCCGTCTTGAATTTTGGGATAGTCTCCTTCACCAAATTAACGATGGCATCGAAAGTTGCTTGCCGGTACTTGGGATGGGCGCTTGCCATCTTGAGGAGCGCGGTGACCGTTGTGGAGACTAATTGATCAGGCATGGCCCAGTCTGAAGAAGGTTGGTGGATACAATGCACTAGTATACTGACTGATCAAAGCGCACCATCCCAGGAGAGACAACGGTCGAAGTCGATGAACGGCACATCACGAAGAATGTCGACCAGAACAGGGACTATGTCGTCGACGTGCGAATGTGGCATGCTAATGGCGAGTTCTGCGAAGCCTATGTTGCATTGAACTCGTGCGTTTGACTACATAGTGTCTCAGGGGAAGCCAATGTGTGAAAGTGGCTGAGCTACATACCATGAACACCCTCTCCGGGTGCTTCAACCCTTGACCATTCTCCTGAGGCAACCCGTCTGGAACTTGACTGGTGGGTTGGACAATTGGGAGGCCATCTATCTTTTCCGCACAGGCGGATGGTACTCGCGTTTCGACTCGGGACGTAATGAGGTCGATGGCTGCGACGACGTCCTCGGCCGTGGCGACCTCTCCTTTGGCCTGTCCGACACTCTTTGCGAGGTCTGATAAAACAAGCTGGCGTATATTAAACTCAAGGCTGAGGTGATAGTGAGCGCCATGTTCGGAAAAACGAGCCGCGTTGAGCGCACCAATCCATAATGGAGTTGAGCTTGCTGTAAGACCACTTGGGCGTGGGCTTGCAGGTAACTTGGACAGGAGAAACTTTCTAGGACAGGATAGTAAGGGTATATGCCATAAGTTCAGAGCAACGCGCGTAGGACGTTGTGGAAGCCGCCACCAAGCTTAGAGCAACGCAAGAGAGACGGAGGAGACCAAGTAGTCGGATTGCCAGTGCATGTAATGATGATGCCACCACAGTCGACTGCGAGCGCCTTACTGCACTCTCCAACAGGCGCTCGCCGTGAGCGGTCCGGACTCCGCAGGACAAAAGGTGACACGTGATCGCGGTGGCCATATTGTATGCGCGTCGTGAACGCGAACCGGCTTTGGCACTCGCCACCCCCTCCTCCGCCACTCCTCCACCCCTTGCCTCCCACCTCCATCCCCTCCTCACACACCGAGTGGCACATTTACCCATCACCCTCCCATCCAACAACCCAACGAAGACTATGGCAATTGAGCACGGCCATTTCGTGTCGGCTTCTGGACCGGCTCTCCGTCTACGCAGAGCCGCTCGCAGAAGGCTACCACGCTCATTCATCGCATCCTCGTCGAAAATCATAGTGAGCCATTCTTAGCCTTGCGTGTGTCACTTTGACTCTGAGAAGGCGTCGTCTAGCTTGATTCAGAAAGTCGAACTGTAAAGCGGCCGCACGATGTCCCACCAGGCCCGGACCAAACCACAACCCACTTTGTGCATGAATCCCCCAAGATCTCAAGGCTCAAGCCAAATGATTTGGAATGTGTGAGGTTCTTGGGTGTGTTCTTGTCTACTCGGTCTTTCACCCGACTACGCTCACACCTGGCCCATTTAGGTGATGGTGGCTGGGCGGAAGTCTTCCTCGTCCGAGTGAAGAACAGGACCGCACCCGAGTCGGGGCCATTTTTCGCGATGAAGACTATATCCAAACGTGTATTTCGTGACACAGAACGGGTACATATTCCCTTCCAACCAGACGTGTTCTCCGCTCAACCAATTTCTAGAACGATCCGTCCTTGGATCGCGCTCTAGTCCGCTCGAGGACGCATGCCGAGCGGCGAGTACTAAGTGAGCTACCTTGGAACCCATTCGTCACCGGAATGCTAGATGCGTACATGGATCCCCGGAATACGTACCTCCTCCTTGAGCTGGGGACGTCCGGATCTGTGCAGGATCGTATTCTGCGTACCAACGGTCTTCCCCTGGAAGAAGCACTCTTCTACTACTCAAACCTCATCCTCGGTATCGAATTCTTGCATTCCCAAGGGATCATTCATCGGGACATAAAGGCCGACAATCTACTCATTTGCGCCAATGGATATGCCATGATTACCGACTTCGGAGTCGCCCAGTATGTGGACGAAGGTAATAATTGGACAAGGTCCGGCACGGATGCATTCCACAGCCCCGAAGTTCTCAATAACAACATCAATATACCCGCCGCACGTTATGCGATCGACTGGTGGGCAGCTGGGGTAGCCTTGTTCGATATGCTAATGAACGCTCTTGTGAGTCCCCCGCCCTTTTCGCTATCATGATGGATCATTCCTAGCCGTTTTCCACGGGATCAGCCTTTCGGTATAGGCGACAGGTCCGAGACCTTGGCCAACGTGCAGGCGCAGAAGATTGCCTACCCCTGGAAACAACCTGCCAGGGTCAGACGGTTCTTCAAAGACGTATTTGCGTACGACCTGGACAAGCGACTGGGCGCAGGCGCCGTGAAGCAAGAAGACGGGACTCTATCGAACGTTGCACTTCGCGAGTGTCCCCTCTTCAAGGGTGTCGATTGGCACCGGCTCGCAATGAGGATCGACCCTGTAAGCTCCCCCCTTGTAGTTCCATTCTATCCTCGTCCTTGACTTCCACGCCGACTTTATTTGTAGGCACCATTTATCCCTGACCCCATGCCGGACCCCTCTCGGCAAGTCCACAAGCGGCCGTTGCCCAAGCAGCGCAAGCTTCCCGAGATCCGGATCAAACGTCCTTCGCCCATGCTCGAATATGACCAGTTCAGAGCAGACGCAGAGCGGGCACGGAAGCGGCGACGCATAGCAGAGGAAGAGCAAGACGATGATAGTGAGATTTCAAACATGGTTATCGCGGTCTCTCCTGAAGTCTAAGGTGGGGAGACCACTTTGGCTTCCCCCAACACCCGACCGTTGTAAGGTAACCTTCTATGTATCGTTAACTACTCTCCTTCTCTCCTACACTCTGTATCCTACGCATTGATAGTCTCCTTGTTTTTTTAATTGGTGCGCGCTTCCCCGTCGCCGTTTCAATACACCCGCTGACTCGTGCCACCCAGGATGAATCGACATTCTGCCGTACTAAAGTTCTGTCCGATAATAATCTCCCTGGGAGTCCAGGTGGCAGGGCACTGCGAATGTGGCCGGTGGTACCTCCTAAGAGCCTCCCTTAGTCCATCCCGGCGCATCATTGTGGTTCAACACCCGTCAGAATGTCTCGTAACCGCAGGCTGCAGTTCCATCTACCGAGTCACCGACCACGTTTCGACCCCAGAACATGGGTATTGTTCTCGCGCATCTTCCTCGGCAGTCCTCGCCAAAAGCATTCAACATGGTCCATGGACAATTTGGATTTGTCGAGTCTATCATCTGGTGAGCGCCCTCTTACGTCTGTTTCGCAGAGTCATTTGGTGGATCTGGATCGCTGTACTGCCCCTCACAATTAACGGGCCTGAGCCCGCTCTCAGGCCCATGATTCGCGGGAGGACAACGTGCCCCGTTTGCGGTGTACGTCTTACTTACGCCAAGTCTGCGGACTGTCCAGACCGCTACGCGACGCATGTACAGGTTGGACAGCTGTGCGCAGGGCATGTCTTCCTCTCGTCATCCAGCGCGGCCATGGCACGCATCGAGCGCCGCGTTACTCGGGTGTTACGCGGCGCCGACCCTGCGCAGTCACAATGAGCAACGCGTTGTTGGATGCCTGCCAGCCCTGTACAATGGAGACTCCGACTCCCGCAACCCGCGCTCGACCACAACGCCACCCGCGCGCACTCGGACGCGGGGATGTGGCATGCGAAAGGTGCCTTTTCGGGACACGCAAAGGCCCGGCATCCCTCCTTCCGCTTCGCGTAGCTCGTGCTTCTCAGAGAGAAGGTCGTGACCGCGGTACTCAGCGTCCAGGCTCCCTGGCCCTGCACCGCCGACATACTGGTCCTGGCCCGTTCATCCTGCTTCCTCCCTGTCGACCGCCAGCAGAAGGATTAATCTAGTAGATTATTGCCGGCGCGTCGCAGCCGGAGCGGGGGCTTGGTGGCTGCAGTGTGCGCCGGTGTGAATGTGGGAGCCCACCCGACCCTGGATAACGACATCCTCTGATAATCACGAAAACCGAGCTTATTGTTTTGTCTGTGCGACCAGGGCGCGTTAGCGGACCTGGGGAGGAGTTACCTGTTCGACGCCGTCGACATGACGCAACCTACGACTCAACGACTTTTGGCTGCTCACTACCGCAGCGGGCAGGGTAGTCAGCCAGCCACAATAAGCTGAATGGTAATCATGAAGGCGAGAGTCGGACCTTTCGTGTGCTGGACACTTGTGATGTTGTCGTCGCCCGCGCGAGTCAATGTCAGTTGGGAAATCGCGCATCATTGATGCTGCCGGCGATCCACGTTAGGCATCCTAGAAACCACTGGCGTTGGCTCTTTTATTTCTTTCCCATGGCACGGGCATATCATAAATACGACGTAACCGCATCGAGTGAACGTTTGTTCTCTCGGGACGGTTGGGCGAGCGGTGCAGGTAAATTCCCTTCTGTATATAACGGCGTTTGGGACAATGTCCGACTGAGCGCTGAGATTTCATGAGTGCTAAGAAGCCTTCTGGTTCTCGTTCCCCTCAAAGAAGCCCGTATTTGTCCAGCTGACCTGAACAAGTAGGACCTTTCCTTTGTTCTTCGGGGGCCCCGTGCGGGAGAAGACGCAATGCTTAAGCAACCCGGATCACCCGAGCGCATGTCTACCGGACGCATTGGATGTCACGACGACATTGACCATTGGTGGGCGGCTGACAACAGATATGCCTTGTGACAGTTGGTTGCGGTTTACGTCAGTGTTCTACACAAGTCTGAACCGACTACCGTACTGTACGTACGCGAACTTTAGTTTGAACAATCCAGGGCACTTACGCCTCACTAGTGCCCCATCTGTGCTCGCAACAGTATCTTGGGTTCCGATGGACCATTGTATGATCGTCACAGTGGGCCGAGAGCTTGGTGAATTCTGTAGGAATACTCGGTCAGTCCAGCGAATGTCGCTCATATTAGGTCCGATCAACAGCCGCACCGGCCACAGCTACTACGGAGGGCGTAGTAGGGGATGAGTTCTTGTGTTGCTAGCTGGTATTGCTCACCGGCGGCGCAGTCCCGACGGTAGCAGGGACCGAGGAAGGCGTTGGAGCCGAAATGAACTTCAAGAAATGAGGCTATCTGTCACAGCGATACTGGCTTGGAGATCGAGGGAGGAGATGGGCAGATCGATGGGGACGATCTCTCTGCCTGTCGGAAGCGGCGGCGGAGCCACCGCCGGAGTGAGAGCCGCACCCACGGAAGGCAAAGCAAGTCACACCCGACAACCCCGCATGACGAGTGTTTGGAATTGGGACTGTTCCCATATGATCCATGGGCGCAGCATTGGATCTGCATGTCGTGGTGAAGAGGATGGTCACGGTGACAGATGCAGACGGTGAGGCGGTCCTGGGAGTCGGGAATTGTGATGGGCCACGGGCGAGCGACGAGATGGGGGAGGGGCAGCGGTGGGTGCGAGCACGCACTGGACACGAGGCTCTGGAACAGGAAGGCGAAGACAATAAGAGGCCGGGAAGACGGCAACGCTGGGAGGACGCCCATGCGGACGGCGGCAACGGAGCTCGGTCACGGAGATGGAAAAAGGGAGATTGCAGCGGCGCGCAAAGGAGAACGGGGCTCGGATGCGGCCAGATCGGGAAGATGCGCGGGCGAGGAAAATTCGACGTCGTCTCTGGCGGCATCTCGTCTTGTCGCCCCCAGTCCCGGGGCGTGCTGGGTTGCGAGGTTGCGTGGATCGCCACCGACCCCTCGATACATATATCATCCTACCTCCACCTAATCCTCCTGCCGTCTCTCGCCTGGTCCTCCGGGCTCCCCTCGTGGTCCTCCCGCTCTTCGTTCTTTCCTCTAAGGTTTACTTTCCGTTTCCATTTCTCTCCTTGGGCGCAGCCCCGAGTCCAAACAATTGACCAACGATCTGAGGAGATCGTCCTAGCCCGCCTCCCCCCTGGTGCAAGGCTGCTAAATCAGGTGGCGCCTCCTCGCTGTCCACTACACAACATACCTTTCCCGAAAACATGTCTCCGGCAGACAATAGAACCCCCACCCAACCACCTATAAGCCAATCCTCTTCTGCTCGCCCTCCCTCCCTCGCCCGGATTCCTGGTGCCTTGCCCTCCCCCTATCTTTCTTTGGCGCCCCCCCGCCGTGCAATGTACCACATTCCCTTTGTCCCCCGCCCCTTCCCGCCCCCCTCTCTCGCCGACGTTCCGCTCGAATACATCGTCGCTCAGCTCCGACGCCTCGCTCCCCACTATTGGAGCAGGCCGGAGACGTCCGACTGCACGATTGGTATGTCCCACCCCCGCCCCTCCCCACTGCAACCATCACTCATGTTCGCCTCGTGTCTCCTAGTCGTGTCTTTGGATCACGACTCCTCCGCGGAGAAAGTGCAAGCTTCCGCTGGTGTTTGCGATGCCTTCCGGAACATGGGCATTAGCGCCCAGATGAGCGCCGAGTCTTTGGAGCTCGAGGATGGACCCGCCTCCGCGGCCCAAAGTCCTGCTCGGAAGTCTGTAAGACCACGACGGATGATCATGAAGGTCAGTGCTTATGACTCTATACCGGTTCTGCCTCTGACCTCCCCCTCAGTTGCATATGGACTACCTTTGTGCCCACTCTGCGCTCTTCCGAGGACTCTTGAGCGGTGCATCTCCGTTCGATCTCGCGATGGAGGCCCCGACCTCGACACTCGCAGGTCTGTCTTCCCAGCCGTCCTCCATCCCACCCCGGTTACCCTGCATCCTTCCCTCGTCCACATGCTCCCATCCCGTCATCCATCTTCCTATCCCCGATCCTGCCTCTTTCCATCATGTTGTTCACTACATCTACTTCGGGTCCACCTCCTTCATGGGGGAGGCCCTTGAAAACGGCGACCTCACTTGGGACGGGCTCGCTCGCAACGTCGAGTACCTGAAGATGGGAGACGACATCAAGTACTTCCTCGGACGGTATTGGCGCCGTGTACACACGTACTGCGACTACAGCGATAGTGGTAGCGATTGCGAGTATGACTCCGACTATGACTCGGACGTGTGCATGTCGGAGGACGAGTCGACTCTCGCTGACCCGGACGAAGACTGCTTGTGTCTCGCTGACGACGAAGAGGACGACATGCTCGTGCTCAAGGCGAAGGTCCGAGCCTGGTCCCGGGATCGGGACCCTCCCCGCGGTCGGCAGCGTGCTCCACGACGGCTTGGACATTCGCAGTCCGACCCCGTCATCAGTCACCGTGCGGCGGAGGCAGGGCCTTCCACCCGCCGTCGCAACAGCAGCAAGTAAGGCTCTGGCTTCATAGGTTTCTCGCTCACGACCGGCCTCGTTACGACTGGCTCCGTCATGCCCCACGATCCTTCTCGTGCCCGCTCCCTCGTACACACACCTCTCGTCACTGCCCGTGCCTAATCCCGGACATCGCACGTTTAATCGCCTTGCACACTACCATCGACTCGTTTTCGACCTTCAGCCCATAATTTTATTCTATTCCCCTTCCCTATCGTCGGTTGTTTGTAAGTGTAAACCATAAAGAAGTACGTCCCTTCCATGTGTCAATCTTCCGCAACTGCTGATTTGCGCTCGTCGTTCACCTGCAGGTCTCACCACCCATTGTGCTATATATTGTGCTTCCACGCGCCCAGCCCACTCTCTTGTACGAACACTCCTTCGTCTTACACGTACGACCCGCCGACAGGCCGCGGCCCGCCCAAGTTGGCTCTTCCCCAATCACCCTTTCCTCCTCGGACACCTTCACGACGATCACCACCATAGCCCCGCGCCAAGTCATCCTCCCGGCGCTCTAATGGAACTGTTCAGGACGTTACCCCCGCAGCCTACGTTAACGCATGGATAACTTGGTCGTTGTGGAATGGTACTCGTTGATGGCTTACGCACACGGCAGTCTGGCGTGGGGGAGGATAGACGAGTGACGACGGGGGCGCGGTTGCGTGCCGGTGTGGCAGTCGGCCAGTACTTACCCTACCTTGCTGCCATTCAGTGCTATTCTCGTGTTCAATTCGAACGGCCGGTCACCGGACATTCGTTTTTTGTCTATGCCACAGCGGGGCTTCCCCCGTGCGTGCCGTGTGCCCAGCAAGTGAAGTACAATGTATAGGTGAGTCGCATGATGGCGCTACGTCGTTGCAGCGACCGGAGCACGATATGCTTTACTTCTTCCATCATTACGTTCTGCACAACGCAGCGACGTGCCGTCGTCGCAATTTACTCATAATGGACATAGATTTAGTGCGTCTACCGCTTTTTTGTCTTGCTCCACTGATCATTTGTTCTGCCTGTGCGCACAAGACCCGCGGAAGGCTCGTCCGTGATATAACCATAGCAGAGCTAGACCTTGCCTCTAAGTACACGCGACGTCCGGGGAGCTCGGAACGTCTTCGGTTTCCCGGCCTCTACTTACCCTCGACTCGTTTCGGAAATTTTGCTGCTCCGCGCAGCCACACGGTCAGAGCCACATGCGAGGTTGGCGTTGGGTGTGGTGCGGTTAGCGCAGCGGCACCCTCGAGGCGATCTGTTCTCCCGATCGCGTTCTTATTGTTTGTGCGATCTCGCGTCTTGTCGTGTATGCCTCTGACGAACGCGCGGCACGCTAAGTAACTCCAGCCAGTCTTCAGCCGCACTATCCTATTTAAACACGCGGAGTGGGTGCCGAGAACATGCCTCCGAGAAGGGTGTGTAAGCCTCATGGCGGCCTAAGTATGCCAAGTTGCAAGAGTGGAAAGCATAGATGTGTGAATGAATACTCAATATCCTGGGCCGAAAAACAAAACATGTAGCTGGTCCATTTCTCACCACGTCTCGCGATCGAAATAACAGTGAATCCGAAGCATAACTTACTCGCTGGTGTTAGGTCAGTGGCCTCCTTATCCAGATGTCGTCGACCTGATTCTGCGAATGGATGTTCGGATGACGCTCGACTCGGACGTTTTTGGAGGAGTGTACCCTCGGACCCTGAGCATCTGAACAGCCGGGCCGCTGACGTTGAAGACTGGAATCCAAACAAGCAGACGCGATGAAATCGGGAGAGTTGTAGAGACACAGCATGGAGCAGATCGGGTAATTCATACTTTGCAGACGACTTGGCACCCCTTCTGGACAGAGATCGTCATCCCGGAAGGCGGCGCTGAGCGTTCGGCCCTTGCGTGAAGAACTCCTCCACCCGACTTTTTTGTTGTGGCCAGCACTCTGGGATAGTAATGGTCTAGACGGCGACTGCATGGGCGACAGGAGCTCCCAGCTCCGGCCCTCGCGCGTGTCGCGAAATGCGCTCTCATGAACTCCTGCTATTGTGTGAGCACGCCGCGGGTCCGGAACATCACCACCTGGCGCGCATACATGCATACCTGTAACACTGCAGACAGCTTGGGGGTCCCGAGTAGTGCGCGGTCCCCCGATCGAGGTCGCCCATGAGGCGGCGGCTAGCGTGATCGTCGTCCGTATCCCAGGTTCCCATTTGGCAGAACGGTGCGCGGCAGGAGGGGCCAGATCAGCAAATGGACTCGATATGGGCCATGAGGTGGGGCGCACGGTGTGGTCGGGCTCAGATACAGGTCCGCGAAAGTGGGTGTTATTGTATGCACACCGCTCCTTATTGTTGCGCAGAGTCGCCCGGATGGCTGCGGGCGAGCGGTCTCGGCACCACCATGAGTGGTAAGAGGCGTAAATGGCGCGATTGACTAGGCTCTGAGTCTGCGGAGGATCGTCCGGACACGTCTGTGAACCCATGATTCATCGGTGGCTGGACACGATGTAGCCTTTAGAACGAGGATTGATGCTTCTGCAAACAACTTTGTCAGTCGGTGCTAAAATGTGCGTTCGTCCGTGACATGGGAACAGCCACGGGTTCTTACAGATGGAAGCTCAGACAATCTACCGTAGGTTCTGCGGCGGAAATGAGGTGGATAAGGCTCCAAGAAGTGGCATAGCTTTCCCCTTGCCCCTTAGTCTGCTCGTAGCGCTCAGCGTTTGGCTTGCCTTCTGGTATGGAAGAGTGATCAGGCGTAGGGTAGGGACAGTTTCTTGTCTTGAAATGACCTTCAAAGTCGATCGAGGGTGCACCGACAAGATGAGTCTGAGTGAAGGGGTGGGGTGCTTGTTAGCCAAGAGGACAGTTGATGGAATGGAGGCTCAGAATCCTAGTTCAAGATGATGAGGAAACCCGACCAGGCTCAACGAAAGATCTTGGAAGTTCGTCCTGGTACGTTCACCGCGACACGAGGATATCGAAATGACAGCTTTCCGGATGAAATAATGTGGTGACGCATCTCATCCTGGGTTTGCATTTAGAATGTCAGAACTTATTGGAGTATTGAAGGCACAATCATACTGTACGAAACACAATTGCATTTGAGTTCGAAATTACCCTCTGAAGTTGTAGGTTTCATGTATACTTTGAGGCGGCGCACAAGTCAAGGGAGGATGGTTAGAAAGACAAAGGTCGTCTCTTGATGCTTCCTTGATGTGACAAACAGCCCGATAGCCAATATAGCACGGCTCAGGGTGATCTCAGCAATGCAAGGAGAGAAGAGCAAGACAAGCATCTTTCGTGGTCGTGGTTAACCAACGACGTCGCCGTTTGCAATCCCCTTCCCAACGACCCTACATCACGTGCAAGCCTGTGTTCTTCCAACCACCACCACTTCCGTTCGTCTAGTACTTAGTCCGTCTACCGCCTTCCTTGATCTGCTGTTCATGTAATCTCGTTTCCCTTCTACTCTATAAATGTCTGCAACACTGTCAACCTCAGTCCTGGATACCAATCCTTACGAAGGACACCCCAATCTGTCAGAACTTGAGGCGGAGGTGCTGTGGCAGTATGCAAAGCTCTCTCAAAATATCAAAGAGGTGCGCCCTTCTTCTTCTTATACATTGCACCAGGACACTCAAGCATTGTACTATACAGCTGATTTCCGAGACGCGTCGGGTGAGCGAAGCCCCCGATGAGAAGATGCTAAAACAGTTGAGAGCACTAGAGGTGAAGATGGGCCTGGTCTTGACATTGGTGCGTCTCTCCACAAATGGCGTGGAACCACCTTTGAACATGTGCCCGTGCGTAATCGAACAGTTCAAGGCTTCAGTCTGGGCCGTGATCAACGAACAGCCCGTGGCTGATATGTCGGGCGGGTACTCAGAGTCCATGGTAGATGACACGGTCAGAGAATGAACAACGCAGTCCTTCTCCGTCACCTTTTCGCCATTCGGACCTCCAAACACAACGTTCAGATCATACAGTATCGTCATCGTTCCATTCTCAGACTGTCACTGTACACAATTTGTATCGCTACATCATTTCATCGCACTTGCATCTTACCCAACTTCCCCGCCAATCCGGTCGCGCTGATCGGCGTGATCGCGTTCACGTCCCAGACGACCAGTTTCCCATCCACCCCGGACGTGCTGACCTGTGCAATCTGTCCCGGCACGCCTGAGTACGGGCGCACGCTGGTAATCGTGTTCTGATGAATGGTGAACAGCTCAGATTCCCCAGACGAAGCCGCAGTGGGCGAGCCAGGGGCGTTGGAAATGCCGCGCTCCGCAGCGTTGCGGAATGTGTTGAAGGCGGCGCTGTTGAGACGGCCGACGGGAGACGGGCCACTCAGGCCGGAGCGAGTGCTGCCAGCGGACCTGCTGAACTGGGGTTCGTCGAGGCTCCCGATGAGCTCCCAGCTACCCTGGTTGCCAGCGAAGACCAAGGGCTGGCAGTCATGGCCTGCAGCCACGATAGACTCCTCGGTTGTCCAGGTCAAGGTGACCAACGGAAGGATCGACAACTTGACGCTGTAAACAGCCGGAACGCCAGGGTAGACGATGTTGATAGAACTATCGTGACCTGTGTTGACATAGATGATTATGACGGAAGGTCGAAGACTGTAGGGTGTAGACGAGAATTCACGTACCAGCGAAGGCCAGTGCATCTCCGGACGGGGAGAATGCAACGCTGTGAACCCACCCACCGGAGGGACTGGCATATTCCCCGCAGATGGTGTTGAAAGGGAGCTTCTCGCCCCAGACGGAGGCAGCAGGCCTGACACGTTGTCGGCAAGACATCCAAGGTACAGAGGGCCTCGAGACGTACCTCTTATCGACATCCTTGATGTATGCGGAGAACACACGCGCTTTCATGTCCGCACTTCCAGCAGCAAGCAAAACGTTGTTGGGGTGCCAATCGATGGACAGAACTGTGGACCGGATGGGCTTCTTGAGCAGACGCGATACCCACCAGTCACCCTCGGGGTCGAAAGAGCAGATGGCAATCGCACTGGAAACCCTGAGCCGGCGCGCGAAGGTGTAACATGGTGCGGACTCACCGAGCACCACTGGCCACAGCAAACTTATCCTCATTCGGGCTCCAACGGACGAAAGTCGCGGCACGGTTGATGCGAAGCAACACCAAGGTGGGCTTCCAGACCATATGTCCGGTATGGGGGTCGGGGCTCTGCTGCCAGACATACGCGTTCCTGTCCTGGGCAGAGGTAACGATACGGTTCGAGTTTGGGGCCCAGTCAATGGATGTGATCGGCTTGTCGTGCTGCGGTACACGGGTAACGGATGGGGTAAGAAGCCAGACGATTAGTGTGACGGACACTCGAGGATTTCGCACCTCAGAGAGCGTGTCGATATGGTTCCAGTCGTTGCCCTGACGAGCGTAGATCCTCACTTCGTTAGAGTTCAAGCTTACAGCAACCTCTACAAAATATCACGGCGATTGAGGATCTGCATGGACTGTACGGTACCCTGGAAGAAGGGGACGTACGGGAACGGTCTGCATTGAAGGCATGACAGGTGATTGGGCTCTGTTGGTTGAGATTGAAGATTTCCGGAGGAGCCATCTTTGCAGGCGCGAAGTCAACTCGTGAATGTAGATAGATGCGCAGAGGACTCTGGACAGTCTACTCTGCAGGAATGAGAGACGGTGAATACCCAGAGACGCGCGTGCAGCCGGGTGCGGGGCCCGCAGTTCGATCGGACCGGTTCAGATTGGGCTCAGAACCATCCACACGAATCGAACGCCGAATCAGTTCACTCCTCTGCTAGCCACAGCCGGTGTTCGGCCAGTGTCCCCATACTCAAGGACAATGTGCACTACCACGACTACTTACGCTCAATAAATAGTACATGCTGAGCCATGACGCTTCGGGCTACTGGGACCTAAAATCCCCACCAAACGCAACTTCGGCGTTGCAGACTTCATTGACTGACTCATGGTGACTCATGGGTGAGCACGCCCTTGCCTGTGGGACGCGGGCAAGCGAAACGCTTAACAAAATGACAGATAGTACCCTTGCCCGTACCATGCTCAGCTGTGCTAGACTGTACCTCGTTGCTTACCGCTATGTGGAATTGTAGCTGAAGCTGCCCTCGGACAGGACTGTCAGCCTAGCCGTGGCCCTTCTGGAGGTGGCGTGCCAGCAGCCCTACAATCCCTTCCCAGGCTTCTCGAGCGCGAGCACTCTCCCTGCCGTCGGTTATTTGACGTGTGCGCCTGCCCTTTTCCCTTTTGCGTCCGAAATAATGCCTGTCCCATGTTTTATGTAGAATCGCAAAATTTACTTTTCGGCCGCAGGACACGCATTGCGTATCGAGGTGCACGGCGTCATCGAAGAGCTCTGTCCGGCGGCCAAAGGCAAGCGAGGTCCTTTTCCTCGATCTAACTCAACCCCAAAACGTCATCAAAGCTTCGGAAGTTTTGCCTACCCCATGCCACCTTGTACGGCCTTACATGCTTGTGCCCCTTGGGAGTCGGCTTGGCTGTTGCTATGCTCGGTCGAGGCTTGGCCCAAACACAGGCTCCGTCTGGAACGCGAGCCTTTGATATTACCCCCGAGACATTATGGAGGCGACAGTCAAGAGGCAATTCTCTCTTACACGGGTCCTCACGCCATGAGCTTCAATGGTATGTGCTATCTAAGGTTGTGTGGGAGCCGGACCAAAGACGGACTCAATACTGACGTCTTCGATGTTTGGACAGATAGGAACCATCGGTAGACCGGGGTTTTATTTCCTGCGAGAAAGCAGCACTCCATGGAGACGGAGAAGGAGGTGTTGTCACAAGCTGCGAGGTATGGGAATATATATACTTGTCAGGTGTGGTGTGAGAGCTGAAATTCCCGGACGCGACGGGATGGGCGGTGAGTATTCTCCGGTCGTTTGCACATGCCATGATTCTGCTGAACTATGATACATAAGGACTTCGCATTCGGTATCGGCATCAGAGTTTGTTCAATCCCTGACTGTGACTTCCAATTGAGTTCGGGGTTGAAATGTTCGATTCGCTGTAGCATTATAGCTCCCTGCAGTCGTGGCCAGCGTATCTCAGAACGTTTACGCGGTGATCACCCGTCACCATCCCCTTATTAAGTCGTCGACACCCATCCAAGGCAATGTTGGCCTGTGAAATCACGAACAGCCAGTAGGCAGACTGAAATTCTTGACTTGCAGGAGCTTGCGTGAAGCGTACGGTCTGGTCAGGCCGGATCAGTACTAGTAAGTAGTGCCTAGGTTCCGCTATATCCGGCCTCGCCCATACGAGACATCGGTGACACCGTGGCGTTGAGGTGGTTACGACCGCAACTCCGAGAATTCGTGAGCGGGGAAAAGCGGACCTGAGTCGCACTCAGATCAAAGATGGGGTCGACCCTGAGGAAGTTCGAACGGCCGACCGAGGGTCGCAGTCGGCGCCGTGGCATCTCAGCGGGAAGAAAATGGAGGAAATCATGAGCTACGCTACGCTGGGGGCCCGAGGCCCTTCGTTCAGATATAATCATCGGTGTGATGCTCTAGACATCGTTTCAGAACGAGGTGGGAATGGAGGGAGCAGGGAAGGGGGTCTTCCGAGCGCAGAGATGCTAAGAGTGACTAGTAGCAGATTCATAAGAGCGTTTACAGTCAGTTGGTGATAGGGCCAGAAGCGCCGCGAGCCTAGTGACCCCAACCCAGCTCAGGCAACTTCCGTTCGCTGCTCCCTCTTCCTCCATCCCTCTCCCCGACATACCGGACGTCGTCGAGGCTCTGCGCTCTCGTCACCCCCGCGCACGCCCCCGCCATGGCGCCACCGCCGCCTTCTAGTGCGGCCTCCACATCGGTGCAAGTCGGTGAGCTCGTCTCCAGCTGTTCCTTCTCGTTCCCCATGTAACGCAATCCCAGCTCTGCGTATCCGCCCCACCACCCAGCACGACCTCTCCTCCATCCCGACCCGCTTCCAGCGTAACGTTATCAACGCCGCTTCAAACACCACTGTCAGCGTGGATGCCACTCCTTCCCCTGGTCCCGGTGCCCCGGTTGCACCCGTCTCGTCCTCGGTCAACAACGCCAAAAAACAGATGTTCACCTTCGACCAAGTCCACCCTCCTGCCACCACACAACATGCTATGTTCACATCCACTGCGCAGCCCCTCATTTCCCGCTTCACGGAAGGTTACAACTGCACAATTTTGGCGTATGGTCAGACCAGCAGCGGTAAAACGTTTACCATGACCGGTATAGACTTGGACGCGGACCCCACAGACCCAAGTAACGGCATGGGTATCATTCCTCGGTCCATTTCCATGATATTTACTCGCTGTCGGGAGCTCAAGGAACAACGTGCCGGGACTTGGAACTATACTATCAAGGGCTCCTATATCGAACTCTACAACGAAGACCTAATTGACCTCTTGGCGGACGGTACCGCCGGCAAGCGCGACGTGCAAATTCGTGAGGACAAGCAGGGTCACATCATCTGGGAGGGTCTCCGCGAGGTCACTGTGAAGAATGCCAACGATGTCATGAAGTGAGTCTTGCCTCCATGCTGCCGTCGTCGCTCCTGCCACCCTCCATCTCGCTTCTCTCGTGTCTTTTGCTATACACCGCAGCATCCCCGCGGGTATAGCTCTCCGTACAGTCCTGACGCCTCCTTCTCCCAGCTTGATCCGTCAAGGTGCTTCAATCAGGCGCACTAACGAGACTGACATGAACGCACAATCATCGCGCTCTCATGCCATCTTCTCCCTGACTCTGACGCAGAAGAAGTTCACCGGCAGCGGTCCACCCCCACGCTCATCGTCCCCTCTTCCTCCGAATGGACGATCGCCCTCTCGTATCGCCCGCCCCGGTTCTGTGATCGGCGCTGCGGGGGGAAGCCGAGTCTCCTCGCCTACTTTTGGCCGTCCCGCAACGCCGAGCTTCCAATCCGCCATTGCCCGTGGCGGACGCCCCGCAAGCTCGCTTGGCTTCCTATCGGCCGATTCAGGGAGGAATAGTGGAAAGGAGGGTGGCGAGGAACGAGGGGAGTGGATCACGGTGACCTCTAAGTTTCATTTCGTCGACCTGGCTGGTTCGGAACGGGTGCGCCTTCCCTCTCAGATATGCACCCTCCAGTTCTGACTAGTAGATAGCTCAAACGCACGGCCGCTGCCGGCGAGCGTGTCAAGGAGGGTATCTCCATCAACAGTGGTCTTCTCGCGCTGGGGAATGTCATCTCCGCCCTCGGCGACCCCTCAAAGGCGAAGACGCACACTGCATCCTACATCCCCTATCGCGACTCGAAGCTCACACGTTTGCTCCAAGACTCCCTCGGAGGCAATGCGCATACACTCATGATCGCATGTGTCAGCCCCGCAGAGTGGAACGTGAATGAGACCATCAACACGCTTAAGTACGCCAACCGGGCTAGGAACATCAAGAACCGTGCAGTCGTGAACGAGAAGGAGGAGGGATGGGACGATGTGGAATGGTTGCAAGGGATGGTGACCCGGCTGAGGAGGGAGTTGAAGCAAATCAAGGAGGGTGGCGGAGCTCCTGGTGTGATCGTCTCTACGTCTTCTTCCGAGTCCTCGGAGGCGGCACCAAAGAGAGTCCTGGCCCAGATGACGGAGCTCCAGAACAACTACGAGGATCTGCGGGAGAAGTACGTTGAGCGGACTGAGGAGCTCACCCGGCTGCGCAATGAGCTCGGGGACAAGCAAAGGAATGCGACTGGCGGCCGCCTTGGAGGGACTTCGAAGTACGAGGAGATTGTCGGACCGGTCATCGAGGAGTACGAGAAGACCATCAGCGCGATCGAGGCAGAGCTCA
Source organism: Ganoderma meredithae (assembly GCA_022814645.1). Classification (NCBI taxonomy): domain Eukaryota; kingdom Fungi; phylum Basidiomycota; class Agaricomycetes; order Polyporales; family Polyporaceae; genus Ganoderma; species Ganoderma meredithae. The sequence goes on from JAKLMY010000010.1 coordinate 328,179, forward strand.
AACTCAACCGTGCTGCCCTGCGTCACACGAACGACCTCTACGACGAGAAGGAGAACGAGTTCACCGCCCTCGCAGAACGGCATTCCACTACGGAGCTGTACGTGGAGGAACTGAAGGCCAGGGTTGCGAAGTTGACGGAACGGGAAGCGTCGACAGAGGCATGAGGAAGTTCCCATTTTATTCGGTCGCATTACTGACAGTGTCTTCGCAGGCTTATGTTCACGACCTGGAGGAAAAGGTCCGGCAGTACGACGAGTCCCAGATGTCGTCAAGCGGCTCCATTACCGACCTCAAGCGTGAGCTCGCTCGCTACAAGGACACCGAGTCGCACTCGTCCGCGTACATCGCAGATTTGGAACAGCGCCTTGCGAAATCCGACGAGTCCGTCCTGTCTCTGCGGGATACCGTGGAGAAACTCGAGCGCGAATGTGAGAAACGACGCGACCAGGTGCTGGCGCTTGAGTCTCGTTTGGAGGGCTTGAAGCAGGATGGCGAGAATTGGAGGTCGGATTTAGAGGAGAGGGAGGCAAAGGTCCGTGAGCTAGAGCAGAAGATGGAGGAGTGGGAGGCGAAGAAGAGGGCAGCAAGGGAGGAGAAGGAGCGGCTGGGTGAGCTGGCCAGTGAGGTGGAGAAGGCTAAGAAGGAACTTGAAGGCGTCTCTCCGACCAAGACGAACGGGGCCACGACGAACGGAACCACAACAAATGGCGCCAACTCGGAGGTCTCGTCCCTTCACGAGGCCGACAATTCACTTGAGACCCAGCTCGTCTCTCTCCAGCAGACTCACACGGCTACCCTAGCGGACCTATCGTCTGTCACGGCGAAGTACCGCGACGCTCTCCGTGAGATCGCCGATCTTGCAGCCCAGCTGCAGGAAGCCAAGGTCAATGCTCCTGTTCCCGTACCTGAGTCTCCTGAGCATGGAGATGGTTCCCCGAAACGCAGGATGGGCAGGCTGAGGGACCAGGAGCCGTCGAACGGATCAGCCCGACGCCTTTTTTTCCGCAACGCGGCCTCGTCGGAGTCTCTACATACGAGGTATGTGCCCAATTGCGATGAGAACGTGCCTCCTAATCACACGGCAGTCAGGTCGCTATCGCAGTCTGTATCGCTGTCGCAGGAGCTATCCTCGGCCAGGTCGCGCAAAGCTTCTACGTCTAGCCACGGCACTAGCAGTTCTATCTCCCCATCCCCCGGCCATTCCCGTCCCAATCTGTCCATTTCCCTGCCATCCGTTTCCGTTTCCCCTACCGAGCGTTCAGTCGCCAGTCTTGAAGAGGAAATCATGCGCCTCCAGGACGTCATCAAGGAGCGAGAGGCAGAGATCTCCGCGCTCGAGACGACGTTGAAGGAGAAGGACCAGCTAAATCTGCCAAGCGCTGCTACACAGCCACTTGCGAAGCAAAATGATCCTGAACTCAACGGCGAAGCCCTCATCCATCTTTCACCCCAAACCATTACCCAGTTCAGCGAAATTCGAAAGAGTCTAGATCTCCACCATGTTAATAAATACACCTCTTCCGACGTCGACGAGTCGCTGGTCAGACTCAATGAACTCATGCGGTTCGTGTATACATCTTCATATGTGTTACCATCTGACGTTGTCCGCAGATCTATGGCCCAGAAAGAGTCAAGCCACAAGGTGGTCGTTGACGACCTTACCGTGCAGCTCACCCAGGTCCGTAAGCAGCATGAGGATCTGCAAGTGCTCTCGCGCGATCAGGTATGTTGAGCCCGACATTATGTTCGAACACTCGGAGTAATTCTTGTTACGCTAGGCCCTTAACATGAGCACGGAGCTTGAGGCTCTTCGGAAGAAGCACGAGGAGGGCTTAGCCGAACACGCTCAGCATATCACAGAGATGGAGGCCCTCCAAGCTCAGCAGGCGCAGTTGACCCAGTCCCTAGAGGACTCACAGCGTCAGGGTGCCAAGCTTCAGACCGCCCTCGACGGTCTCAAGGAGCGCGAAGCGCAACTCATCGAGTCTCTGAAGCAAGCCGAAGAAATTCACGCGTCAGAGGTCCAGCAGTTGAAGGCCGCTCACGAAGAAGCGCTTCGTGCCAAGGAGGCCGATCTCGACGTTCTTCTCGCTAAACTCAAGGAGGAACACGGATCCTCTTTGGCCGACGTTCATACGGAGGTCGTCCAGTCGTCCTCTGCCCTTGAGAATGCCCAGCGCGAGCACGAGGAGGCATTCGGCAAGCTGAAGGCGGAGCACGAGGAGGAGCTCCGTCGTCGTCTCGATGAGGCGGCTGAGCTTCTTGATCACACTCGCTCTGACCACGAGGCTGTGATCGCCAAGGCAACCTCCGATCATGAAGGCGCTATCAGCACCCTCAAGACCGAGCATGCTGCCGCACTTAGTAAGGTCGAGAGTCACCACCTCGAGGAAGTTGGTCGCCATGTACAGAACGCCGAAGAGACTCTGCAGAAAGCTAAGGCTGAGCATGCTGACGCCCTCGCCAAAGCCACCGCCGAGCATGAGGAGTCGATGAAGGCCGTCAAGGAGCAGCACACCGCTCACCTGTCGCGGACGGAAGAGGAGTACTACAACGCTTTGACCAAGCTTCGTGCAGACCATGCCCAAGCCCTCGAGAAGCAAGCAGCGGAGGCGGCGACTGCTTTGGAGCGTTTGAAGGACGAGCATACTCGCGAACTTCGTATGGCGGAGATTGCGCGGCAGGGTTCCCTCTCCGAGTCTGAGTCCGCCCGTGATGTCGCCCTACAGGCGCTGCAGGAAGAGCACGCTTCTGCCGTCAAGAACAAGGAGCAGCAGTTCTCGGACGATCTACAGCGGCTGAAGGACGAGCACGCACAGGCTCTCGCTGCGAAGCTCAACCAACATCGCGAGTCTCTCCAACGCCTTAAGGCCGACCACTCTCAGACTCTGACCAACAAGGAGCTCCAATACAGCGACGAGGTCGAGCGCCTGCAGGCAGAGCATAACCGTGCCCTTGCTGACAAGGACAAAGAAGGGCAGATCGTTGTTGAGAAGCTGGTCGAGGAACATTCCACCGCCGTTACGAAGCTGAAGGAAGAGTCGACCCAGGAGATCGCAAGGTTGACGGCTGCTTTGGAGGAAAGCAAGAAGGATCGTGCCACTTCGGAAGCCACCCTACGTGCTGAGATTGAAGAGGCGAACAGGACCGCTCAGGTCGGCCAGAACCCGGCGGAGGAGCAAGTGTCGATTGCTCAGGCTCGACATGAAGAGGCGGTCAAGATTCTGAAGGACGAACACGCCGCGGCTCTCGTGGCTCTTCAGCGCAACCACGCAGAAGAGCTCGAACTACTCTCGGAGTCACATAAAACTACGTACTCGTCATTGACCTCTGACTTGGATTACCAACGTGCTTCTCTCGTCAAGGAGCATGCCGAGGACCTCGCTCGTCTCAAGGCAGAACACGAGACCGCCATCGCCGAGGCTCAGGCTGCCCTTGTGGCTGCTCAGGAGCAGCACCGCTCGGAGCTCCAGGACGTCAGGTCGCACGGTGAGGAGCTTCTTGTGTCCGAGAAAGAGCAGGTGAAGATCATTCTGGCCGAGGTGGAGAAGACCCATACCGCAGAACGCGAGAAACTGCTTCGGAACCAAAACGCCCTTCTCGAGGATCTTCGCAAGAAGCATGCAGAGGAATTGGAGAGCCTCTCGAAGGAGCACAACAGCCTCTTGGATGAACTTGACACTCACAAAGCCGCATCCGATGAGTGGGCACTCGCACGTGAGGAGATGCGGCAAGCGCACGAGTCGGCGATTCAACAGAAGACGGCATCCATCACCGTTCTAGAAACGGAGCTCTCGGCGGTCCACGGCGAGCGCGACGAGCTGGCTACCGAGGTCGACAAGCTCCGTGCCGAGCTCCAGCGGACCCGCGACGAGACGTCCGCACTCGTCAAGGAGGCGTCCAAGCGACAGTCGCTCGTCGACGAGCTCGAGAGGCATCGTTCGGTCATCGCGGAAATGCAAGAGAATCTCCAGCGCACGAAGGACGAGATGGACACGCTCATGGCCGAGAAGAACCGACAGGACACGCTCCTACGTGATCTTCAACACCAGCTGGGCAGCCCAACATCACCAACACGCCCGCCGACGGAGCGCGCCGTGTCTTACACACGTGCGACCGGCATTATGTCGCCTGGCAAGTTACCGCCTCCCACTCCCCCTCCGACTGTCCCTATTCCTCCCGCACCCCGGATCGTTCACGAGCAGACCGCCTCATCTTCCTCCACCGTCACCTCCTCACGCAGCATCAGCGTCGATGGAGAGTCACCATCCACTCCTGCGACATCCATTAACCACTCAGTGGCCGGCGGGCTGCCCGCGCCACTCGGTGGCCCACTCGAGCCCGATGCGAAGGTTGTTGCGCAGCTCGCGCAACAAGCGAAGCAGATTGACGAGCAGGAAGCAATGATCAAGACGCTAAACAAGCAGCTGACCCATTGCGAGACTGATCTCCAGGCTCACATGGACATGGTCGCCACGCTCGAGGCATCGCTTGGTGATTCGGAGAAAAATCGTGAGTTCTTGCGCATCTGTGGCTGCATCGTGTCTCCGGCAATATGCGGTTGTGGGCGTCTTGACTAACAATCACGTCTTTGCTCAACAGTCCGCAAGGCACGGATGCAGGCGACGGAGCTGGCTCGCGAGCGGGATACCCTCACCTCGCAGATGGGGAACATGCGTGCAGAGCTCGCCGACGCGAAGGCTGAGGTGGTCAATGTGCGCCGGTCCATCGTGGAGGAGAAGCAGTCCCTTGAGTCCCGTCTGGACGAGGAACGACGAGCGAAGGAACGGGCACGAGCCCAGCTGGACAGCCGAATGGAAGAGCTGCAACGACGCAAGTCGAAGTTTGCCTGTCTATGATCGGTGGCGCAGTGGTCACGGTGCTCTGTACGTTTTTGGATCTGCCGGGGTTGGCCTCTTCTTTACCTCATCTTTCTGCATGTTTCCCTCACTATCACACTTCGCGTTCCAACCCTCACTCTGCCTCCTGCCTTCGCCCCGGCTGCAGTCATGGTCCTCCAACCGCCTTCCACACATTCCCTCAACCCATCGATAGATCGCGGCGCCGCCCCCACGACGTCGAGATAGTGTACTATATTCTCCCTGGCGGAGAAGGCCGCGTCGCGTTGGGTGCTTGCGGTCGGCTTCCCCGTTGTCAATCCTCCGCCATGGTATTTGATGTTCTCCGGTCGTGGTCTCGGTTTCGTGTTCGTTTTCGTCCCGCGCCTCTCATACGTTTATTACAGTTACAGAGCTATATACTTTAGATGTGTTTATTCGGTTTTGCTATCCTGTTGTTGCTCGGCTTGACGGATACCCCACGCTCGTTCGCACATATGACCCTCCTCATACCTACCTGTGTCCGGCTACGGCTGCGTATGGCTCTCCTCCTTCCTCTCGAGACCCGCGCGTTGGTGAATGTAAACCGACGATCTCACATGCTCGATGTTGATGGATGACGGATAGCCGATTTTGGGCCGGCGATCGTTGAGTTTGACTGTGCAATGCTCGGCTTTGGTCGGCCTGGCAGTCGACATCCGAGGCTGGGAGACCTGGGGCCGCGGGGGGCGGGGAAGGTCTGGGCTTTCGCTTGGATGTATATGATAAAAACGTCGGGGAAGAGGCGCTACCGAGAGAGCAAGTCGGACCGGCGGGAGGAGCCAATGAGGGGCGGCGGAGGGGGCCAATCGTCGCGTGGCACTGGGCCGCGTCTTGGCCCACGACGGCGCAGAGCCACGGACCACGGCCACTCGCGAGCCTCTCTCTGGCGTTCTCCTGGACTTGACTGGCTCAGAGTCTGGCCTCAGGGTCTCGCGCCCCGACCCGTCTCCCCACACAATAAATTCTGCCCCACCCCTTCTTCTCTCCCAACATCCACCACCTCCCTCCTCACATGGCCCCCTCCCTGCTCGCCCGCTCCCTCCCCACCGCCTCGCGCGCCGTCCTCCGGGCCCCTCGCCCACAACCCCCCGTCGCCGCCTTCGCCCGGTTCAACAGCGACGATGCCGCGGCCCGCCTCAACAGCATTGCGGCCAAGGCGCGCGTCGTCAAGACCCTTCCGGACTTCTCCATGTCCAACAAGGTCCGCGCGCCTCCCCCACCTCCCTCGCGCTCCCCGCTGACTCCTCCCGTGTTCTCCATGCGTAGGTCGCCGTTGTGACCGGAGCAGCGCGCGGCCTCGGCAACGAATTCTGCCGAGCCTTCCTCGAGTCGGGATGCACGTCGCTCGCTATTGTCGACCTCAAGGAGGACGAGGCTGAGCACGCTGCTGAAGAACTTGTCAAAGCTGCATGCGGTCAGTGTCGTCTTCCCATCCCTCCCCGCGCGCCATCACCCCCTGCCCTGCGCCGCTTCCCTGCCATCTATCTGCGACACCTTACTGATAAGGTGTGAAGTTGACAGTGAGATGGAGCCCAGCGACTATCGTGTAATTGGCGTCGGATGCGACGTTTCGTCGGAGCTGTCGGTGCAGCAGGCGTTCAGGCGGGTCATGGACACGTACGGGCGCGTTGACTCCGTTGTCGCGTCAGCAGGTTCGTCATCACCGCGGTCTGTCCGTGGCGCGAGCCAACGTGTTCACCGCGAAATGTCATTATCCTCGCAGGCATTGTCGAGAACTACTCCGCCTTTGAGTACGTCACCGCGGGGCTTCTGTCATGCCACGGACGCTCACGCTAATCCGCTTTTTCCCCTTCTTCCCTTCCAGCTACCCATTCGACCGGATAAAGCGCCTGTACGACATCAACGTCCATGGGGCGTTCTTCACTGCGCGCGAGGCCGCGCGCAACATGATTCCGCAGGGCGGGGGAAGCATCGTCCTGGTTGCCAGTATGAGCGCCAACGTGAGCCGCCCTCCGATCAACCCGTCGGCGGAACTGCGGCTGATTCCCCACACCCCATCTAGATCGTCAACATCCCACAGCCCCAGACCCCCTACAACGCTGCTAAGGCCGGTGCGTGTTTCGGATGCCATGGAGCGCGCCCTCTGAGGGCGGAGTGAGAGACCATCTGCTGACCGTCGCACGTAGCGGTCAAGCATATGGCAGCAAGCTTGGGGGTGGAGTGGGCTAAGAAAGGCGTCCGTGTCAACACTCTCAGGTATGCCATGAGGTCATAGCCTCCCCCATCGCGCTAACCGAAGTCCAGTCCTGGCTACATGCTTACGAAGCTCACGCGCACGATCCTCGCGCACGATCAGGAACTCAAGGTAGAGTTTTGTTTTGTTGGCGGTGCTCTAGTCTGGTCGTATGCTCATGTTTGGGGACGCGATCGCAGAAAACATGGGAGAGCCTCACGCCGATGGGAAGGGTGCGTAGTTCTGCTGTGACCCTGTTTCTGCCACCTGTTATACTCACGCGCTTGATCGCAGATGGGCGAGCCCGAGGACCTAGCTGGCGCGATCGTCTTCCTTGCCAGCGACGCGTCGCGATTCATGACTGGCACTGAGATCCGCGTCGACGGTGGCTACTGCATCATCTAGGCATCCCTCGAACAAGCTCTCTTCTAGGTCATGCCCAAACGGACTCTGCGACAACATAGAACGTTGCGCACATAGATGTAACTTACAATACCTGGATATTCGTGTTTCGTGGGGACATTTGTTGCTCTGCTGGCTCGCTCTCTCACACTCACTCCTGACTTGCCCTGACGCCACCGTTTCCTGATCCTGCTCTGTATATGCTGGTTATGTCTGGATGTCATCTTGCAAAATATATACTGTACCTTAATCTTATTCCAAAATATACATGGCATCTCTTGACGCATACACGAGTCAGAGGCCACACTGAAGTATATTTGTTCGCAAGGTTTTGACGCTTACGATTATCCGTGCACACAACGTCATGCGATCCCGCAACTAGAAAGAGCCAAGCCTGAGGTAATTCACGAACATGCATAAACGCTGCCTCCGCCCGCAACTCCAACAGAAAGAACCTTCACACAGAAGATGCCCAGCCATCGACGCAATCCCGCGGCGCGGCCCCCCTGTATGCGTCGACGATCTCCTGATCCTGCTTCGCCCACTTCGCCAAGCGGTCGATGCTCTTGACGTCGAGATCAATGACCGTGATCGTCGCTGCCTCTCCAGGGCGCATGCGCAGGATGAGCGAGCAGTCCTTGAACGACGCGGAGAGCAGGTACGCGAGCAGGCGGTGCCGCAGCTCGTCCTCGGTCTCCTCCAAGGGGGCGATGTCGCGGCCGTCAGCGTGCCGGGCGAGGTAGGCGTCGACGAAGCGCATCCAGTCTGCTATGGTCGGCTCAGGCTGGCCCTTGCCGAGCTCGGTCGCATGTCCTGGGCGGAGGCGAGCCCATAGTGCGGAGAGGCCGTCAACATCGAGTGCGTCGAGCGTGCGCTGCAGAGTCGAGAGGGTGTAGAGAACCGGGGTGTCGAGCAGGAGCGGAAGGAGCGCGGACGCGAAAGCGTCGCGGATCCTGTCGAGAGTTTCAGTTTCCAGTGGGGGATCGTCAGGCGATCCTCTGGGGAAGAGCTGCGCCGCGAGGGGCGCGAGGGATATTGCCTATTGGGCACGATGCGCACGACGTAGAAGCAACGCATGCGGAGATAGACGTGGATAATGTAAATGTGACATAGGTGTGGACGTGCGTCAGTCAGGCAACATACAAGGTTAACCTTGCTGAGAAGAGACGCACGTCAGCGGTGGGTGCGAGCTTCTGGCCGTTGACAAACACCTTGAGGTTGTTCACCGTCGCCCCGCTGGCAATCCAGACATCCCACAACATAAGCAGCGCGCGCGTGACGCGCTGCCTATCGCGCGAGAAGAGGTCGAGCGGGCAATACCCGAGCGCGACGCTCTCGCCCTTCGCGCTCTTAAGATGCGCGTGCATGCAGAACCGACACGTCCGGGTCTTGATCTCGCGCGTCACCTCCGAGAGGTGCGCCGGCGCAGGAAGGAACCCCCACTTCGGCTAATACGAAAGTTCAGAAAAGGACCGAGGTTACGGAAGTTTTGCACGTACGTGGAAGGGAAGGACGCACCTTGATCTCAACTGCCCATCCTCTCCCGCCCACCAAGTCCGTCGCAAGCACAGCCTTCCTCCGCCCCCTATCTATCCTGTCCTTCACTCGCCTCTGGGCTGGCCGTTGCGTCTCCGCCAGGTCAGAGAGCTCCTTGAGCCACGCGCTGTCGACGCGCACGGCATCGAGCCGTGGGAGGAATTGCCTCGGGACGAGTCGCTCGATAACCGCGCGCTGGAAGATGATCGTCGGGTCGTCCGGCTCGACCTCCTCGCCTTCTGCAAGCTCGGGCTGGTGATACTGCAGTGGGACGTCGTGTTCGCGCTGCTCAGGAACGGGGGCTTTGCGAAGTCGGAGCGCGGTTCCGTTGTAGGTAGGGTGTGGCGGACCGAAGTATGAGAAGACGATGCTTGATCCTCCTTCTGAGATGTAATTCCAGTGTAGGGGCGAGGTATCCGCGAGGTGAGGAGTATCAGCCATGGTTGCAAGTAGAGGAAAGCCGTTCAAAGCGTGTGTACAGGAGAGCGTGGCAAAGCTGGAGGTGCAGAGATACCGAGAAGCGTGGAGGCGGGATGATATGAGAGTCTCATGATCGATGGAGAACAACTGGTTACTGCAAGCGCAAGCTGTGCTGGGCGTCTTAATTTCCGGATGCGTCGTCGAAGTCGGGGTTTGGGAAGCAGTTACGTCGCGAAACGGGAGAGAACGTCCGAGAACCCACAGAGACCTGATGTTCCTATGGGAAAGTAAAAGTGTACGACGTAAGATAGCAACGAGGGGAGGCGCGAGACAGCTAGAAGACGAGGGTGGAACCGTTGTTCTGCCCCCCATCGCCTTCACCCTCGCCTTCGACATTCTTGCGAGCCTTCTTCGCCCAGCGTAGGCCGCATGCGTTGCATAGTGTCTTGGGGCCGTTTGGACCCTGTTGCACGCGGTAAACATACCTGGTGCAGGGAACCGAACAAGAGAGCGTCAGAAGGACACGCACCTTGCGCCATTCCGGCGAATCTGTCCTCCCGCACGTCACGCACACATGCTGTTCGGCCGCCGCTCGCTTCAGCTGGGAAAGTCAGCGCGGCGCGCACCACCTCAGCGCCGTGCCCATCGCATGTACGCTGCGGGACTCACCTTTTTCCTCGGCCCGTCGTCGTCGGCGTCTGGCACCAGGCTAGACCCGACCCCAAGTTCGAAGTTCGTCCTCCCACCGTCCGCTGCGGGGACGCCGAAGTTGTCTGACGTGCTGAAAAAGCTGTCGGCAGCTCCGTCCAGGGCCTGCGACTGCACGCGGAGCTGCGCGACGCGCTGCTGGAGCCTCTCGTTCTCCATCTTGAGCTCGAGAAACGTGTTCAGCCTGCAGCATACAACGCCCCCAGATCCATCGTCAGTTCCCACAGCAAACAGCATGACAACGGGGGGGACGTACATGGCGGTGTTGCGGCTGGGGTACGGCTGGGCCATGGCGAAGTAGCACTTGAAGTCGCCCGAGTCGGGCAGGTAGTGGGGGCGTCCGCGGATCTCGAAGAGGACCTCGCGCGGCTCGGGCGTGAGGTTCACCGACACGAAAAACTCGTTCTTGCACTGCAGCCGTGCGTACGCGAGCATGTCCGTGTGCGTCCGCACGCTCTCCGCGAACGCCGTACGGAAGTTCACCCGGTCGCCAGCTGTCACCCATCGATCAGACAAGGACCCAGACGCGCATACAACAGGGAGGCGGGGACGGGGGAAGAACGGGGGGGAGGGGCGAGAACAGGGCAGAGGGAAAAGGGAAGACGCACGGTTCATGAGGTCCATGAGGTCGCTGTCGACAAGCTCGTCGTCGCGCCAGCCGAGGAGCTCCGTGACCGCGTTCCCGCAATACCACACCGTGCATGCCTCAGAGAGGATGAAGATAATGGTGTCGTTGAGCTCTGTGACGAGCAGGTCAGCCCACCGCTTGCGCTTCGTGAACTCGAACACCGGGATCTCCTTCGCGGGGCTCAGCGGGGCGCTGCTGCTACTGCTCGACGCCTCAGGCATGGTCGCGGAGGCGGAGGCAGAGGTGGGAGGGGGAGCTGGGGAGGGTACTGGGACGGTGGAGGGCATCTGTGGCGGCGCGCAGGGGTGCGCGGGTGGGGCTTGTGATGGTGTTAGGAAGCGAGGTGAGGGAAGCATTGGGAGGAGGACAGGGACGGAGCATATCGAACGCCTGTTTGCGGCGCGGGGAGGTGCTTTCTCTGCAATTCGGACGACAGGAGCATTGACAGCTCCCGACCCATTGCCGGGCGTCATTTCCATTTATAGGCAAGTACGTAAGCAGCCGACTGGCAAGATCGTGGGTCCATATGGGTCCTCAGTCGTTCGACAAGTGCTTCCGGACCTCCACCGTCGCGCCCTAGCCACTGCTCGAGACCGCCTACCAAGCCACGTCGCACGTCGCGCCAGAGGGCGGGCGCACTAAACAGCGAACATAGAGGCGATGGAAGCGCGGGAAACATGTTTTCATTGGCGGCTCAAGAGCGACTAACGATAGAACGACAGGTCGCCGCCGGACGGCAGCGAATTCGGAAGGCCCTCGGCAAAGGAGGGGAACCAGTCTTCGTACTCTAAACCGTAACCCCCTTCCCAATCCTCTCCCGACATCGCCGACACGAGGCTGCCCGGCAGCGGTATGCCGCCTGATGCCATCGACTCCAAGTTCATCTGCGCCAATCCGCTCGCCACGCCGTCCGACTTCGTCATCCGCATGGGTGGCGGTACGTACTGGACGCTCTGCACTTGTTCCTGTGGTTGAGAGCTGCTCGACGACGACCGGGACGCCGCTGGCAGGGGGATGGTGAAATAGTCGGTCGGCGTCTGCGCGCCTGATCGAGCGCCTTGTGGATGCGAAGACGATGATGAGGAACGATCCCGGCCCAGGGGTGGCGGAGGCGCAAACAGCAATGGCACCTCTATTTCCTTCGCCACCGCCGCGAGGCGCTGACCTACGCCACGCGAAGGGTTCATAGACACATGGTACATGTCTTGCGTGAGAGGCGTTGAGCGAGGACTGGACATTCCAGAAATGCCTCTCGGCGCACTGTGGGAACGTTGAGATATGGCAAGTAACGTATGAGAAGCCTCAATAGACCCAGTACGTACGGCAGACAGCTTGAAGGTTGCATGTTCTGGGCTCGCTGCGAGCCTAGGCTCGGGAGATCATGAACACACGATGGGACCTGCTGAGGATGCGAAGCGTGATGCTGATAAGACATCAAACCAGAACTCGTGGTGGTAGGTTGGGGGGGCATGGCTATTTGCGCGTCAGTGAGGTTTACAGCACGGGCAGCAACCGTAGAAGGATCAACCCCAGAAGGGTTTTGAGTGGAGCCGTTGATACCAGTGCCACACTGAGGGATCGAAAGGAGCCCGGCTAGAGGGCGGATGCGGTTTGGGGTATGGATAGGACGCGGCAAACTCGGTGTTTCAGAGGTAGAACTGCGAGACGATGGCGGCGGAAGAGCACTGTCAAGAAGACTCCCAGAAGAATAGCCAGACGAACAAGAGTACGCAGACGAAGACGAATAGGAAGGGCCGGCAGGCGGGCAAGGCGGCAGGGTGCTGTCGCCATCATAGTCTTCGTCCAGTTCGGTCACAGGGACGGATGCCACCATGCGGCTTCGCATGCCTTTGAGCCTGTTCGCGCGATGGTCTTCGACGTAGACGCATTCCAAATTCTTCTTATCGCAGCGCTTGCACTTCGGTCTCGCGCCTGTACACTGCCAAAACAAGGTCGCGCATGAAGGGCAAACCGGCATCTTGCTCGGAGGAGAGAGAATGAAGTACCTTGCTCTTCCGCTTCCTACATGGCTCGCAAGCCTGCGCCACCCTAATGCGTGTCCTTGGCGGGCGTCGATAGAGCTCTCGACCACACTCAGTGCTCAGAGCGTCGGGTGGGGGCTGGACGTACACGAAAGGATCTTTGGGCTCTGGAGCGCCTGTCGCCGGCTGCGTGGGCCCTGTGGTAGGGGAAGAGCTTTTGCTCTGGACGAAGACGGGGACGAGCAGCTGGTGTTGGTATGCGGTCTGAGGATGGAAGAACTGTGTGGGATAAGCTGCCAAGTCCTGCTGTCGCATGACCGAAGGCGTCGCTTGGTGAGGCAACTGGGGCACCTGGGATGCTAGAAAGTTTCCGTCGTAGTAAGGGAAGTTGCCGAGGGGGTACGCTGGCGTGGTCATGGCGAGCGGCGGTACAGGCGGAAAGGCGGGAGGCGACACTGACGTGGGGTGGACTTGTCCATACGCGCCTTGATTTTGAGCCTGTATTGGAGTATTGTTCCCAGCATTGGTTTGGATGCCAGACCAGCCAAGCTGTTGCGCATAAACGAGTGGGTGCAAAGCGGGCGCTCTCGGAGCAGGCGGTGGAGAAATTGACGTCTGCCAGCGTGCACAAGCTTCATCCCGGACTCGACCACCATTGCGACTTGGAGATACTGGCTTGAATGACGATTGACGAGCCGTGGCCAGCACGTTGGGTTGAAGATAGTTCCCGGGCACCTGCATGTCCGTATGGCGGGGCGAGGAGGTGTGGGAGGGGCAGAGAATAGTGTCATGGAATGAATAATTTCAATCGGGGCCAGGCAGGGTGGCTGGTCGTTGGCTGACGAATGGCTTCCCTACGGCAAAACATTATACACATGTACTGTGGACACATACCTCTTCATATTAACACGACTAGGATCCATCGTGACCGTTTTCAGCAATCTCCACAACTTGAAGTCGACTGCTCCGAAGACCAGGGGAATACTGGCCGAGATGGCCACCGCATAAACAAATCGGTGGAACGTTTGGTGAGAGAAAGCCACGAACGTATGTGTACGTTGACATGAGCGCTAGCTTGGAATTAAGGGCGAGGATCACTGGCAGATGAAGATGCTGGTGAACTGCCAAAGGCGCCCAAGGAGAGAGGTGACATATTATAGTGATGCGCGTGGCACGTGCTTGTGACCTGTCGTGTTATCTTTTCCCGGCAGGGACCCTGCTCACGCTCTCAGCCATTCGCTGTCACTGTCAGCGTCACAAGCCTGAGGCCGCTGGGAAGGACATGGCGTTGAGCTCTTGCAAGCTTCAGCTTCCTTACCCGAACTCACTACGTTGTCCCATCCAGGACCCAAAATCCATTTCCGGAACACGATAGCAACAATCCTCGGCGGGTACTATGTCAGCGAGTCTCCGAGGCCTCTGACGGCCAACCTCCGAACCTGAATAAGCTAAGGACTTACTTCGTAAACATTGCAAATACAACGTTCGCAAGCAGCGACCCCCTCAGGAAACGTGTAGGGCGTACCCGATCCGAGCACGCGATGGCGGTACGGACTTTTTGGTCTCTAGGCTGGTCTTCCACAAAAGGGGATGACACCAGACATGACATTTCTCTATCCTTGACTCTACAATGTCCTTTGACTCTGGGGTGCAATACCTGATAGGCGTGCTACCACGAACGGCGTTCCATTGAAGAATCGCAACAGAGCGCAACACTCGAGCATTGGCAGCCGCACCAAGGGTCTCTCCTGGAGAAAGTTCCTCGACGAATCTGTTTCCTCGGTTCAACAATTCATCAGCCGATGAAGATTGTCTGGTAACCGGATGGGTCGGCATGATATAAAGCCCTGCATGCCCGCGTTGGCTCTCCTCAGGTCCACAGCTGGTCCTCCACCCTACTCTTGTGTTTCGTCGCTCGTGACTTCTTCCTCGTCACCAGCGACTCATGCCTTCTGGATATGATGCTGCTCGCAATCTTCGGCCTCATATAGACTTCTACGGTCACCTGTCTGATCATCCAGAAGCATGCAGCTGATTTCTTCTACCTCGCGCTGGGCGGCGGGAGCAACGCCACGTTCGGCAGCAAACTGTTGAATGTGCGCCTATCCTGCACGGCCTTTCGACTCCATTGAGGACAATTTCTTACCCCAATGCGCCTTGCAGGTGATCATCTCAGGTTTGAGCTCCCCAGGTGTGCTCACTGACAAGGGGATCCTGAACTACGCCCAGACCATCGACTTGTAAATGCCCTTCTCAAAAAGCGCACACTCGTTTGTACTGATGTTACACCGGGGGCATTGACCTGTGGGATGCCATGTTACATTGTGACTTAATTGTGACCTGAGACAATATGAGACAATCACAAGACTACATGTACCATCTTGATCCTACCGGTGCTCTATACATTATTGAATATCTGTTGGATTCTTGGTGGAACAAGGGTGTTTTAGAGTAGATTGCATGCAAATGTGTCTAGGATGTAACAAGGTGTCCCACTGTAATCCTTTGATAAGAGTGGCACTTATTTATTCATCATGGAACAAGGTGTTCCACCATGGTGCAACTAGAAATAAAGCAAGCATCAAACAACTATTTAACAGCAATGGTGTATTGTACTCTACAAGGAATCTTTTATGGCCTTATCTTTGACAAAGCTTTGGG